>CM040240.1:67790883-67990883 GCA_022545495.1 Chrysanthemum lavandulifolium | reverse complement strand
TAGTCCTTTGTAAATAAACATTTAAGTATTTGACCCATTAGTCCATTACATTAATTACTTAACGTCCGACCAACATTTATATTTAATTATTAACTTTAAATTCTCATACGAAAGTGTGCAATACATTTAATAGAATGTTTCTCATTATTATTATCCTTTGTTTCTAATACCATGTTAAATAAAGATATGGAATTAAGTCATTCTTTATCCAACTATTCTGCTTCTCGTTATAAGTGATTGAGCAAGATTACCAAATCTTCCGAACATATTCGTGGAGAACTTTGGGAGGGCCCAAGAAGATTAAACTCCAAAATAAATTTGAAGGAACAAATTCTATCTTGACTAAGAATAACCCATGAACTTTGCAACACTTCGTGAAACAACCCTTATGACTACCAGCCACGATAGCGTTAAGTTGTTCCACTAACTACATTCATGACACTTATCCGGTATCTCAAGTCCGAGGATAACTATTCATAATTTACTTATAACAATATCCACAAAGTAAATTATGTAGTTGATAAGTCCTATATTCAATCCATTGAATATCATCCAAATTGGTATGCATTCTCATCAATATACTTTCAAGTATATTCTACCATATCTCTCGATTTGTCTTAGTTTAATGATACTCCCATATCATTAATCGACAACGACGATTTAGAATAAATAAATTTATTCACGGATTAAACATGCAAATATAGGATACAATATATTATAAAATCAAACATACCAAGTATTTGATTTATTATAACAATTGTTTAACATCCCTTATCCAAATACCAAATAGATCAATGCATGAAAATTCCAGTTGATGAATTATGCTTCAAGTAATGACAATCATACTTGTTGACATGGCATGAATCAACCAACATGATCTATCATAATTTTGAGAATACTTATTTCAAGAATTCAATTAATGAAGTCCTTGTATGTGTGCATTCAACAATCCATATAATAATTCATAAAGTGTGACATCCTCTATCACAAATTTATGACAATTTAAACTTTCAAACATTTCAAAGTTTAAAGTATTCTTATTCTTTTAATGTATAATGCAACTGTTTCTTAGATAAGCACCACTAGTTCACATGGCCATTAACAAGGATGAAATCCTACCACGACTAGTATTGAGTGTCATCTCAATTAAACCAAGATCATTGTATACAAACAACAATATGCTTATTAAAACTCCGTAAACTTTAATATCTTATTGTGTAATGTTTGATGCTTTCCGACTTTCAAGTTTAAAGTCGATGACAATTTGCACAACAATTGACATATTGTTCATCCATAGAATCTAGGAGCAATTCCAGTCGAGAGGATGTAATTCTATTAGAATATTCATTACACAAGTTATCTAATAACTTTTAGTTAGATATCAATGTTGTCAAATCACTTTATTCAAGAATGATACAACAGTTTGAATATACTACATGATGTACATGATGAATCTACATGTCAAACTTAGACTTCATTCATGTTCTATCTTGTCAAAAGATATTTATCAATTTCCCAAATGATATATCATGTTTTATTTAGAATCATTTATTTTACTGCACATGTTTATTAACAATAAACATATATTTCAAGGTTGTATGTTTTAATTCTTAAATCTTACAAGTGAAGTTTCATTCCAATCTAAGACTTAACATTTAGCTTTCAAGGAATGTTACTTACTATATGTTATACAACATATAAGATTTAAAACCTTAACATAATACTCCCACTAGCTTTCAGGAATACTTAAAATTTATCTTATTTTAATTATAAATCGAAAATGGGATTTAATGATTAAACATAAGAATAATTTCATAGATGCATGCATTTATCCATTCATGAATTATTGCACTTCGTACACTTCCAAAGATTATATGAATTCAAAAATCTTTCAATTACTTACCGTCCTCGCTCAAGTAATTTCTCAAGAAAGAGTTTTGATATTCCATTGTCATATTTCATATTAATGAAAACAAGTATGACAATTATCATCTTTATATATTTAATGTGTCTAGAAAGAATATTCAATCATAATTAATTGCTTAAGTATGACTAATAATCTTGTCATAAAACATGCATTAAATATGTGTACAATATTTTGTCCATATGATTTCTACATAGAAATTCAAACCACTAGGGTTTTCATCTCTTTGAAGAAACTCATTTCCATTCTCTAGTCTAACTATTAAGATAAACCAAATTTCCAAAATTGATTATCTTTATGGAGAGCATCTTTAACATTCATAGTATGAGTAATTTTCCCAATTCAATATTTGGTAATCCATCATAATGATTATCGGGTTTACTATAATCCTCAGAACTCATATTTCTCAAAGATATAAGTCAAATATCCGAGATATCCTTGCAGATCTATGAATGAAAATTCCATCATCTTGAGGTTTATCATTTACATGTCTAACCTCATCATGATATTTACTAGTGTGTTAAGAAGATTATGTATCTTGTAATTTTATCTTTCAAGATAAAAAAACTCCCACTTGCCTTTTGTAATATATAGACCTGCCTATATATACTTAGCGATTAGAGCAAAACTACATTGTTCTCTTTTGGGATATTACAAATACACATTGATAATTCCCGACTTAAGTTTGTTAACAACCTATTCATAAGTAGTTTAACCAATTCGTAATCTTCAATTTCTAAAACTTAATGTGATTCATCACATTCCATAATGAAATGGTGTTTTATTAATCTTCTAGGTTGGAGTCATATTGAGTATATTCAATCCATACTCAATATTCTAACCTTGTTTCTTTTTAAGAAAGAAGTTATGGTTATCATGAATCAAACAAATCAAATAGAGTTTGATTCTCCTAACTGAACATACCATCAACTTGTGGTATTCATTAGAATTTAATATTGTACGACAATCTAACAATATATAAGATAAACATATTTCTTTTGGCTTACCTATTTACCAACTAAGTCAACTTAATGGTATAATAGACTTTCCAAGCCAATTACATGCTTTATAACACAAGTACCTTTTAACCAAGTTACTTCATATCCATGTCTCAACAAGAAACATAAACTGTTATAATCCCATTATACGTTATAAATCATTGATCAACTCAATGACTTCTTGTATCGTCTTAATTAAAAACATAACAAGTTAACGTCTTACTTTATTATAAGTCTTAAAAGACTTTATGTTTATGTCTTTACAATGAATCATAAACATGTTTAACTAAAGTAATATGAACACAACTCTTGGTTTCAATAGTAATTTCAAGTTAATTTATTTTACTTCACAATAATGCAGACTACATTATTTTTCATTTATGTCATTCCAAAATACATAAATAAACAAATTTGAAGTAGTATTAGATTACTTCATTTATGTCATTCTAATAATACATAAAATCTAATTTGAAGTAGTCTTATATATCATTTTGACACATGTTCTAAATACTTGTCTAATTTAGAAGCGTAAATATGTCCATGCAAGATCTCACTTTACATAGAGATTTACTTTGTTGTTGCAATCTCGCCAAGTTCTCACATGACGTAAATTGTAACACCAAGTGTTTCTTGAATTAGATATGTACAAGTTATATTAGAACGTTAGTCTCTTACCTTGCGATCAAGAGAATCCTTTAAATCATATACCTATATGTTGTACCTCGCACACAATATAGATTTCTCCCACTTGGCATGGAACAACATCATGTAGCGATAAACAACACGACATATGTTTGTTTATGTGACTAATATGATTGTGTCATTGATATTAGCATAACTAGTAGATGTAGAACCACTTCATTTTCTAATAAGGAAACGTACATGACTATCCTTGAAAACATAAGTGTCTACAAGTGGAAAGTAATTATCGTCGACATTCTAGAGATAATCGGGTTACTACCAATATGACAAAGCTTGTAACTCCCATCGAATAAGAGATCATTACATTAATTCTTTATTCAAGAATAAGAACACAACACTCCCATGGATTTGACAACATTGTAAGTGTTTCATTAACCAAAGGAAAGAAAATAGTGTATTATTTACTTCCTACACCTTTGAGAAAGTCCATACATAACAATTACAAATGTACTTAAAAGAATGTATTCTACTATGTAGATGATGAACTATCCATCAATGCTATTAACTTGAAAAATTGGGCATGCAATTTCTTTCTTAATAGTTCTACTATTCCAACAATTGTAAGTAGTACTTTTAAATGGTCAAAGCACAACAACTAGATAAAATATGCTAGTTTGTCTTTTACCAATTATACAAGAATTAGTCTAGCTTCTAATTTAATAACTCGTAAATATGCAATTTTCTTAACTATTAAAATTTGCTTACGAGTTATGTATTTAGAATTTAGACAATTCTAATTGTCCTATCATACCTTTCTTCATCCATGAAAAGGAATAGGGTTGAATCTCACTCTTCGCGTGAAAAAGGACTAGGTTTATTCTTTTAGTAACGTTGACTCTACTAAAACCACAGAGATCAATTTTACCAATACAGAATAACCTACGTTTACGGTTTAATGTTGCATTAATACATTTAAAGAATTAGCAAAATTCAATTTTAGTATTTTCGATAATTAAACTTTTCAAGAAAATAAAATACCCAAGGTAATATTCATATAACCATAGAATTTTCTCGAAAACTAGGATCCAATTATCATAGGTTCATTACATCGCTTGATCCGCTAGCAACGAACGATATAATAAGGTAATCATCGAACATTAATTGGCAAACAATTTCCAATTCCTAGATCATTATGGGATTTATATTTTCCAACGCTATTGCAAATATAAACATGTTTTATCCCATCTTATGCCATTGAGTCCAAGATCTCACTTCCTACTCAACTTAAGTGTCTAACTTAAAGAACTCAGAATATGTCCATGCAAGATCTCACTTTACATATCAAATCAAATATGTACAAAGATGTCATGCATTCATCTTGTAACATAAATTTAATAAAAACTTTTATTACCAATTCATAAAGATTAAATTATCAAAGTTTTGATTGAGGTATTGGGTTCACCAATCAAGGAATTTAGTGTTAATTATCATCCATTATACCGCACTTTTGCATAAGTGTAAACACTTAGTGTTTGGATAATTACCACCAAGTGGCGCATGGAATTAAAACTAATTCGCCTTAAGATGAGCTTGTACTTTATGGCTTACTAAGTAGCTCCATTCGAACTTCTGAGGGCGAGGACCGGTAAGCGCAAACGCATAACCTTAGACATCCATTCGGTGTGATGCGCACTTCTTAAATAACCCTTTATAGTTCATTCGAATGGGTGAGCTGTTCATCATTGTACCAAAGTCACCAATCAATTAAACTATTGAAAACTTAACTCTTCCAAAACAAATCAAATTTCACCATTGTTTAGTCCGTATTATTTTTCTATTCAAAATTACCCTTTGCTTAAAACCGTCGCACATAATAAACAAACAAGTAATACCAATAAAAATATAAACAACTAAAAACAATGCGCATAATAAACAACTTATACGTGTAAACAAGTAGCCACATGCAACTTATTCGATAAAACCCTATTAATAATCAATGTCTAGGTTAAATTAACGATATATTAATTAGGGCTTTCACTCTCTCAATTGAAAGTGAGCCACATACATCGACGAATCGATTATGTAAACCCATAATTAATGATATACCAAATTGCACATAATTGATTCATTAATGTATATAATTGAGTTTTCCCCAATTCAAGATTTATCATAATTATACATGTGTATAAAACTTAACAATTAATCCAATCTTAACAATTAAATAATAATACAAGCAACTATCCATGACAAACATGCATGTATCATCATGGATATAACATAACAGATTATTCAATTAAGTCACAAGATCGCATACAATTCCATGTCACATAACACTTTATTCATGAATTTATCACGTAACAAATATATTAAATCTAGGTTTCGATATTGATAACATAACAATTAATATAAACCCTAAAAAATTTAGGAAATCGACTAAAAATTTTAGGGTTTCCACCCATAAAAAAAATTCGATCCATAATAGATTTTTAAAACCAAATTAGGGCAAAATCCTTAACCCTAAAATTAGGGTTTATATAATCATAACCAAAACCCTAGAATAAATCATATCAAACACAATACAATATCCGTTTTTACGTGTTTAGCAATTAATTACTCATTAAAACCAATGACTCGTGATGCCACTATTGAAATTATATAACATGACAAATCATAAATATAAACAATAAACATCAAAGTAAGTGCGGAATCGTATAGGAACATATAATGAATAATTAATTAACTAAAGAATAAAGTATCGTATCTTTGTTGATTCTAGCCGAACAAGAATCAAATCCACAAACTAGCAACGGATGAACCCTAATTTGATTTAGTTAGGATTATATGAATTACCCTCACCGCTTTGTAATTCAATCCAAGATAATAACAAAAGTATGTTATTACTAAGTTCTTGTACACACGCATTAAACCGAATTAAAGTACCGCTAGTTTTTATCAAACAAATAACTTGTTATTGTGGAAAAGCTTTGGATCGAACCTAATGAAGGTGTCGACCGGTTTTGGAGACAAAACACACACAAAACAATTTTAGGGTTTAGCTAATGAGCACAAGAGATGGAAAACAAGACCCCTAGCCTTGTATATATACCCAAGTAAACTTGGTGAACAAGTTGGTCCTTGTTTCCTTTTCTTGATGGCCGATCGGTTCTAGTATCCTTTAGGATTCCGGAACCTTCCCAACTTTTGCAATTTAGTCCTTTTCCATAAACATTTAACGACCGTTAGTCCATTACATTAATTACTTAACGTCCGTTAGTTATTTCGTTTAATAAATAAATAAATACAACATTTATATTTAATTATTAACTTTAAATTCTCATACGTAAAGTGTGCAATCCCAAAGTCTCAAGTTCATCCCTTTACACACATACTTCCCCCAAGTATTCTAACCCTCTAACCTCAGATCCAAGAGATCTATGTAGCTTTTCTCTTTTGTTTTTGTGTGATCTTCTAGGTTCCTCTTAAAGGAAATATCACCACATCTTGAAGACGCAAGCTCAAGTCCATAAGTTGCCATGCTTCGTCATCATCAAGACAACGAAGGTTCTCTTGTTGATAGATCTACCTTTCTCCATAGATGTTGGGTTGGAGGCATTAGTGAAGAATGCCGAAAGTGTCAAGATGAAAGCATTAGTGAAATGTGCTCATCATCCATGTCAAAGCATTAGTGAAGAATGCTAAAGGTGTCAAGACGAAGGCATTAGTGAAGGGTGCCAAGCGTTGTGTCAAAGGCATTAGTGAAGGATGCCGATGAATCTAATCAAGTAGCATTTGGGAAGAATGTTTAGGTCGATAATTGATGAGGTGCATCGTTATACTTATAAGTAGTTGTTTATTTCAAGGATGGTGATATCCTTGATGATATTGTAACAAGGAGTAGATCTCCTTGATATTAGGTGTTGTGTTGTGAAGGGTAGTAGTTCCTCCATGGTAATGGAACTAGGTGCTTAGCCTAATACCTAATAAAGGGTAGGCGACGTTGTGATAGGATTAGTTCTCCTTGGTGTGAAAGAACTCGGTGGTTAGACTAGCACCGTATAAAGGGTAGGCGACGTAGTGTTAGGTGTGGTTCGCCTTGGTGTGAAAGAACTCGGTATCTAGCTTTGTACCGAAAAAGGTTAAGCAACGCCAAAGGCTTCTCCGCCATAAGGAGTTGGTGTAGTGCTTACGAACTCTCGAGTAGGTGACTCGGGGAGTGGAGTAGGGCAAGGAAGGTGTCCTTGTAGCCGAACCACTATAAATACTTGTGTCGTGGTGATGTGCTTCTTACTCTTTATCTTTCATTACAAGTTTATATATTTATCTATCAACGTCCAACATAAACAACCAAATAGATTGACATAAGTCGATCTAAATATTTAAAAGGATGTTTTAAATTGGTAAAACTATTCAACCCCCTCTTCTAGTTTTCCAAAATTGGTATCAGAGCTTCGTTACCAAGTTTTTTTTTTGTATATTGTACTTTGAAAACTTGATACAATCCGTGTATGTTTGAAAACTACAAAGAAGGGAATTTCTTTAAACAAAAAGTCATGTTTTTAGAAATCATCATATGTTGGATAGTGATAGATCATTCTAACTTTTTCCTTTGAGAAGTGTTCATACTAGGATTTGGGTATCTTAGAAGATCATGAAGTATTTCGCGTCTATGGTTTCTAAAACCATACAAAGGGAATATAGCAAAGGATTGGGGTATCTTAGAAGATCATAAAGTATTTCGCCTATGGTTTCTAAAACCATAAAAAGGGATATAGCAAAGGTATGTTTTCTTAGTTACATTTCTTTTCAAAACGTGCTAAATTGCTTGTTGACAAAATGGTGATATATGCTTCTATCTTATAATAAGCATAATATGAAAAGTGTTTTAGTGATTTTTTTTCGCTCATTGAAGTTTTGTTGTTAGATATCTTGTTAATCAAGCTTGAATAAAGGTAAAATGGGTAATATAACTTCACTAAAAGTCTACAAAGACTAAACCTTTTCGCCGGGTCAAAACGTACATTTTGTAATTACGTGTCGATCCGCGGATCCCTCAAAGTTACACTGGACGGATCCTCAAGCAAGGGATCCGTGGGATCCGTAGGTACGTAAGATGCTTTTTGTCCGAATTTAAAAATTCATAACTTTTAACCGTAAGTTGTTAGAAGTCGTGCCACCTATCGTTTTAAAGGTATTTGAGTCTACTTTCATTTAAAATGATTTCATAAACTGATTCAAAACAATAATTTATAGAATCATTGATTAATAATAGAAAGTCATTTTTCGATCAAAACTTTTGCACAAACTTTTGATCTAATTGGAGACGGATGTTTTCGCTTTTGAATAACAATGTGTCCTCTATTGAAATTAAGGTTTTGATCATATTTATAAATATAAAATAAACTAATCAAGCTTGGTATACATGTTTATATTTAACACAAAGCGATGAAAATAACTTTCGTATGCTATGCTAAATGATAAATTGTCTTCTTTGCATTACTTGATTATTTGCTTATCTCAAATAGCTTTTGTGCTTGTTTGATTGAATAGCATATGTGGTTTCCTTACCTTGCTATTCATTCTCTTGTTTGTCGTTTTAGTAATATTCTACTAATCAATGTGCTATTTGAAGGAGTGTTTGGGATAACATCTAGTTGTGTCGAAAATGTTAGTTTAAATACTTAGATAAGTCATATAGGTTGAAAAATGTTTAAAACATATAACACACTAAATGGATTTTTGATTGAGTTTGTCATGTGCGCAACATAATTGTTTTATGTGCTTATATGATTTCTTTTGTTCTTGTATCGTTTTCTAAAACAACAAGAATGTACATCGGATCATAACCTACACTTGTGTTGATGATGTACTCTCCCATTTTCCTTTTCATGATCGCTCTCAAGCTTCATAGTAGGATTGACAACTTGATTATTTCATCCGATATACTCAAGTAAATTATTTTGCAACGCAAATATAATTGTTCATATCCGAAAGTCCAAACTCAAAGCTTTCCAACAACATATGTTGAACTAGCTCATCCAACCATTTTTGTTGTTTACCATATGAACAACTTTTAAACTTATTTTTAACATGACGCCTTCACACCTTAGTTTTCTCAAGTATAATATTAAACGAAGCAAAGTATCATCATTGTTACTCTTGATAGGCCATTGTAGGAATATAAATTTTCCTAACTTGAGAATGAATACTTGGAGAACTTATTGCACTAGAAACTCAATTTGACCTAACAGTTGAATTGCTTCCTTGATAGAAGTTGGGTATGTGGAATCACCCGTAAAATGGTCGTGTTTAGCCGTAATTGAGCACCGCTAGTAATGATCTCATATTCATTCTCTCACTTGGGAAATTTATACTCCTATGTTTTCCTAAAGTAAGTTTACAATGGAAATACTTTGCATTGTATTAGGATTACTAATCAAACAAGTTGTAAAATAAAATTTTCTTTTAGTTAATCACAACCACTTGCCTCATCAAGCGATTATCTTGCTTTGATCGAGAAGAGCTACATGACTTCATGGACGAAGTTCATTGTATGCTAATCACCATCCGTAATAACTATACATAGTTCATTGCTTCCACCAAAACAACCCTATTGTCTTGAACACCATCATCTACTCGCACGCCATTGTTAATACAAACAATTTACTAATCTAGATCGTAAATATGTGTTGAGCCTCTCGAATAGTGTTTGTTAAGTTTGATAAACCTCTGTGTTATTTGTGAGCTAGATCTCATATTAATTACTTATGTGCTTTTCTTACATGCTCTCATTGTTATGTTTTACTTGTATACATATATGCTTGCTGTAAGAAATCATTAGTTTCAATATTCGATACATAGAGCAAACTTGTGCAACTCTTGCATACCTTTAGTAAAGGTTCTGCTTAGCAGATAGACGGATCCCAAAGTTTGTGCTAGACGGATCCCTACACTTAGGGAACCGTGGGATCCGGCTAACAGAAAATGCAATTGCAAGCATTGTATTTCAAACATATCCTTAGAACACCTCACACTAGGCTAAACATAGTTTCTTAAGGCAAATTAAGTCCTTATCAAGATAAGTAGATCCTTCCTACTCACACATAACTCACCTAGATCACTCTCTAAGACGCTTGTAGATCTATCATTTCATTTTTAATCCACTACTCTTCCGCTCTCTAGATCACTCATTATTTCTCACATGATCCCTCACATTTAGACTTAGAAATCTTTCGATTATGGCAAAATTGATCATAATCATCCTTACCTCTAAATTGGTCGAAATGGATCAAATTGTAGTTCTTCCACCTTAAAACCTTTAGGATCTTCTCCAAGACATTATCCTAAGTCACTATCTCGATCACTAGGATCATTTAGCTCCATTTGACACTCTCAAGATTTTAGTGTCATCTTTGTTCATTCATTGGTACTCACGAAAGTTCCAATTTCTTCCATATAAGGCAATCATCAGCTACATCACTCATTGCCCTTGAACATTTAAGTACCCTTCCATTTAAAGACACTTAGGAGAACTGAAACACTCAAAAAGGTATAGGCTTTAGACATTTCAAACATCACTTCTATCCTCTCCTAGCTGCTGAGAGCCGGATCCATAGGATTAGTCTAGACGGATCCCCCATTGGTGGGAACCGTAGGATCCGGGTGATAGATTTATGTCAACTCTTGCTCGAACAGTCATTTCAAGCTCATCTTGCTAACTTGAACACTCCACCTCATCCTAATTAAATCCCTAGATCAGTAAAACTCTGAAGTTGACTCTTGTGCATGTTAATCATCACATTCCAAAGGATATTAGAGACTTAAGTCTTGAATGCACTTGCCAAATCCTTCCCTTTATAAGTCATCTTGCTAGAATTCCTTAGTCATCAAACACAACATAATTCTCAACATTTAGAAACCTTTTCCTTAGTCATTTCATCATGAGGAAAGCTCCTAGTGCTAACTCATCCAACCAAGAACCACCCAAGAAACTTGCTCAGTATTGTACACTAAATTTCCTCAACCGAATCATCATCCGTAAGAGATAATAGTGCTAGAATCTCACCTCAACAAACCCATTCAACAATTGCCAAGAGAACCGCAATAATTAGCATTAAACCTTTTAGGTTAGAAAAGGGATCATCGAGCTCTAAACCAAACGTACCTAGTTCTAGCAAAACGCCTAAACCTTCATTCCTAGAGCATGGACTTCACCAAGCCTCTCTATTCATTAGAGCATTCACCAACTTCCCATTCACCAACCTTCTCGTTAAAATAGGAACCACCAAGGACTTGATCATATGTAGGAATTTCCATTACCACCACTCTCACTCCTAGTAGAACCTCATCCTAAATTACTCAATGTACCTCCACCATCATTTATAGAACCTCCTCAAAATATCATGTTCCTAATCAAGACAATAATTGCTCTAATTGTCTAATCACCCAAGGACTTGTTCAAGAAGTACGAAATGAGTTGCATTTCATATTTAATCATCTTCTTGAAAGATTGGACCAAATCAACAAGTCTACTCATCCCTAGACTCAAGAACATTGTTGCCTCTTATGCTTTGGTCACTTATTAGTTTTAGTAGAATATGGCTAAATCATTATCTTAGTTTTTAGAGATTTGTTGATCATCTCTTATGTTTTATTGAATGATAGTTTACTTGCCATATTGCATTGAGTATATGTTTGTTGGTCGAATACATATCTCATTTTGATGTTAACATTACTTGTTACATCACCATTGTCAATTTAATCATCGACTATACGGATCCTCAAAATTGCCTTGACGGATCCCTACTAGGAGGGAACCGTGAGATCCGTGAGACAGTAAAAATATTTTTTACTAACTTGGATCACATATGCGAGAAATTGTGCATTATACTTGTTTTCTAACCTTTGTTTTGTAGTTATTCAATCTACACTTGAAGCATTTGACACCCTAAAGCTAGGGAGCTTTGTGTCAAAACAATACATTGCAAATTACTTGCAATATTAGGAATACATTTCTCGACATCCCTTTGCAAAATTGCAATCATCAAGGGGAGCACATTCGTCACTTAGATTTAAATATTTTGCAAACTTAGTTGCAAACAAACTAGCTTAGTATTACTTTCTTGACGCCTTACATAGGGATGGACTCGTCAAGGGGAGTAAAGACGAGATCCGTTCCGTTACTTGCTCTAAATATTTTTCTTTCACATGTTTTCCTAAAACCAATGTGTTAGTTTCCTTCAAGCTCTTTTTGTTTCGACAAAAGGGGAGAAGAAAGTAAAACTACAATTCAAAATTTTACAATTTTAGCTTTTCCTTAAAATAATTTTATGTTTTGTCATCAACAAAAGGGGAGATTGTTAATACAAATAAGCAGTAAAACGTTTATTTATATTTTACGATCTTCAATATTTTGTCGATAACAAACGTAAAATCATATTAACGAAACAAATAAAATACGTAAATGGTTTGAACTAATAGTTTCTAACATATTCACATTTTCACATAAAACACTAAAACAAGTATAAGTGATTTTATGATTTAGTATTACATATGTACAACAACTAGTGTATATTTGGGTAAATATACACATAACTAGTATGTAGTATATTAGGTAATGTAAATGGGTAGAAACTTAAGTATTTGACCCATTGACCAAATACATTGAATGTAGTTGGGTAAAAACAAGTATACACTAAATGGGTAAAAACTAGCAAATGGTATTGACCCATAACACATGGTTTTATATATACCACTTGACTAAGTTCATTGTACTCTTAATACTAGCAAATGGTATTGACCCATAACCCATGGTTTTTATATACCACTTGACTAAGTTCATTGACCATTAATACTAGCAAATGGTATTGACCCATAACCCATGGTTTTATATATACCACTGACCAAGTTCATTGTATCCTTAAGATACATTGTATCTAGAAAGAAAACCATGGATCAACCCATAACCCATGACCCATAACCAAAAATACCCATGGGCAAAGAGGCGTTCCACGGATCCTCATGCGGTGTGCTAGCCGGATCCCAGTGGAAGGATCCGTGGGATCCGGAACAAGAGAATTTTCTCTATAAATAGAGAGCCATTTCTTCCTTTCTATTCATCCCTTTACACATACTTCCCCAAGTATTCTAACCTCTAACCTCGGATCCAAGAGATCTATGTAGCTTTTCTCTTTTGTTTTGTGTGATCTTCTAGGTTCCTCTTAAAGGAAAGATCACCACATCTTGAAGACGCAAGCTCAAGTCCATGAGTTGCCATGCTTCGTCATCATCAAGACAACGAAGGTTCTCTTGTTGATAGATCCACCTTTCTCCATAGATGTTGGGTTGAAGGCATTAGTGAAGAATCTTTGAAAGTGTCAAGATGAAAGCATTAGTGAAATGTGCTCATCATCCGTGTCAAAGCATTAGTGAAGAATGCTAAAGGTGTCAAGACAAAGGCATTAGTGAAGGGTGCCAAGCGTTGTGTCAAAGGCATTAGTGAAGGATGCCGATGAATCTAATCAAGTAGCATTTGAGAAGAATGCTTAGGTCGTATAATTGATGAGGTGCATCGTTATACTTATAAGTAGTTGTTTATTTCCAAGGATGGTGATATCCTTGATGATATTGTAACAAGGAGTAGATCTCCTTGATATTAGGTGTTGTGTTGTGAAGGGTAGTAGTTCCTCCATGGTAATGGAACTAGGTGCTTAGCCTAGTACCTAATAAAGGGTAGGCGACGTTGTGATAGGATTAGTTCTCCTTGGTGTGAAAGAACTCGGTGGTTAGCCTAGCACCGTATAAAGGGTAAGCGATGTAGTGTTAGGTGTGGTTCGCCTTGGTGTGAAAGAACTCGGTATCTAGCTTTGTCTGGGAAAAGGTTAAGCGGCGTTGTTAAGGCTTCTCCGCCATAAGGAGTTGGTGTAGTGCTTACGAATTCTCGAGTAGGTGACTCGAGGAGGAGAGTAGGCAAGGAAGGTGTCCTTGTAGCCGAACCACTATAAATACTTGTGTCGTGGTGATGTGCTTCTACTTTATCTTTCATTACAAGTTTATATATTTATCTATCAACGTCCAACATAAACAACCAAATAGATTGACATAAGTCGATCTAAATATTTAAAAGGATGTTTTAAATTGGTAAAACTATTCAACCCCCCCCTTCTAGTTTTCCACATATTGTAATGATAACAAGTATTGTTACTCAGAGATGAAAGGTTTATAAGGTTTTTGAGTGTTGAATATTGGGTTTTAGTATGTGCATGAGGGATGGGAAGGGAGGTTTGAGTTTTGGGTGGAGGACACTTTTGAAAAAAGGTCAAAATTAACACTAAAATCTCATCTTTTTAGGCTAGCCATGGAGCCCCCACCCCCACCCCCCCACACACACACACACAAAACAATTTCTACATGCATCCGCCCCGCTTATCGCAGACTATAAACACACTTCATCTTCCTTGTAAACACACAAAAAAACTGTGATACATACACTAAATCAACACACACGCACACTAAAATCACATAACACGCTAAACCTACATTAAAGAATAACTAGCAGGGTACCCGCGCGATGCGGCGGCGGGTACCCTGAAATAAAAAATTTCAATGAACCTTGCTTCATAATCTGAAACGTTTTATGTGACGATAAATTTGCGGATGTAAAAAGTTTCATGTCGCATATTTCAACTCTTTAGAATATTATAGTAGGGTACCCGCGCGTTGCGATGGCGGGTATCAAGTAATAAAATTTCGGCAAAAAATGTTTTCAATTTTATGTTTTCTCTTACAATAACTTTACCAATAACGAAAACATAATGAGTTTGAATAACTTTAAAAAAAGTGATGGATAATATCAAACTAATTCATATAGATACAATTGAAAGTGGCGTGATTTTGCGTTGCGATAGTCAATAATGTTATAGGGTTATGGTCAAATTAGTTGATAGTGGTCCGTAGTCACAAGTAAGTCGAAACATTTTTTTTAAGAAATATATTTATATTTTTTAACATGTTTGTATCATTAATATTTATAATGTATACATCTTGTAAAGTGTATATTTATAAAAATGTTTGAATCATCAATGTTGTTTATAATACTTGTCCCACATAGATAGAAGATATAAATAAAAGAAGGCTTATAATGTAAAGAAAACTTACATGTTTAAGCAATCATTTAGAGTTATCCATGAAAAGTATAATAATGAATACACTAATATATTAATCATTGAATTAGCACTTAGCACTTTGCATCATTTGTCTTAAAAAAATCCCGACTTTTAGAAAAAAACCCGTTTTTTACTTTTGTGGTTAATTTTATTTAAAATAATTCAAAATTTATTTAGATTGGTTCTCGAAACACTCTTACGATATAATAATAGTTTTGGAACTTTGTAGTTTTGCATGCATTTTAAAATCATATTCATTTATATGTGCATTTTTGCATTAAAACTAAACTAATTCAAAAAGAAATAATAAATGAAGCATTAAAATGTTGTGGAAGATAAATTAGTAAAAGCTATTTATTGTGTACATTATGCATTAAAAATTGTAATGCTTAAAAACACATTAATGACATCTTAAAAATTTAGGAGAGAGGTCATCCTCCATTATATGTAGTATAGATATGTGTAATATGTATAAAATCAAATAAATTATCACTTGTGAATTTACATCTTTGCATCATTTGTCTTAAAAAATTCCCCGCTTTTACAAAACCCGCTTTTTACTTTTGTGGTTAATTTTATTTAAAATAATTCAAAATTTATTTAGATTGGTTATCGAAACACTCTTACGATATAATAATAGTTTTGGAACTTTGTAGTTTGCATGCATTTTAAAATATTCATTTATATGTGCATTTTGCATTAAACTAAACTAATTAAAAAGAAATAATAAATGAAGCATTAAAATGTTGTGGAAGATAAATTAGTAAAAGCTATTTATTGTGTACATTATGCATAAAAATTGTAATCTTAAAAACACATTAACGACATTTTAAAAAAATTTAGGAGAGAGAGTTATCCCTCCATTATAAGTAGTATAGATAATAATAAAAAAAAGATATAAACAAACTTACGGACGCCATAATACCCAACACTCTAACGTGAAAAGAGATACCTTGGCTCAACACTAACAACGTCAAAGCACAATTCACATCAAACTGACGAAGGCCTCACGCCACCATACCCAACACTCTAACGCCACTACACATAGTCTAGCGATCCACAATTCCCCGTGCTATACACGTACATATTAGTCAGAAACTCAATCCAACCGGTCTAAGACGCACCTGTCCTTTCCTATCCAAAACCGTTGACCGACTTGACCCGGTCTACTCAAACCCGGTTGGTTAATCACACCTATAAATCTTGACTAAAAAGCTGAAATTGTCATCACTCTCTTCACAATGACCTAAGACTATGTTTATCAAGAGGGTTGCCAACCCAACCTCAATGGTATAAGACGAAAATATATATTTTTAACGAAGTCATCCAATCTTTCTATCCAACCAAGATCATATAAGAACCAGGGTTGTGATCTTCAATCTGCCATACAATTCACAAATGGTTAGTTGTTCCTTTTTTCCTTTTTTCTTTTTCTTTTTCAGTTTTAATACTTATTATTTTAACCAAACACCATCATCATGTTCTTCTTCATTTCGATTAAAATCCCCAAATCAACATAACTAATTCAAATCAAACAAACATTTCATTCATCATCACTTAAATCATATCAATCAAATATAATATCGCTATTTTTATAAAAAAAAAGTATAAAAAAAAAGTCTAGGGTTAGAAGAGCATCATTTATAAAGAAATGATGCCTTCTTTAAAAGCTGAAAGTTACAGTATGATGACGTCATTGAATCGTCATCGTATAAAACCTCCTCGTCTTGAAAAATCTGATCGTCGTGGTAATCTTAGTTAGTTAAACTCCTCCTAGGTTAATTAGTTTCGTCATCATTTTATTTTGTTATTTGTTTTCTGTATTTGATACCGCAAGTTAGCGAGTTTTTCGTATTAAATCGTCGCGTGATATCGGATTCTTTTGGTTTGATTTAGAAGGTACATTTTTAGTTACTTGTATTAGATTATTGTTTTTTGAATCGAACGTGCTAGAAATGATTAGTATTGTTTTTTATTCGATGTATATATGCGTTTTAAGGTTGATTGTGATACGTGTATTGTGTTTCTGATAGATTTACTTCACCTGCGTAAATTTGGAATTACGAGTTAAGTTCTTGTTATGTGTACCTGATTGTTTAGCAATTTATATGATGAAGGAAAGTCGAGTTTATGGTTGTTTAGTAATTTGGAATTACGTAAGAAGTATAAGCGTGTTTTGGATCTTGCGCCTGATTAGGATAGTGTGAATCCGGATGCGTGGTGATTGGGCTATATGCACACGTGGCTTTAACTAAGTGTGTTATATTGTAACATGTTATGTTATTCCGCAATGTGAGATTGTTTCTTTTTTGTGAAGTAAATTCGGTGGTGAATGGATGCATTTAGTCATAACATACTAAAGAATGCATTGGCAAACTGCGACTGTGAAGATTGGGCCATTACTGTAACTATGTATAGAGGAGTTGACTTTATTTTCTCTATTTTTATATTTATTTGGAGATATGATTTTAGTCCTTACATCCTGCATCTATGATGCTTTATAACTTGTTGGTTAACATTAACTAAACTCATAGTATATTATTCTCAGAATCAAACTACATGCAGACCTACATGGCTACATGCCTTAACTAATGTTAGTAGTGGGTGACATGTTAATAAGTTTCAATTCGTTACTAGATATGTTGTAGCATGTTGTTCGGTTGTGAATGAATGTATATAGCTGTAGCAAGGTAAATAATGCAAAGACAAATGGCTGGCTATTCTTATGAATCGGTAAATTAGATTGTAGATGAGTTGACTTTTTTTTTCTCTTTATTATTTAGAGATGTAAATTCACATCTAGTCTTTACGTCCCGCATCTGTGATTCTAAATATCTTGGGAACAATCGGAGTATATGACCAAATTCCATTTCATTGATTAACATCGACAAAACTCATAGCATTTTATTCCTACGGTCAAACTATATGCAGATGGTACATGTCTACATGTCATCAACTATTGTTAGTAGTGGATGACTTGTTAATAACTTTCGTGTTTCATTAGTTTTGATAATTTCATTCTAAGCTGCATATACGCGTGTGTGATGTGGGGGGTCCTTAACGAATCCAACGCCACTTAAGCATGTATAGCTGTACAATTGCTGATACGGTCATGGATATAAGTTTAGCTTATCATACTGGACTGTTGAATCTTTCTAGCGTATGAGTCTCATACATGCTGACTGAAGACATGTTTTCGTAGGGCTTTCTGGTGTATAACGATCTAGATCGTTTGATTTGACATGTACTATAAGAAAAAGGAGTTTCCTAACTTGCACAAAAGAGTTCTGTATTTGGATGAATACCTTAATTGGGTTGGATAATTTTATAAGTCGTTAAATATCAGTTCTCCTGTTAAAATTTCTTATATAGGTTTTTTATTTTTGCTTCTCCTATGAATGTAACTGCAAGAGATTACATCTGATTTATTCTTGATGTATAACATTTTCCCGTTTTCTAAATTTCTCTAAAAGAAGCGTATGCGTGTGAAGTGCATTTTTTCTTCCTGAGTATCTTTTTGCGTCAGCAGAATTGCATGGGTACACAAAACAGAAAGGAACAATAGGCAACTAGAATTTATTCCTGATACACTTTGCCATGTCAATTATTTATACATTTCTGCATTGATATGCTCATAAATATGTGTCTTTAACTTGTTTGTTAAAGGAGCCATATGCATACCATAATGGTTGACTGCTTTACTCTCTTACCTTAATCGATTAAGACTCGCTTCCGAATAGCTAACAATGGAGAATGTTTTAAAAAAATAAAATGAAGTAAAGCATATACTTGTGTTGGTCATGGAAGCTTTCTTTCCTTTTTCTTACTTTACCCCTTTTTTAAAACTAATAATCTGATTGTTTGTTCTCTATCTGAGTGTACCATGTGGTCACTCATATATATTCACTGGATGTGCTTAATCCTTTATATAAAGTGTTTTATGTTACATATTACTCGAGGTCATTCGCAGATCCACTGTAGGTTGGTCATCACTAAACAGTTTCACAAATTTAGTTGCTGATTATTATAACTTTTAAAGCCGCTGTGTATGCATTTCATGTTGGGTTGACAATTTTGTTACATTTTCTTTGCAGCTATCAACTGATGCAAATGGACATTGATGTATCAGCTTCAATTGATGTGAACAAATCCACATTTGAATCTACCAATTCTGGCTCTAAAGATCTGTCTGTGAATAAACCTGCCAATGATGACGGAGATGGGAATCTAGACTCCAAATTATCATGTGATGAACATGATTCGCAGAAGAAAGACCAAGCCGGTGAAAACTGTATTGGTGATTGTAAGACATCTCCTTGTTCAAGCAATACCACATCCTCCGCAGGAGAATCTATGGAAGTAGCATTGAATACTAACGATATAATTGTCCAAGAATCAACGCCTCATGACAATGTTAAATCCGCTGATCCACCTTGCACAAGTTCTCAATCCCTCAATGTAAGCAGTGCCTTCATTTGCTTGGTATTTTCAGCAGAGGTTGCAATTTTTAACCCTTTACGGATATATTGGCCCGATTATTTTTTTTAGCTAAAAGGGTAGCAAATCATTTTTTTTTTGTCTGCTAAAGTGGGTACAGGTCAAATGGGTCTAATAGAAAAGTTGCTCATAGTCTATCCTTAATACATATGACTTCCCGTATCGTTTTATTTGAAGATTTAGATTATTTAATTAATGCTGACATGCTGTTGAGAAAGATTATATAAACGGACAAAGAATTTGTTACCGGGTTAACCCAGTCCAGCCCGTTCGGACCTGATTTAATATATTCTATTGCAATAGATAGACTTTTACCGTCTGGGTGTTTAAGCAAACTATCTCTATTTGTTCCATTGTTGACCTTTCACACTTTGTTTCCTTACAGACAGCTCAGATGCCTGTATCAGCAATAAAAGGTAGCCGAGAGAAACGTGGAGCGACTCCTCCTGAGAAGCTGACTGTGAAGTGGTCCCCAGACGTGTATGACCCAGTTCCAAACTCAGTTTCTCACTCGGTAACAATCAAGAAACCTAAGAGGCAAAGTAAGAAGACATCCAAATCCAAGCAGAAGAACGGAAGCAAGTCATCACGTGGAAATAAACATAAAGAGAAGTTGGCAGGAAGAGGTGGAGGTGGTTGAGTGTTGTGAGTAGCTTTGATGAAGAGATATGCAGGCCACTGCGCCTCTCATCAATTGCCAAAGGTTTGCTTTTGGATATAACAAACCAAGTATGTTAGTCTTCTATAAGACTGCAATATTGTAAATAAATAAAACAATTAAACTTCTGTTGATTTGTGTGGAAACTTGGTTTCTCAAGGGCTCTAGTTTTGTTATCTGGGATTGCTATACATTTATGCATGGTTTTGGTACATTATCCTTTATACCCAAAAGGCTGATGCAGATTACTTGTAGGTCTGTAGGGGGCGTGTATATATTTTGCGACTTTGCGTCAGTGAGAATCAAGTTTCAAGGTAAATGATAAATGATGTAATTGCAATCGTTGGTACAATTCATGCTTTATTTGTTATCGATATTTTATATGTATTATAGTCTTAATTCGTTTTAATCAAGAGAGAATTGGAGGGATTTCTATTTTATTCTTTATCAGATCAACTCTTTGGAGCTAAACACTCTTTTCAGATAAACTTAACATCAGTTTTACGTAAATGAATTAAAATTGTCACGGCATGACTGATAATACAACGCTAGTACTTGAATGCACATCATTGGTTAGTCGTCGAGGTTGTAATCCTTGATCACAAATCTTATGTCAAACACAATCCCCGTTTGAAATTACATAAAACATGAGAGAATTTGACCCAAAACCTCGAGCCAAACTAGCATACGTAGTTTGCTTTTTTAGAGCTTTTACCTATTCATCTGCAAATCATGTCTGCAGAAGAAGAGACATATCTAAAGTGTTCATATGCATGGACATGACCGTTTGTCTTTTGTGCTATAACGTTTTTTCTTTTTTTTTCTTCTTTTTTTTTTCAACCAGTGTTTTGTGATTTGAGAATATAAATCATTGAGTTAATTACATAAATCGTCTTTGTGGTTTGCTGATTTTTACGGACCTTGTCTCTGTGCTTTTTTTTAAGCGGGTCATGTCCTTGTGGTTTTTTATTTTTACGGATTCTGTTCAATTTTCGACCCAAGTCCAAACGAGCGTTAAAAAAGACCTAACTTGACATTGATGAATTAACGTGAGGGGTAATCTTATAATTTGGGTTTTCCCTCTCAAAATACAAACCACAAGGACGATTTATGTAGTTTACTCTTTAAAAAAAAATAAACTTTTTGATTTTATTATACGAAATTTTTTTAATCATATTATGATAATTTTTTTAAAACTTTTCTTAAAAAAAAAATATTTTTATTAAAAAAAAATAATTCTATAATAAAATTCTAAAAAAAGTAATTTTAATTTTATTAGAATAATTTAAAAAAAAAAAAAATTTAACAAAAAATTCAATTTTATTAAAAATATTATAATAAATATATATATTTTTAATTTTATTATAAAAACGGATGAAAGCGTTTTTATACGCTTTCATCCATTTTCATACGTTTCCGTTCGTTTTTATACGTTTCCGTTCGTTTTTGTACGTTTTTATATGTTTTCGTCCGTTTTTATACGTGTTTGCTTGTTTTATACATTTTATACACTTTTTGAACGTTTTTCTACGATTTTTTTCGTTTTTGGACGTCGTTATACGTTTTCATCTGTTTTTGTACGTTGTTTTCATACATTTTCTTATGATTTTTATCCATTTTTATATGTGTTTTATAATTTTCATTGGTTTTGTTCCTTTTTATACGTTTTTATACGAAAACGCATAAAACATACTAAAAACGTACTAAAAAAGAACAAAATGTACAACAAGCGTATAAAACGAACGAAACGGATGAAAACGATAATAACGCCAAAAGGAAAAAAATATAAAAGAATGATGAAAATGTATGTAAATCGTATAAATGCGTATAAAAAATGATGAAAACGTACAAAACGAATGAAACACATTGAAACGTAAAAAGGACGAAAACGCATTAAAACGTAAAGAAAAAAAAAAACAAAACGATTAAAGGAATCGTTTAGTACATAAGGCCAAACGTTTTTTTTTTTTTTTTTTTTTTTTTTTTTTTTAAATTTTAAATTTTATTATAATAAAATTAAAACAATTTCCTATAATAAAACTAGATTTTTTTTATTTTTTATTTTTTTATTATTATTTTTTTTGGAGTAAATTACATAAATCGTCTTTGTGGTTTGTATTTTGATAGAGAAAACCAAATTATAAGATTAACCCTCACGTTAGCTCATCAATGTCAAGTTAGGTCAGTTTTAACAATCATTTGGACTAGAGTAAAAAATTGAACAAAATCCGTAAAAATAAAAAACCACAGGGACATGACCCGCTTAAAAAAAAAGAGAGACAAGATCCGTAAAAATCAGCAAACCACAAAGACGATTTATGTAATTAACTCTAAATTCTTTTGTCAACTGATGCTAAAACGTTGAGTGCGAAATAAGCAATCTCTTAAAATAAGAAGTATCAAATACAAGTTTTTGTTCGTTTTGTACGTTTTCATCCGTTTTATAAGTTTTCGTCCGTTTTTATATGTTTTTATCCGTTTTAATACTTTCTCGTCCCTTTTTATGCGTTTTCGCCCGTTTTCATACGTTTTTGTCCTTTTTATACATTTTGGTTCGTTTTTATACGTTTTTCTTATGTTTTTATCAGGTTTGATATGTTTTTATATGTTTTTTATGATTTCATAAGTTTTTATCTGTTTTTATAAGTTTTCATCCGATTTTATACAATTTCGTTTGTTTTTATATGTTTTCATCCGTTTTAATACGTTTCGCCTATTTTTATGTGTTTTCGTGTTTTATGCATTCTCATCCGTTTTCTCGTTTTTATATGTTTTCGCCGTTGTGGAAAACTAGAAGGGGGTTGAATAGTTTTACCGATTAAAACTTTGTTTTAAAATATTTAGATCGACTTATGTCAATCTATTTAGATGTGTATGTTGGACATTGATAGATAGATATGTAAATATGTAATGAAAGGTAAAGAGTAAGAAACACAAAACCACGACACGAGTGTTTATAGTGGTTCGGCTACAAGGACACCTTCCTTGCCCTACTCCACTCCCGAGTCACCTACTCGAGAGTTCGTAATCACTACACGACACCAACTCCTTATGGCGGAGAAGCCTTCACAACGTCGCCTACTCTTTTTCGGTACAAGGCTAGACACCGGGTTCTTCCACAAGGTAGAACCACACCTAACACAACGTCGCCTACACTTTATCCTGTGAAAGGATAGATATCGAGTTCCATTACAAAGGAGGAACTACTACCCAACACTACACAACACCTATCCCATAAGGAGACCCACTCCTTATTACAACATCATTAAGGATATCAATGTCCTTGGATACAACCTATCTCTATTTGTACATTGATACACCTTATGGATTGTACACCCTTGGCATCCTTCACTATTGCCTTTGACTTGACCTTCTTGGCATCCTTCACTAATGCCTTTGACACGGACGTTCGGCACCTTTCACTAATGCCTTCGTCATGACTCTTTTGGCATCCTTCACTAATGCCTTTGACACGGACATTAAGCACCTTTCACTAATGCCTTCGTCTTGACTCTTTCGGCATCCTTCACTAATGCCTTTGACACAACACTTCTAGGGAGGAAGAAAGAACTATCAACAAGAGAACCTCAGTAGTCTTGATGATGACGAAGCATGGCAACTCATGGACTTGAGCTTGCTCGACTTCAAGAGGTGGTGATCTCGCCTTTAAGAGGAACCTAGAGAATCACACAAAACAAACACAAACTACATAGAGAGATCCTTAGGATCAGAGGTTAGAAGGTTTACAATACTAGGAGAAAGTATGTGTGGAAGTGGCAACCCAAAATGAAGAAATGGCTCACTATTTATAGAAGAAAATAGTCTACTGTTCCACGGATCCCACGGATCCCTTACTTGAGGGATCCGTCCAGTGTAAACTTGGGGAACCGTGGGACGCTCCTTTTTGCCCATGGGTTTTGGGTCATGGGTCATGGGTTATGGATCATGGGTCCTAGACTTTGGACCATGGGTATCCAAGTAGATACAATGTATCTAATATGTGCAATGCATCTAGTCCATGGGTCATGGGTTAAATCCATGGGTCATGGATAATACCCATTCATGACTTATGCATGATGTCATGTAATGGGTTATGGGTTATGCTCCATGGGTATGGGTCATGGACTTTGGGTTATACCCAACTACATTCAATGTATTTGGTCAATGGGTCAAATACTTAAACTTCTACCCATTATATTACCCATTATAATACATACTAATTATGTATATATCTACCCAATATGTAAACACTAGTTGTTGTACATATGTATTACTAAATCATAAAATCACTATTACTTGTTTAGTGTTTTATGTGAAAACGTAAGTGTGTTAGTAAACTATTGGCTCAAACCATTTACGTATTTTATTTGTTTCGTTAAAATGATTTTACGTTTGTTATCGACAAAACATTAGAAGATCGTAAAATATAAATAAACGTTTTTACGGCTTATTTGTATTAACAATCTCCCCCTTTTTGTTGATGACAAAACATAAGATTATTTTAAGGAAAACTAAAATTGTAAAAGTTTGAATTGAGTTTTACTCTCTTCTCCCCTTTTGTCGAAACAAAAGAGCGTCGAAAAGAAACTAACACATTGTTTTAAGAAAACATGTAAAAGAAAGAAAAAAAATGTAGAGAGCAAGAGACGGGAAGTGTTCTCGTCTTAACTCCCCCTTGACGAGTCCATCCCTTTGTGAGGGCGTCAAGTAAGAAGAAATACTAAACTAGTGCATTGCAACTATGTTTGCAAATGGTTTCGTCTTTGTGACGAATATGCTCCCCCTTGATGATTGCAACTTTGCAAGGGGACGTCATGTAATGTAATCCTAATGTGAAATATATTGCAAATGATTTTGCAATGTATTGCTTTGACACGAAACTCCCCCTAGCTTAGGGTGTCAAAGTCTTCATGTGTATATTGAAAATCTACAAAACAAAGGTTAGAAAACAAGTATATAATGCATAATTTCTGCAAATAAGACTCAAGTTAGTAGTAAACAGGTCTTCATTGCACGGATCCCACGGTTCCCTCCTTGGAGGATCCGTCTAGGCAAAATAGAGGATCCGTCATGTCTGAAAGTTTAAGACAACAATGGTGATGTGAACAAATGATGTCAACATCAAAATGAGATATGTAATAAGGCACCAAACATATACTCAAGACAATATGGCATAAAACATGAGAGATAATTTCATTCAATAAAATACGAGAGATAATTTCATTCAATAAAAATGATTTAACGAGAGATGATCTACAAATCTCTAAAACTAAGAGAATGATTTAACCATGTGTAATACATTTTCTACTAATTCTAATAAGTGACAAAAAACTTAAAAAGCATCAATGTGCTTGAATCTAAGGATGAGTAGACTTGTTGATTTGGTCCAATCGTTCAAGAAGATGATTAAACATGAAATGCAACTCATTTCGTACTTCTTGAACAAGTCCTTGGGTGATTTGACAATTAGAGCAATTATTGTCATGACTAGGAACCGGAGGAGATTGGTTGTTTTGAGGAGGCTCCACAAATGATGGTGGAGGTACATTGAGCAATGTAGGATGAGGTTCTACTAAGAGTGAAGGTGGTGGTAATGGAAAGTCCTCTATATTATTAGGTCCTTGGTGGTTCCTTGTCTCCAAAGGTGGACTATTTGGTGATGTAGGTGGTTCCCTATTTAATGAGAAGGTTGGTGAGTGGGAAGTTCTCGGTGGTGAGTGCTCTAATGAGTAGAGATTTGGATGAGAAAGAGGTTCGGTAAAGGAATGTAGTCTATGTTCTAGGAATGAAGGCTTAGGCATTTTACTAGAACTAGGTGCGTTTGGTTTAGAGCTTGATGAAGCCTTTCCTAACTCGAAAGGTCTAATACTAATTCTTGCGGTTCTTTTGGCTATTGTTGATTGAGATTGTTGAGGTGGGATTCTAACATTTGGACTTCTTACGGGTGATGACTCGGTGGATGATATCTCATGGACCATATGAGTATTCCTTTTGGATGAACCTTTGGTTGAAGAGTTCTTGCTAGACGCTTTAGTCATAGTGAAGTTGAAGATGTAGTAAGAGTGATTTTTAGGATTGTGGTAAGAATGGTGACTTAAGCTCTCAAGAGTGTTTGGTTTATAAAGGATGAATTTGAATTAATGAATTAAATTCATGTCCACTAAGAAAATTTGGCATGCACCAAGGTCAACTATGGTGTTGTTCAGCTCTAGGGAATCATTAAATGGTAAGCAAAAGTGTTTAGATTACCAAAGATGGTTTGAATTTTGAAAGAAAAGCTGATTAGAAGCTCTCTGTAGACACGGATCCCACGGATCCCTCTCACTAGGGATCCGTCTGGTTATAAACCAGGGATCCGTCTGTCAGACAGAAATATGGTGAAGTGATTATGCTCTTGTAAGGTCTAGTGCCTATAAATCTTGAGGGTTTGACTTTCCTTAGATGTCTTAAGTGATAGGTGACTTAAATGTCCAACCACAAGGAGTGAGGATACTTAATGATGGTATTGGGTAGGAAAGTGGACTTTTTGAGAGTGTAACTAAATGTTTAAGGATGATACTCATTGATTTGAGTATGACAAATGATGGCAATTGATCCTAGAGATCAGATGATGACTTAAGAGAAATTTGAAAAATTCCTAAAAAATAAAAAGAAATGAAAACTAGTTTTAAGCCTATTTTAAGGTAAGGATGACTAAAATCAATTTGCTAAAATTGAGAGAAATATCAAGCTAAGTGTTTTGAGATGTGAGGAACAATGTGTGAGCATTGGAGCGGAAATATGGTGAGTTTTGGTGAGTTGATAAATCAAAAGCACTTTGAATTTGATCCTAAGTTAGCTACGGGTGAGTGTGAGACCCATCGAGCTTGAGGAAGACTTAAGTAGTCTTAAAGAATCATGTTTAGCTAGAATGATGTGATCTAGGGACAAGTTTGATGTAAAATGATCTCATATCGATATCTGTTTGCCGGATCCCACGGTTCCTCATCCGAGGGATCCGCTAGTTATAGCCAGGGATCCGCTCATCACGACCAAGAGCTTCTCAACAATTGTGCAGTTTTTGCACTCTTAGCAAATGCTTATCCTAATCATTTCTACAATCAGTAAACACATGCAAACAACAAGTATAACGCATAGCAAGTGGGGAGAACTAAAAGGTAATTAAAAATGAGTGATAACGACTACTTGAATAAGATCAAGTCGTCGTAAAATCTCATTTTACTAGCTCCTAAGTTAAAGTGTCTAATGCCAAATCATGGCAACTCCTACAAGCTACATCCTAATCTACATAAATATTGTTAAGATGTTTACAGACCATTGTTTTAGAAATTGTTTTCACAAATTAAGGTCCTATGACCTTACCTTCCATCCACACCTCCTTCCATTTCACTCCCGTCTTCATCTCCATCTTCATCCCACCATCTCTACTTCTTCTTCTTCAAGAAGTTAGCAAAACACTTGAATATCCCTTTAGTTTGTTGCCACTCTTGTGATGGGCTTGGAATATCCGGCAGTTGATTGATGTAATGTAAAGGGTCGAGATCGGTGTTGCCAAGGGGATTGCTACTTCCTTCTCCTTCTCTTTGTCTTTCCCTTTCATCCAATGAATCCGTTGGTGGGTGAGGTCTCTTGCCATCCACCATGGTCCTTGTAGTCTTTCCATCGGATAGCGGCACCATGACCTTGTTGCAAAACCTATGGTCAAAGGAATAAGGAGAGGGGTCTAAAGCAAAGATGAAGTTTGCTAGACGGGTCAGGAGCATTGCATAAGGGAGTACCATCTTGTCCATGCTTTTCACACTCGCCATTCTTTTGACCATGTAATAAGCGAGGTTGAAGTGAGTGCCGGTCACAAGGCAATAAATCATGAAGCTCAAGCACGCATTGGGATGATCTTTGTTCCCTCCCACGCAAAGCACATTCTCCCTTACCACGAGTTCCCATTTCTTGTACAACTGGAACATTTCTGAAAGCTCCATTTGAAATGGATCCCTATAGATCACCTTGGAGTTTCTCGTGACCCTTGATGGAGATGCTCTTTCCATGAAGACGGTATCCCTTACCGTGGTTGCTTCCGGGATGACCGTGAAGTATGCTTCATGATGATCTACCATGTCATGTAGCTCCGCCAAAGACCATTCGTTGGAATACATACACACTCCTTGATATGGGACACGAAGTATCCTTCCAAATTCTACAAGAGAGAGAGTGTACTCATGCTCATTGATGATGAAGGCTATTGAGATGGTCCCGTCTTCATTCCTAACGATTCTCATTATCTTGTAAAATTCAAGCACGAACATCGGACAAATTTGTTCGTTAATGTCCAAGAGGCACTCAAAGTTAATTCCTCCAATGACTTGTCGAATGTTGGTGTTTGCGAGGAATGATGGTTCAACCACATGGCCTTCATGGAAGAGCCTCTTTTCTAGCATCTTGAAGGCTTTCCTATCCTCCAGCTTAGGCCTTCCTTACGATGGTACATTGGGATGTAGTGGGCGGTATCATGGTAATCTTGTTGGCGGTTGCTAGGCATGATTGTTCCTATACAACCGAGGAATGATGGTTCAACCACATGGCCTTCATGGAAGAGCCTCTTTTCTAGCATCTTGAAGGCTTTCCTATCCTCCGGGCTTAGGCCTTCCTTACGATGGTACATTGGGATGTAGTGGGCGGTATCATGGTAATCTTGTTGGCGGTTGCTAGGCATGATTGTTCCTATACAACAAAACCACAATGTGGTGTTAATTGTGTGAATAGTAACCTAATGGGATTGATCACAATTTTGCTCAAAACATCTTCATTGAATTCAAGGAATGAGTTTAATTTGTATTAACAATGTTAATTCTTTGATTTAGATTATCTTAGAAAACAATGTGGTAACAAATTGTGACAAACCCATTTGAGCTCAACTTCTAAAGATGAAAATTGTAATCCTAGGAATCAAGGAATGGAAATAACAATGTAGTGAAGATTATACTTACACAAGAGATTGTTTTGCTTGAAGAAGATGATCAATTTGCTCCTGTGAACAGTAACTAGGTTTATGTTCGTGAGTCTTGATAGAGTAAAGTGGGTAGTGGAACTTCCACAGTGATCATTTCTTACTTATGTTGTCTTCTGTTGCACGGATCCCACGGATCCCTTGTATGAGGGATCCGGCTAGTTCAAGCTCGTGGATCCGCATATCGCACAATTTGACAGCTTAAGTGATCCTTGATAATTTTGGTTTGGGAGTTCTAAATTGCCTAGGGTCGATGTTTATGCTCTATAACTTATGGTTTGGGGTTTTGACGGGTTATACTAGTCCTATTTGACGAGGTTCCCTTTTTATGAATAAATCATAATTCTTTGGGAAGTTTTCAAAGATTATGATAAAATCCCATTTTATCATAATGTGAGAAATTTCACATGGATACTTATTGACATAGATGAAATGTCAATAATCCTTATGTGAGGAGTGATGATCAAGGCTCTCGAATAGCCGAGATATCATTATCACTAGTTTGTAGTTTTGTCTATAGAGATCAACGAAGAATACTATTCTTGATGATGAGTTCAATATAGATAACTACTTTAGTGATTATTAAGAGAGCGTAAAGATACTACTAAAACTTAATCATGATTAAAAAAAGATGACCTTATTAATTTATCTAGAAAGAAAATAAAAAAAAAATTTATTTGTAATTTATTAAAGATCATACCTTTGCTAAATATTCTTTTTAAGGAAAGAAGTATTTAGAGAGAAATTCTTCATGATCTTCTTAGGATGCCCAAATCCAAGTATGGAGAATTCTCAACAAGGAAAATATTAGAACGATCTATCATTGTCCAACATTATAAAATATGATGATTTTAAAACGTGACCTTTTGTTTTTAAGGAAGTTCCTTCCTTGTAGTTTTCAAACATACATAGATCGTGTTAAGTTTTTAAAAGTACAATATACTCTTAAGAAACTTGGTAACGAAGCTCTGATGCCAATTGTGGAAAACTAGAAGGGGGGTTGAATAGTTTTACCGATTAAAACTTCGTTTTAAAATATTTAGATCGACTTATGTCAATCTATTTAGATGTGTATGTTGGACATTGATAGATAGATATGTAAATATGTAATGGAAAGGTAAAGAGTAAGAAACACAAAACCACGACACGAGTGTTTATAGTGGTTCGGCTACAAGGACACCTTCCTTGCCCTACTCCACTCCCCGAGTCACCTACTCGAGAGTTCGTAATCACTACACGACACCAACTCCTTATGGCGGAGAAGCCTTCACAACGTCGCCTACTCTTTTTCCGGTACAAGGCTAGACACCGGGTTCTTCCACAAGGTAGAACCACACCTATCACAACGTCGCCTACACTTTATCCGGTACAAGGCTAGATACCGAGTTCCATTACAAAGGAGGAACTACTACCCAACACTACACAACACCTATCCCAAAGGAGACCCACTCCTTATTACAACATCATCAAGGATATCAATATCCTTGGATACAACCTATCTCTATTTGTACATCGATACACCTTATCGATTGTACACCCTTGGCATCTTTCACTAATGCCTCTTGACTTGACTTCTAGGCACCCTTCACTAATGCCTTTGACACGGACGTTCGGCACCTTTCACTAATGCCTTCGTCTTGACTCTTTTGGCATCCTTCACTAATGCCTTTGACACGGACGTTAAGCACCTTTCACTAATGCCTTCGTCTTGACTCTTTCGGCATCCTTCACTAATGCCTTTGACACAACACTTCTAGGGAGGAAGAAAGAACTATCAACAAGAGAACCTCAGTAGTCTTGATGATGACGAAGCATGGCAACTCATGGACTTGAGCTTGCTCGACTTCAAGAGGTGGTGATCTCGCCTTTAAGAGGAACCTAGAGAATCACACAAAAACAAACACAAACTACATAGAGAGATCCTTAGGATATGAGGTTAGAAGGTTTACAATACTAGGAGAAAGTATGTTTAGGAGTGGCAACCCAAAATGAAGAAATGGCTCACTATTTATAGAGGAAAATTAGCTACTGTTCCACGGATCCCACGGATCCCTTACTTGAGGGATCCGTCCAGTGTAAACTGGGGGAACCGTGGGACGCTCCTCTTTGCCCATGGGTTTTGGGTCATGGGTCATGGGTTATGGGTCATGGGTCCTAGACTTTGGACCATGGGTATCCAAGTAGATACAATGTATCTAGTATGTGCAATGTATCTAGTCCATGGGTCATGGGTTAAATCCATGGGTCATGGATAATACCCATTCATGACTTATGCATGATGTCATGCAATGGGTTATGGGTTATGCTCCATGGGTATGGGTCATGGACTTTGGGTTATACCCAACTACATTCAATGTATTTGGTCAATGGGTCAAATACTTAAACTTCTACCCATTATATTACCCATTATAATACATACTAATTATGTATATATCTACCCAATATGTAAACACTAGTTGTTGTACATATGTATTACTAAATCATAAAATCACTATTACTTGTTTAGTGTTTTATGTGAAAACGTAAGTGTGTTAGTAAACTATTGGCTCAAACCATTTACGTATTTTATTTGTTTCGTTAAAATGATTTTACGTTTGTTATCGACAAAACATTAGAAGATCGTAAAATATAAATAAACGTTTTTACGGCTTATTTGTATTAACGGATAAAAAAATGTATAAAAACAAATGAAACAGTACGCTTTTTGAAACATTCCCGAGTATTTTATGTTGTTGATAAACCCATTGTGCCTCTTCGATTCCGTTCTTTATCTTAAGGGGAACAATAAGGCGACGGTAAAGTGTGTCCAACGGCAATCCTTTCTCTTTCAAAATCTCTTTCCACATACACTCAACTCCTGCTAATGCTGCTCCATCCGCGGCAATCGATACTCCCTCAAAACCCCTCTCCACATACTATCTACTTCTACCGCCACCGTCGCGTCATCTCTCAAGTTAGATCTATTAGGTTTGTTTTCTTCTTTTTGCTTTATTTTATAGTAGACGAGTTACATTACCACCCCTTTGTAATATCTATAATTACTCAAATATCATTTTCTGTCTTCTAACTTAAATTCTTACTTTCAGAATATATCTTTTTACTAAAGTTTGCTTATTGAAAAATGGTGCTTCAAACTCGACTAGACGTGGAAACACAGTAGACAATCAGAAAGCGAGAGTTGGAAGAAGGCACTGGTTTATTGTTAGTGTAACCTTGTGAATCTGAATGAAAAGTTCGTTTTAAGCCATTTGATAACCTAATAAAAAATAATTTCAAAAGCTAGTAAAAAATGTATAACTACAAGCTAAGCAATATAATGTGCCAGTGTGTACGATATAAATTGATCATGAATTAGAATTGCGTTAAACTTGCACTCTATTATAGAACACGTTTTTTTACGGCGACTAATGGATAATCAAGAACGTGTAAAACTCAATGTCTACATGAAAATCAGTTAGGTTTAATATTTGTTCCTTTTCGCTGGCTCGCATGAGTTCGAAGGAGTGGAGCATAACTCATTGAATTTTTCTAGAGTTGTGTACTAATTACTCTTTATTAGGTGTATGTCATTATCTTAAAGTGCACACCTTATAAATTGCTGATTTGATGATGTATAATATATGATTAGAAAATCGATAGACTAAAATATAAACGTGCACACTTAAATTGTGATGGGCGATAAAAAGTATATAAGAACACAGATTCTTCCACATTGTTTGTGCACAAATGGAAACAAAATCAATGATTGCCTTTATATTCCTTCTTCACGTAATTGTCTATGGTAATAGCCTCGCCATAGCTCAACCAATCGCCCCCAGGCAACAGATCGCTAGATGCAGAGACACCGGAAATTTCAAAAATGACAAGCTCCAACAATACCGAGATGCGTGTTTAGAGAAAATCGGAAAGTCCAAAATGACCGTATTGGACAATGGATATTTTACGAGTAGCATCTACGATGACTTCGGCCGCGGATTAGTAGGTATTCACGCCATGGCTCTTTGTCCACCCATTGTCAAAGTAGAATCATGTAGGGATTGCATCTTGAAAACAATCCCATTTCTTAAACAAAAGTGTCCTAAACAAAAGGAAGGTTTGGCATGGACCAGCTTATCAGGTCTAAATTGTATGATACGTTATGCGGTTGGTGACTTTGAGGGAACACTTTCTGATTGGGGTTGGGCTGAATTCTCGAACCCAAATCAAACTGTTCCCAATGCTGGTGAGCTAGAAAAGGCCTTGAACGATTTAACGACTAAATTAAAGGCGGATGCAGCTGGAGATAATAATAGCTTGAGAAAATACGCGTCAGGGACTGTGACTTATGGACCAAGTAAGCGTAAATTGTATGCGGCTATGCAATGTACTCCTGATCTAAGTAAGGAAGATTGTGCTAAATGTTTATCTGCTGCAACTATGTTTATCAATGGTTGTTGTACTAAAAAAGGTAAAGCGTCTGCAAGAACGTTGACTACGAGTTGTTATGTAAGGTACTCGCACGACGATTTTATCCGTGAGACATAGCCATCTCCTTCTTCACTTCGATCTGGTGATGTTTGGTGATTTAAACTTTCTTTTGACTTTATATATATACTAGACTATAGACCCGCGGGTTTCGCGGGTAGTAATAAAAAATATATAAACATAAATAGCTTGAAAATTCCGACATATATTTTTCGTTTATTAACGTAAATTATTCATGAAATATATAACGTAAATCTGGACACAAATAAAGCATTATATGGATATTAATAATATAATGACAATGGTTAACCTATAATAAATTCACCAAAAGCAAACTATATTTAAATAACTCAGTAGGGTCAAAATGCTCAACAATACTTACAGATCCCAAATCTAAATGATGCTCAACAAAGACATTAAGGACGAAGACCGCATATTTTTCACCACTTGGATTTGGCAATGATTAATCATCTTTAACCACCTTATGTAAGTAACTTGTATTGCTATCCCACACTCTTATATATTCAACCTCTGTTTTTTCCGTTTTAGAAGCACTTCTTCCAAGTTCCAACACAGCTTTGAAGGCTTTATTAAATATCGCAACTTCAAGTATAAATTTTAAATATTGAATTAGGATTTGCGCCAAGCACCCGTTGAACTTCATCCAATTCATGACGCAAACGAACCAGTTGTTAATGAATCCTAAATGTAAAGGGCAAAGAAATCTTATTAAACATAGAAGAGTAATGCTAACAACTTACACCCATAACAGTTCTGTCTTTATCATTTACCTTACACTAAACTTAAATCACTTCATCTAGGTGATCATAATCACTAACTAAGGCTACCAGTCAAATTCACTAATTATCAAAACAAATAAACCACATATAAAAAAATATCTTACAAAGATAGATAACCTGCGAAATACATCGAGCAAAGCGATTCTACGGGTACTTCTAATCAGCATTAGCATTCACTAAGATATTAACTAACTTCACTAACCAACTTTATTAACAAAAACTGTTGATAACCAATAAATAAAATAACATACGCAGATAGATAAACCGCGGCGCCAAGCGAAGCGGCGATTCTTCTCAGGTTCGATCATCTGTTGTTGCTGCAACTCTTCATCATCTTCTACTTGGAGATAAATGTTCTACAACTGTATTTCAGCCATTTTTCATCAGAATATTAATGATGATTTTGAACAAAATGTTGGCATTTTACTTTCTTAAAAAGTTTGTATAGATTGTTTATTTTACAAAAGAAGAAAATCTGTTTCTGGAACTTATTTGGCTGGAATGAAATGTAAGGTTGTTTATAAGAGGGTGTTTGGCATTGCGTAAAAAGTGAATTTGGTTACAGAAAGTTTGATTATGAGTGGTAAAACAGAATTAAGATCCATATAAGAGTGGTAATAACAACATCTAAAAACAAAAACTATACTGAATTGTTACAAGAGCAATAATATCAGTAAAAGTGTACTAAAAGTAGAATGCAATAGAGTAGTCTAATCAGCATCCAAACAGCATATATAATCAGTAAAAAGCATATACGTTTGGCGCAGAGCATTTTAGAGCAGTAACAACAACATGCGAAGTATCTAAAAAAAGAATTAAGATTCATAGAAGAGTAATGCTAACAACATATGTACGTAGAAGTAGCAAGTTGACGGTTTGAGTAACCATGCACATTTTGATTAGAAGAAAAAAAAAAACTATACTGTTAATAATAACATATGACCAACTTCCTTTTAAGCTATGTTTTAAATAGACTAACAGAAAACACATTTTGCATCAACCCGTTCAAAAGTAAACTGTGAAAAAATGCAAGTCCTTTCCAAAAATATTGTGCAACACTTTTCTGAAAATCATAGATCTGTCTGTATTTAACAGAAACCACAAAGCTTTATGAACCTTACAAGCCCATACAATAGTGGCAGCAAACTGTAAAGCTAGAATGATTGTATATATATCAAGGAAATTGACATAACTTAAAAAAGAATGTCTTAAGTAGAAAGCATGACAATTCAACTGGAAGATCAAGAGAGGAGCGAAAGTAGAAAGAATGACATAGGACTCAACTTTTTCTATAGAGTATTTATGTACCATTGTGAAATCACAGAAGATTGCAATAACAAAACCTTATAATAAAACTATCTCATGTAACTATCATTCAAAACAGGAGCATTTATAGTATTCAAAAAATTAACTATCATGATTAGTTCATATAATGCTTTTCTTAAATATATATAAGTATGCCCCTTTCCACTAAGGAAATAAGTTTAAAGGGTAACCAAATGTTATTAGGTACGCCATTCTATCACGACAGCTAATTCCATCTCGGTCATGTGATAAATGATCAATAAAAAATTCAACTCCGATGACGTGGTATACGGTTTATATAACCAATTTTAGCAATTCTTTGAGCTTAAGGATAGCCATTGCAAACTAATGTGTATCCGAATCTAGAAATTTTTTATAAACAAAAAAAAAAAAAAAAAAAAAAAAAAGTTGTTGAACATCTTTATTTAAAAAATGTTGAACACCTACTCAACATAAAGTGACAACCTGTTTCGATCTTCACCGATTAACATACTAACAAAATAATTGAAAACGTTCAAACAACAAATATTAGTTTGATTTCACAATGAGTTAGCCTAAAATTCAAAAATTAAGAAGAGGATCATAGTTACTTGAATCACATTTTTTTTTTATATATTTGAACACACAAATTAAAATCACACAATCATACAGATTAAAATTAAGATCCACATTAACAAAACCCCTTAAATGAATCACCATAACAAAAACCCTAATATGAATCATCATAATAAAAGAACCCTCACATGAATCGGGTATAAAAAAATTGCATACAAATTAAACACCCATATTATAACACATAATCACAAAAATTAAAACTAAGATGCAAAATAACAACAAATTGATTCTTATTCACAATTAACATGAATCATCACAACAAAACCCCCAATATGAATGGTGATAATAAAAAATCCCCATATGATTCGAGTATAAACAAATAAATTGTTTACCTTAGTTTCAGAAGAATGTTGTTTCGTCAGGATAGTACAAATAATCGAATTCTCATATGGATAAAGATAAGCTAATTGAGAAGGAGCGTGATTTTAGAATAACAAATTTGAAAGTAAAGAAACTTTGATTTCTTATTGTTATCAAGAAACATGAAGGGAGGAGAAAAAATCGGTTAGAAGGCAGATTGGTATAAAAAAGCCTACAGCTGGCAATATGACGTCAATATATGACGTCAGAAATGGGTCAAATGGCGTTCAAAAATCTTTTCTTTTATTATATATAAAGATATATATATACATATACTATAAGCGAAAGGCTCGAGATCACTGTGTAGCCTCGAGGAAATGACACTTCAGCAATCAATAGTTACCTACTGTTACCTCTTTGAATAAGCCTTATATATCTCTTCCTTCTTGTCATTTCTTTTTACTTGCTTGTTCTCTGTCCATTTCTTTCTTTCTCAAGTTACAGTGGAAAAAACAGAGCACGCTGGAACTCACAAAAGGTTATGCTTTCCATCTTTTTTAAAGCTTTTTCCTCATTACTTGTTTTCTTAATCCTCTTTTTTGTAACTTTTATTCAAATTCATTGTGAAGTAACCGGTTGAAATTGTGTTCTCTCTCTCTCTCCCTCTCCATACATCGGAAGACAAGAAGACTCGAGGACTTAGGATAATTACGTACCACGCTGTGTAAAACAAAGTATTTTCTTGAAAAGTTTTTATTCATATTTTGGTATTCTTGAGAATCTTTTTTTTTTTTTTTTTTGATGATACAAATATGTTGTTTCGTAAGATATATTGGTTGTGTTTTGAATAAATCGTGTAACTTAATTTGCTGGTGAATTATCCAAGAGATGGTGTCTTTCATGCAACTACACAAAGAAAACTAAAAGATAGAAGCTAAATTGATAAACACATCTCTTACCAGTTACCAGCATAAATGGTAATTAATGTACATGAAAATCGACACTCAGTAAGGGAACATAATACTAAAACTTGTTCAAATTTAAGAGCTAAGAAAACAAACATTGGTTTTGGTTTGAATCGACACTCAGTGGTTGAATGATGCCCGTTTCTGTTTTTTATTTTTTATGGCGCTAATATTGATCCATTATAAGTGTTGTTTATAATGATAAGTATATTTCTTTTGAGGTGTTTATTATTAAAGTTTTATTTGATCAAAAAATTTTGAAGATGAAAGTTTGTAAAAAGGTAAAACCCATCTTGATTTCGTAATACTAGAAAATATATAGTGATAATTCAAAATGAGGATTCATGATTGTGTATAATATTTTTTTCACTATATATATATTACATAAATTTGTAAATAATAGAGGTGATATGATGGAGTTGGTGGTGTAATAGGAGTATAGGACTATAGAGGCATGGTAGATTTGATATATGTCGGAGAAATAGAAATGATATGATGGAGCTTTGTGGATTGGTATGTATGGGGAGGTATGGCACTAAAGCAAATGGGTAACAAATTGCCACGTATATATACTAAAAAGTGAAAGCTATTTCACTTCTAATTTTATTCAACATATAGATACATAAAAAGTATCAACCGAAAAATAAAAACTATTATAGGTTCATTTGATTAATAAGGCTTATTACGGGTTCTTTTACTTTCAATGAGTCTCTGATCTCTATAAGTACAAAAATTAATATTCAAAAGTCTAATGTAACTAAAAGCCAAACACATTGTGTTATAGATCAAATTAATAATTTCAGCAAGTTTAATAAACAATTAGTGAGTTAAATCTCTAGAATATAGAAGTTTGAAATCACAGCTATGAATTATTGTAGTTTACAAAGATGTTAACAATGAAATATTTTGTTCACTTAAAGATTGAGGTATTTTCCTTTTAATGTACAAAAGGTTTGCATGAAAACAATACTCCGTAATAAATTGTACACCAGATTTGTCAAATGATGTCTTTGGCCATGTATTTAAGTTGAGATTTCTTTTGAACATACTCAAGTTGAGATCGATGGTGTAAAATTCCTCTAATACCCTAGAATTTACCGATTAAAATTATTCACTCAAGAAAAGAAGGGGTGATGTTTGCGATTGAATTATGCATTCATTAGTGATGATAATTGATTTCCTACAAATTACAAATTCTTTAACATGATACGGAGTATAAAGCATGACACAATTTTTTTAGCCACCCATGAATTACTCATCGTTATTTCAAGCCATGCCCACTAAATTTCAACACATTACTTCACTCTTTATCGTCAAGCTTATTTAAGCCAAAAATATCTCTAACTTTTACATCAACAAATTTTTAAATTCCATGGGCCGTGCTTAAGCACGGCCTAAATAACTTCCTAGTATATATATAAAATAGGGAGGCTTTATTTTGATACACTATATAGTGTATCAAAATAAAGATACACTATATAGGGGGGCTTTATTTTGAGAACCCTGTTAAGTGCGAGAACTGCGAGAACCCCTCATGTACTCCCATTAATGCATATTGTGCAACATATCAATGCAACATAGCATTTTTGAATTATTAAACTTTTTTATTTAATCCAAAAGGGTATGATAGTAAAATCAATTTTATATTATTTTTCATTTTTTCTGGCTTTTTTTTTTGAACATGCATGTTTTAAAACTGATTTAGTGCATATGTGTTTTTATGAATTAATTTTATTATTTTGGTTTTTGGAATAGTTTGTTCAACATACATGTTTTTCAAATGAAAAGGTGCATATGTGTTCTTGGAATAGTTTTTTCAACATACATGTTTATAACAACGAAGAACATAATGTTAAACACAAAACTCGATATAGATTGAAATACAATTAAAATACAAATTTATAATAAGAATAAATACATGAATATAATCTATCTTTACACTTGTGCGCTAACAATAATTAACGTAAACGGACATATGTGCTTGAAGTTTCTCATCATGTTATTTAGAACATGTGCACATGTCTTCCAAAAACATACATGCACGCCTTCCAAAAACATATATGTACCTCCAAAGATATGCATGACGCCTTCAAAGAACGTCACGCCTAAAAAAATAATAGCCAAGATTAAATACTTTTAAAATAAAACTCAAGATAACATAACACATGGACAAGCTTAAACTAACAAACACAAATAAACATAAGACCAATTTTTTTATATATGCAAAACATATATAATCAAAACACAAAACATATATGTTTTATACGTAAACATCTATGTTTTAAACGTAAACGTCTATGTTTTATACGTAAACATATATGTATAACTCTTGTGTTGATTTTATATCAAACTTACATGCACGCTTTCCCAAAAAATAATCAACCAACACTTTTAAGAATTCAATAATCATATCATGTCAAACTAAGCTGTATCAAAGACATACAAACAAACTTACAACTATTAGCACCCATTTTTCATGTATAAGATGAGCAAGTTCAACTTGAATATTAACCAAACAATTTAATCGTACATAAAATCTTGAAACCAATTCTTATGTTTCGCATATTATGTCATGAGGTACAATCTCCATCACAAATATGTTTTGCATATTATGTCAACTGCTATCTTCTACCAATTGACCAATTAATTTTTAATCTTATCCTTAGCTTTTGACCTTTGACTACAAGCCACATGATTTATCTCTTTCACTGTTGTCAAAACGTTAATTATTAATTGCCTCTTCCACTTCATTTCACACATTGGTTACACCAAATCGATCCATGCTTTTGTTCAAAAAAAATAAAAAATCGATCCATGCTTAAAACTTTAATAATCTACACGTTACACAATATTACAACTCTTAGATCCAATTACTGATTCAATTTTCTAATGTCAAACAAAGATAAACAACTTACCAAAGGATTCTTTAAACACATTTGGAAAACGGATTGGACAAAAACGAATAAAAACTCACCGATGTGTATATATAAGAGCCGTATTTCTCTCCTTAGCCTCCTCCCTTTTTATAAATCGTTCTTCATTCCTCGATCGTATATATAACAATCGAATAATCATCTTATTGGAGACCGATCTTGAATCCTTACCCTAAATATTAGAAGGTGTTTGTGTTTGAGCGTGATTTCACCAAACAATGATAATGGTGAAATAGAGGCGACTAGGGTTCTTGAGGAAGAGAGGAAGAGAAAGAGAGTAGATCGGAAAAAATTAAACATGGGAAACGGTTTTGTGATATTATCCTTTTTTTGTGGGAGAATTAAATTCCCATATTGCCCCTAATTTAATTTTTCTGTCAAACTAAGTTAACTGTATTATCAAAAGTGCCATTATGCATTAGTTTGTTGCACAATATGCATTAACAGGAGTAAATAAGGGGTTTTTGTAGTTCTCGCACTTAACACGGTTCTCAAAATAAAGATACAATATATATATATAGGCTCCGGTTCCATTGAGAAGATTTTTATTTTGAGAAGATTGAGAAATCTTCGTTTGAGCAAATTGGTTCATTTTTTTATTTGATTCACAAGTAAACATCATTTTATGGTGAATCGAATCTATAAATCACAAATTTGATTCACAAATCATTGTTAAAATCGAGTTATGATGATGATTCATTAAATTTGTACAGATGATTCAGTATTCTACATATATCGCAAAATTGAGAGACTTTTAACACTGATTCATTTTTTTTTTACACATTTTGAATTTTAATCACATTAAAATGAGTTTTACGCTTGAAAACATGAATCAAAGTTAAAATCTATCATTTTGAAAACCTTCTCAATCTTCTCAAAATAAAACCTTCTCAATCGATCCGGATTATATATATATATATATATATATATATATATATATATATATATATATATATATATATATATATATATATATACATATATATATATATATATATATATATATATATATATATATATATATATACATATATATATATATATATATATATATATATATATATATATATATATATATATATATATATATATATATATATATATATATATATATATATATATATATATATATATATATATATATATATATATATATATATATATATATATATATATATATATATATATATATATATATATATATATATATATATATATATGGGATAAAGATCAAATAAAAGACAAATATCCGTAAAAGATAAATTTTATTTTTCAAAAACGTTCTCGAACAATTCCACAAAATTTCACAAGATCGGGTATGATGGTGCATGAAAAAGTTGTGAAAACTTTTTCTAAAAGTGGATATTTTTTCCAAAAAATTATGAAAAATCGTTTGCGCATTCAATCGTTTTTTTGTGCATCAAAAATTTGTTTTGCACCCAACTTCTTTTGACTTTTTCATCAAAATAACATTGCGCATCTAACTAAAACAAGTTGAAAATTTTGTGCATCAAAATTTTTTGCGCATCAAAATTGTTTTGTGCATTAAAAAAAGCGTAACAAAACTAAAATTATAAAAATGTTTTCACAAAATTTTATGCACCAACATACCCGATCTTGTGGAATTTTTGGAATTTTTGGAGAATTTAAAAAATATATATATATTTATTTTTTTACGGATATTTGTCTTTTTATTTTAACTTTACCCTATATATATATATATATATATATATATATATATATATATATATATATATATATATATATATATATATATATATATATATATGGTAAAGTTAAAATAAAAGAAAAGAGAATAAAAGATTTTTTTAAAAACAATTCTTCAAAATTCCAAAACAATTCCACAAGATAGGGTATGTTGGTGCATAAAACTTTTATGAAAACTTTTTTATAATTTTGAGTTTTGATATGTTTTTTAATGCACAAAACGAATTTTGATCGCAAAAATTTTGATGCACAAAATTTCAACTTGTTTTAGTTAGATCAATGTTATTTCACGAAAATATTCAATAGAAGTTGGGTGCAAAACCAATTTTGATGCACAAAAATGATTTAATGCTGCAAACGATTTTTCATAATTGTTTTCGGAAAAATATTCACTTTAAAAGTTTTCATTAATTTTTCATGCATCATACCGATCTCCGAATATTTGAATTTTTCGAGAACTTTTTGAAAAAAATATTTTTATTTTTTACGTATGTTTGTCTTTTATTGATCTTTATCCTATATATATATATGGTAAAGTGAAAATAAAAGACAAATATCCGTAAAGAGAATAAAAGATTTATTTTTTAAAAAATTCTCTAAAATTCCAAAAATTCCACAAGATCGGGTATGTTGGTGCATAAAACTTTGTGATTCATAATCCTCCATATAAGGGAGGGTTTGTTTGAATCGCATCTCCCGATCAAAATTCGAAAAAAAAATGACACCGCATTCTTTTCCTCAAAACTCCCTCCACCGTCGGATCTCCTACTTTCCCTCACAGCATTAACTCCCTTTCAGTTTTAATGTTATCCCATTTCCCCCAAATCATATTCAAACCCTATTGTAAGATCCAAGGAATACAATTGAATATTGATTTTACCCTAAATTAGTTTCTCCCAAATAAATTCATACCCAAAACCTGTTTTTCCCTAAATCAATTAACCCCACAAAAAAAAACCATACAGCTTATCATGATCCAATAAAAGAAGCGGTTGGAGAAATCAATCATTAACCAAATCAAGCTCACGATAAGCAATCAAAACCTAAACGCTCAAGGATGTTGGATGTGGAAAACCAAATTAACCAAGTGCATGAAATTGGATACTTGATTATTGTAAGGTTTATTTTTTATTTTTAATTTTCTTTCAGTTTTTTTTAGTTTATAATTTCATTAATCTTGCCGGTTTTCAATAACTCTTATGTTGTTTTGAATATATGATTGAATTCGCGTGTATTAAGGAATCATCAAATGGAGGTAATTTATCATTTTAGGGTTTAACTGAATTTAAATCAAGAATTAATTAAGAGTTTGTATTAATTGAATTATGTTTTCATGTAATAAATCGTTTATATAGTTTAACATTGGATATAGAAATTGATTAGTTAGAAGGAAAAAATTGCACCTAAAGTTGTTAAAGTAATAAGTTTCTAATATTGTTGATTTTTAGTTGTTATGTGTGTAATTAGACGGTTTTTAGGTTTGCTTTCTGCTTCTATTTGTAAAATTGGATTTCCCTATGCTGTCAAAATATGCGATGTGACCCAAAAAAGGATTACTTAGTAAAAAAGTGCCGATCATATTCACTTTACGTAGGGTTTTAGGTTAGATATGATGACAAGAAAATAGATTTCAGATAGCAGCTCATCCGCTTAAGAATAAGCGAGATAAGTAGATAGAATACACAATCCCTAACACCGGACTTGGCATTACTTAGAGGGAATTTGGGAATTAGGATTTCTTATTCGCAATGTTTGCTTAAATTTCTTCATGCGAGTTTTGAGTGTTTGACTGTTTGTGTACATACTTATCTTCTTATTTTTAGAGCAAATAAGAACTTGATAGTAAGTAGTTAGTACTGAATTATTTTATAAAGCAGATAAGCAATTAAAATTAGAAATCCCAAATACCCCCTTAATTAAGTGATTATATGCTTAATGCATTCGTTTGTGATTTTTATATCTTACATTTACAGAAACTACTCGATCAGCTTCTTGATATTCAAAAATGAAATAGACGATGTATTGCCCAGGCAGAGGAACTACATAATTATAAGGCCGAGCAGTAATTGCTCATATATAATCAGAAGGTAAAAATGCCAAAATTAACTATGTGAAGGATTGTAAACCGGTAATCTGAGTTAATGAATAATATTAGCAGCTTGCCGATTCGTGCTACTTAGATAATCGAAGTTGCAACAAATAGTATTTACTCGCATGTGATTATGTGATTGGTTATGGGTGAAATAATCGCTTTGAGTTGTCGGTTTCATACGAAAGTGATTGTATAATGGTAAACAAAAAGACATGTTTAATAATTTTTTGTTAGAGGTGTATTCCATATCTCATTAATTCCTTAAGTAGTATGACTTTCCCAACATCCGAGCTCTATCGCATACAACCTTTTTTTTATTATTTTTATTTTTTTAGCTCCTATCTTATTTTGATTATGTAATATCACATAATCACTGTAAAAGGGAACATCCAACCACCTACGTAAAGTTGTTTTTGTCCCCTTTTGTACCGAGTCTGATAACTTACTTGTGGGTCATGCAGGAAGCTATCAGATATGTGGTGGGAAGCAGTATCCACAGGTCAATCAGGGCTGGGAACCAAGAACTTGCAAACGTTTTTTGAACAATTTGTATACTTCTATGGATATAGCTACTTTAAAAGGTTGTACCAGAACAAATATGGTACAAAATCAATTGGAACAAAAGAAAGTATACTTCTTGCTGCTTCTTCTGGAGCATGTACTGCCATCATAACACAAGTTAGATAATTATATCTTATGGCATTTATATAGTGAATCTAATGTTATAACTACTAAATCTCTATCTAATGTTACCTTGCAGAAGAGAAGGCTCTGAGGTTGGAGTCTCAAGCGAAACTCTTCTTTCAAAGAAAGTCAAATGGATAACCAGATTATCATGTTGGAGGATAAAATCCGCTCTATATCCGAAGCTTCTAGATTATCGAGATACAAATGGTGTCCATTTTTATTTTTAAATTCTATATCATCATGTAATGATATCATGCCTAATCATTATGTATCGTTAAAAATGCAAAGAAGACTTTCGATTGAAGCGCTCGAAATCAAACTGCTACCACTAAGAGTATCAAAATCTTCAATCGAGATACATGGAAGGAAGATGAAATAGATACTCATGGAAGGAGATTGTGAAGCACGAAGAGCATGTAGATTCACCGAAAAAACAATGAGTGAGCTTCGTAGCTCACTTCGTGAAAAGGAGCGAGTTGTTTCGAATTCAAGGAAAGAGAAAGCAGCTAGAAGATAAAAAAATCGAGGTTTCTTTTTTCTATCCATGACTATAGTTGTTATCCCGCTTTTACTATAATACATGTGACAATTATGTGATATTAAATGATCAATAGGCTCGAAGTTGATGGTCAAGTGGAAAGTAATGTGGCGAAGCTAAGAAGCAATTCAAGAATATGTTAGAAAGTAAATGTTAGAACTTTCAAGACACTTGAAGGAAATATCTCGGAGGAATGATCGTAAGGTCTATTGTCATGTATCTGTGTGAATCTTTCGATTGGTTAGGCTAACCGACTATGAATTACATTAGGTGATTAATGATATTCGAAGGAAGTATGAAGTGGAGAAACATGAATGCATCAAACTTGAGAAGAGAAGGTTAGGCATTCAATATCTTCGTTAACTAAAATGCCGATTTTTGAATTGTACTTGAGTATGTTTGTTGCTAGTGAAAAGGCGCTTGTTGATATGGAAAGAAATGGGACCAAAAGCTTTCAGAATGCAAAGAGGAATCAAAGCAGCAATGTCGTTGATCTTCACAACAATCTCTGATGGCTAATTGTAGTAAGGACATAGAGGCTTATATGCTGTCAATATGCCAAAGCTGCATTTTATCATATCCAATTAACCGGTATAGTGGCCGTGCTATAATCATATTGGTTGCTTACTTTCCTCTCTTCGATGATTTGCGCTTATTAAGATGCCCACTCTTGCGGCTTATTTTGGGCTTGGATGTCAAAGACACCACATGCTTTGCCTATCTAACACCTCTTTCATAGCTCTCAATATGCTTCTTATAGATTATAGATGTGTATTTAGCTATTTTGTATCGAAGTGCTGTGTTTAGAAACTTTGAACCTTTCATGTCTACCACCTGTTCAACAATTGTAGCTATTTTCATAGCTAAAATGTGACACTCACTTGCTTTATGCCACTAAGAACAAGTGCGATTAGAAACTTTGAATGAGATGCAAGTAATTCATGTCTTGATAATAGCTTACTGTTACATTTTCTTCTCTTGCTAAGCTCTGCAACTTAGAATGGATGAATGACGTTTATTATCCATCCATGGTGATAAAAGCCAGGATGAAATGGATTGGGTCTTTGATGAGTTTAAGAGTGGCAGGAGTCTTATAATTACTGCCACTCATATTGCTGATCTTCGAATAAAGTTTGTATTTACAGCAAAATTAAGATAAACTCCTTTTTCGCATAAAGTTTGTATTATGGCTCTTTCACTGATCTTCAAATTTATTTGCAGGACTATATTCCCTCACATGTTCCGGTCATGGAGTAGATGAAATAATATTTGACAATTTCAGTGCCAATGTGAGTCGATCAATTTCAGTGCCAATGTGAGTCGATTCATTTATTATGGCTCTTTCATTGATCTTCAAATGGTAAGCAAATTTTATGGTTTCTTGATAATAGGGTTTTATTTTGTATCTTAAAGTTAGGTTTTACTGAAAAATGAAGTTTAATGTTTGACTTTCAATTGTCGAACAAAGACCCAACAAGTGGAATATAGGTAGGCAAGTGGAATATAGGCAGTATATTATTATACCTATTTAGATCAAGGCTATTTCGGATATAACATTTATTGTTTCTATAATCGATTCAAGGTTGGTGCAAACAATGGAATATTCGGTGATAGTTTTTGATATTGCTCTCACTGGGCATACGCTTCGGCTTTTGCGATGCAAAATCAACACTGGAGAAAGGTATTGGAAGAATGATGAGTTTAAAGAGAATTTAGTGGTTTGTTGGGTCGGTATTTATCATGACTCCATTAAATTAGAGGAAAAGTTTACATGTTGCCGCTTATTTCTATGACGCCTTATATGACGCTTATTTTGTGACGCCTTATAAGATGCTTATTTATGTGCTTAAAGATAATCGTGAGATAATCGACATCTTTGCGAATTTGATTAAGTAACAAATGAACACTTTGGGACAATTGAGTAGAGAGCCGAGATGTTTAATCAATATGCCGACAACAAAGATAATCTGGGCCCAAGATTTTTGTGTTGCGCTTTGCCAAAGTTAAGTAAGGATTATTAATTTTTATATATAATGACTTATTTTGAAATCATGAACCATTACCCAAAATCAAGCATTGTTTTATTTCAATGATCGTATTTTTATGCATGTCCAACAGGCATAAATCCCTCTTTGGCACCAGGATATTCATCAACAAGGATATCCCAGACATAATTGAATTCCGAAAGAGGTTTGATTTTGTGTATATGTTATATTCACCCCTGTCCATAAACATTAATACTTGCAGCATATCAACGAACAACTTCTAGGTACATTGCGAAAGACGGCTTCGATGAGGCTGAATATAAGATTGAGCTATTCTCACCTGAAAAGGTCAAGATCACAGCCGAATCCTTTTTCAAGGACACTGTCAAATGCATGGTCGCTGGGATCAGAGATGTTGAGCCTGTAAGCTTTATGACATTGTACTTTTTTACATTCAACTTAATAATTCAAATATGCATCTAAATCCTAAAGTTATACCACTTTTATTGAATAATCTGGACAGAGGATACTCTTTGTGTTTTCTACGCAAATATACATCGTATACACAAAGAGCACGGCTGGTGCTATGATGCGTGCAAAAAGTGCAACAATAGTGTGAAGCATGTCAACAAGTGCAAAAAGTGCAACAAGAGTACAAAAAGTGCTATGTTTTGGTTTTGATAAGTTGGCTTATGCAATATTTGCAAGCCATGGTTTATAATTTCTTTTTCACATGGAGATGTGATGAACAAATTTTTTTCCAGTTTGTGATTGGTGTAAAAACCTTGGTTTTATTAATGAAATTAGTATCCCCTTTAATCACCCGCATATGCGCAATTTTGTTTTTTAAATTTTATGTATCTTTTCGTTAAGTTATATCAGTTTGAAACTCATTGCGGTTTATCAAGTACAAATGTATTTGAATGGGTATAACTGGACCAGCCTACTTGGTTATATTTTGCTATAATAGTTCAAAAGATTATGATTCAATCTACTTGGTTATGGTTATGCCAAAGACCCTTAAATGTCATATTTAAACCATGCATACTTAAAAGTTACAATCTTGCAGAAGTGTATAAACTAATATCTCTGCTGCTAAATTTTGAAGAAACATTTGCTTATAAGTGAATGGGTTTGACCTCAAGAGTCAAACTTGAATTTCATAAATGGGTTTGACCATACAAGTCAAACTAATACTTTTATATCTTTTAACAATATTTTGAAGCAATATATACCAAAATAACCCAATTGCACTAAGTCTGCATGAAAATACAGACAAAAAAAGGCCAAACACCCATTCAATATAGAGTTATTCTTACCCGAAAAGGTCAAGATTACACCCAAACTCTTTTTTTAAAGACACCCGAACATCATCGTGAAAGACGGCTTCCGTGAGATAAGATCTATTGAACCTGTAAGCTTTATTAACTAATCATTTTTACATTGGCCTTAATTATTAAAATAAATACCTATAGTCATGGTGCTCTTTGATGTCAGCGTGCTCATTTTAGTCGTAAACAATAACATAATACCTATACTGAAAGAAGCTTAAGAAACAACGATGTGTACAAAGGCCAATCATATAGTGAATGAAGTTTGAGAAACAACGATGTGTAGAATGCCAAACATAATAAGTGTTACTTTATATTTTAATACGTGAAATAAACTTTAGTTGGTAAATCGATATTTGATTGGTGGAGAGTAAAATATGTGAATTATTTTTAAACTTTGTGCACTATGAAAATACACTTATTATGCGAGTAAAGGAGTATTATGCTTACGTGCTTTTTAACGATTATGACTCACATAAACTTATTTTTATTTTAAACATTATATTAAGTTTAATGATATTTTAGAAACTATGTTATTAATTTTATATTTAACAATACTTTATTGTTTTATTTAAAAGGAAAAAAAAGTTGTATTTTGAACAAAAATTGACGTGAGATAGCAATTGAAATATTAAAAATTAAATGAGTTATTAAAGAAGCTTAAATGAATCTTAAAAGTGAATGTAAAATACTTTGCTACCCTTGCTAGTTTATTGATAAAATTTTCACTTACTACCCTTTTTATCCTTTTTATCCTAAATCACTTTCTATTTGATCCAAACTATATATATATATATATATATATATATATATATATATATATATATATATATATATATATATATATATATATATATATATATATAGAATGAAGGTTAAGTGAGATAAGACTTAAAGTAAGTTAGTGTTAGAAGCCGATATAAAAGTGACAAGTGGAAATTGATAATTAAATTTGAACTAAATAACTAATAAGTCTAAAAGGGTAATAAAGTCATTTTAAGTCCTATCCTTATCTGCTACCAATATTTCTCCACACCCTCCTCTCTCATAAAAAAAAAAAAAAAAAAAAAAAAAAAAAAACGCCACAAAAGTAAACAACCTTTCTCTCCCAAAACCATATCCATTTACGTCTCTTTCTAGTTTGGAATTCCGGCAATTAATTAACAACGAGACAACACCACGTTTACGAGGCAACCTTTTAGATCAAGACTCGCGAGGTAAGTCGAGACGTCATATGATCGAGCCAAGATCGTCGTCGAAGGCCTTGCCTCCATCAATTGTCGAAAAAGACAATTACTACTAATCGTAGTCTCCATTTAGAAATGTTGTATTAATATATTTTTTTTCTTTCAGATCTACGAATGATCATAGAATTATTATTTTTTCAAATTTTTGGGTTTTAATAAAGTTTAGGCTGATGTATCTATGGTTAGGAATTGTGTATCCTATGAGCATTGTTAATTTATTAAATATTGATGTATCAATATTGTTAAGGAAAATGGTTGTTATCAGTCTAGTAAACAACTTTTTTTAATGATCGTGTCTCAATTTTCAAAGTTAATAGTTCATATGCTTAGTAGTATAAAATTTTCTTGTTTGTACCATGTTTTGTATCAAATTATTGGTTTGTGTTTGTGGTGTGTAACTATGTATGACTTTCTTGTTAGTTGGTGATAGGTATCATATTTTTGTTATCTATCTACTTATGATAGAGAATGAATCTCTTACCGTGGTTTTAAAATTAATCTTACAACATAAAAAAGCGCATTGTCAATACATGTCTGTACTATTAATGATCTTTCTCATCAATCTTAATTTTAAGACTTATAGTCTTAAAACAATGTCTAATCTAAAAAGAATATTAATATAATTGAGATATTTAACATAGTCAATTAATTAACCGATCAATAAATCTGATTAATGCAGTTATTAAACACCCCTCATACGTTAAATACAAATTATCAAGCGTATTATAAACCAAACTTAAACACAATTCGCATTAAATGCTACTAATATAAATAAGAGTAAATTACACTGTTCGTCTTGTGGTTTGCGTTAACCGCAGGTTTAAATCCTTTACGAAAAAAAAGTTGCTGGCCGTTAAATCGCCCTGTGTGAAGCGTTATCGCGTCGTCCTCCATCCAACCTGGGCCACAAATTCTACTAACGTCGCTTAACTAAGGTTTTAAAGGGTATTTTGTCATTTTACCCTAAACCCGTATGGTCCTGCGTTAAGTTACACCGCCTCTTCTTTGTAAAATTGACACAAACTACCTCGGGGTTATTAAAACCCTACACCACTCTCATTTTACCCTAAACCTAAAATAAAACATCTCCCACCTCTCTCTACTACCGCAATCGCCACCTCACACGACCACCATCACCCCGTGACACCGCCACCTTTATCAATGAAACACCACCACACCCACCCTTATATCACCATCGTAAGCGGGTTTGGAGTGGAACATTGCATCATCAATGAAACAATTCTTTTAATAACCACAGATCCGCCTTTGCAAATATTTGAATAAATTAGATTTTTGGACGTGGAACACAAAATTCATGAAACACCCAAGTGAATCTACTTATTATTTATACAAACTAAACTACAAAAACATGTTCATATCACACAGATCTGACTTTGTTTCCTTTTGACCAAAAAAAAAAAAAAAAAAAACTTTATTAACCATCTTCTCCATGACTATGATTCCACCATTAAAGAAAGTTGAAGGTTTTAGAAAATAACAAAACCATTTGAGGAAACTGACATGTGGGTCAAAGTGAGCATCAAAAAAAAAAAACTCAAGACGAGAAGGGTAGTTGCGGTGGCATGCTCGGTGGTGATGGACATCGAGAGGAAGAAACATATTGGTGGTGAGAGGATTAAAGGGTGTGATTGAATCTGGATGATGATGAGAATGGAAGATAAAAGATGAAGGATATGTTATGTCTTCAGGATCCTAGATAGGAAAGGGTAGGTTTTACACCCATCAATATTCAGAAATCGGTTTAGGATAAGCAAAAAAAACACAAGTCAATCCTAGATGGAAAGAGAAATGTTACCGAATGGCCCATTAAGCAAAAAGTAAACACCCCTAGGATTATCTATATGTAGGTTTGTTTTATAAGTATTAGAGTAAATTGCAACTTCGTCGCATGGTGTGAAAATAACGATTATACCCTCAAGTTAACAAGACTTAACGATCGTTAGTGGGCCAGGATGGATGGAGGACGAACGGTGCATAACGTTTCACACTTAAGAGACCGAGCGGTGCAACTTTTTTGGTCAAAGGGCGAAACCTGCGGTCAGCCTTGAACCACAAGGACGAACGGTGTAATTTACTCTATAAATAATAAAGCATTATACAAATATTCAGCCGAATGGCATCAGTAAAATAAGCCAGAGCCCAAACGGATTCGGTCCAAAGCGGGTCGAGCCGAACAAGAAGGCCAAATGGGGTCGAGCCCGGCGGACCGTGCCAAAGCGGGGTCGAGCCCAAGCGCAGTAGCAAGCGAACTCGAGCCCAAACGGGCGCAAGTAAACAAAATTTTGATATCCAGAATTTATTGTCAAAACAACATAATAAAAATAAAATCGTGATTCAACTTTACTTCTTGAGTCACGTGCATGCATTGCAATCTTGCTAGCTCTTTTATGGTGTATCAATTGTATTTAAAAGGTGTGTGAACAAGTAATTAGATGTATAGCAATTGGTGGTCAATGTATCAATTTCGAATTGTTGTTATACATTTATGAATCATGCTACCGTGTATGTTTGTGCATTATCAATTTGACTAAATCTAGAAATCTATTAAAAAAGTAAGTTGGCACATGTTGAAGGCAAAAAATACGGTTTGTAGAAACAGTCTTAGAAAGTCTTTTGACCATAATGCCCTTGTGCTTTCATTTATTAAATAAAATGCCACTCCAGAATTTTAGTCATAAACCGGCGCGTGTCAGCGCTTAAATTACTTCCTACACTTCTATTTTATTTACTATCTTACGTTAACCCCCTATATATATATATATATATATATATATATATATATATATATATATATATATATATATATATATATATATATATATATATATATATATATATATATATATATATTTTATATAATAAAAAATTACATCATTTCGGAGTGATTTTGTCGATTCATTCTTATTAAAAAAATAAGCCAATAGAAGAGTCCGATTTTGTCACGTAAGAAAATCGTGTGATGTGATTGGTTAATAAAAGTCAAAATTAAATTGATTTTGGTCAACTTTTAATTAATTTGGTGGAGAAATTTGGTTTAGAAGAAAATACATAAAAATATAGATGTCAAATTTGTGAAAACATAAACTTAAAAAAGAGGGGTAATTAATAAACTTTATTGGTTATATTTTTTTAAATTGTATAGAGTTGTGTAATATTATAAGTTTATATGTTTTTAATAATTTTGGAAATTAAATAAATACTCTTTATACTTTTACACCCCTATACTTTATAACTTAAAAATACAATATATATGTTGTTTTAAAATTCCAACATATAAATATACATAAGATTATAAATATCATTTTTGTTTACTATATATGTTTACTAATGGTTCATTTATTTCATATTAAAAGTATGAGAAATGTGAACACGAATTTGAATATTGAATACGGCTAAATTATTGAAAACGGAAATATAATTGTCAAATTGTAAGTACGAGCTACTGTTATATGAAAAAAAAAAAAAAAAAAAAAACGTGATTGTACTTATAACAACTACTCATGTAATATTTATTTATTTATATAAGTATATGTAGAAAAACATTTAAAAAAAACTTTAAAGAGTATATTTTAACTTCATCAACGTTTATTATGTGCAACTAAACTCGCATATTGTGTACATCATAATATCAATAGTGAAATTTAAATATGAACATCAACATCTATATCAGCCAAATATAATTGGATCTTGAGTTATCTAACAATTTTTTTTTACAAAATTTGATTATACAAAATTTCTAATAGATATTCCACAAAAAGGTGTAGATTGGTGGAACACTGACCCCGGTGTGCCTTTGGCACCGGCCATTGTCCAATTCTACGGAATAGCTCCGGAACTCTCTGCCTGTAGAGGCACCAAGCTGAGTGAGCGAGCCAAGACTCGGACCCACGAGCTCTTATTCCACAAAGTCTCTCAGTGTGCCCATGGGTTTTATGGAGGTGGAATTTATATAAACAATTGCCAAGGATGAGACTTGAACTTGGGTCAATTGACTCAAGCACAAGTGCTCCAACCATTGGACTAATGCTCCATTGGTAATTTCTAATAGATATTAATGGATAATGGAAAACTCGTGCATAAGTATATAATTATATGTAGTATACAAAATAAAATTTTTTGTTAAAACCATGTACGTGCACAAGTATTATACGGTATTAATACATATAATACAATATTCAGTATTAATATATATAATACAATATTCAGTATTACTTATTTAAATAATGTACGCAAAAAGAAAGCTACACACCCGAAGTTAATAATATATTGTATTGAACATTTTTATTAATGACTTGTTATCTTCTTTTGTCAAATTTAAGTGTTATTCATTTATCAGTTCTTATGGGGATGTTTGGTACACCGGAATGGAAAGATGAGAAAGGGAAATGGGGTTCATTCCGATGTTTGTTGACACAAAAAATGGAAACATGGAATTAAATTACCATTCTCATTCTCCCTTTTTGTTTCTTTAAAAAAAGTGGAAAAAGGTGGAGAATGAGAGTTTTAGAGGGACTCTTTCTCTATATCCATTCATCCTGGAATAGATGAAATCACGTAAAAAAAGAAGAGATACATATTCCTAACATGTGCAATGCACAAATTATCATAAATAATAATAAAAAAACCCTAGAGCAGCCACTATTCTCTCCCAATTCAGTTAAGCACTTCATCATCGTTGGTGATTCTCAACAGCAGTTGAGGTAAATATTTATAATCTTCATATTACTTTACAATTTAATATATACTTTACAATTTAATATATACTTTACGTCATGATATCTTCAAGCTTATGTTCATATTACTTTACAATTCAAATATATATACTTTGTCATGATATCAGTTCAGGTAAACATCACTTGAGGTAACTATTCGTATATGTAATGATGATATCTTCATGCTTTACATCATGTGTAACAATAATGATGTTTAAGTTTATATGTTACATGGTTCTTGTTACATCTTTATTAAAATAGTTTAATTGCTTATAGATGTTAAGTAATCACACATTATATATAGAAAAACAAAAATAATTGGATCACAGATTATAGTGGTTACTAACAATGAACGTAGGTCTTGACTTTGTCATAAGTATATAATGCTAAACACCACTTGTATATTGTAGATGACGATAACACCTTTGTTTCAACGGAAAATCCGAACTAAACGAGCTGCCATGATAGCCGCCTTAGGAGCAGCTAATGCAATCTTTATTGTGGCTCGTTGGTTTCTAATGTGTGGTTCTGCAATGAATTACTTCATCGAGTCTAAAACTTTGCGTAAGAGATATCTCGTAAGCTACTATAATAGCTTACAAAATATGATAAGGATGGTGTATGAAAGCGATACTACAAGTGTGGTTAATATAAGAATGAACATATACGCTTTTAGAAAACTTTGTCAAATTTTAGAAACTAGAGGCGGGCTAAAAAGTAGCAAAAACATCCAAGTCGATGAACAAGTTGCTATGTTCTTACACACACTTGCGCACAATGAAAAAAATCGTATAATAGTCAACAGGTTTCGAAGGTCCGGCGAAACTATAAGTAGGTATTTCAAGTTAGTTTTGAATGCGGTATGCCGACTACACAAAGAATTTTATAAAGTACCTGTACCGGTGCCAAATAACGAATTAGAAGAGAGGTGGAAGTGGTTTAAGGTTAGTCAACCGGTATATCTTTATTTCAGTTACCATACTAATGTCGGTTACTAGTTCATATAATATTTTTTTATGTGTGTAAAGGGTTGCTTAGGAGCCTTAGATGGAACATATGTTAAAGTTAGGGTCCCTGAAAGTGAGCAAAAACCTTATCGTACAAGAAAGGGTGAAATTTGTACCAACGTTCTCGGTGTTTGCACAAGAGACCTTCAGTTTATATACGTGTTAGCGGGATGGGAGGGTCTCAATGATAGTCGTGTGCTTGAGATGCTATTAGTAGGACAAATGGTGTTAAAGTAACTCAAGGTAGGTTATTATCCATACATATACAATAATTGAGTAATTACGATATCACTAAAATTAACCGAAATTATATGTTCGAACTTAATAGGAACCTACTACCTTTGTGATGCCGGTTATACAAGCGGTGAAGGTTTTCTAACTCCTTATCGTGGCCAGCGGTACCATTTGAATGATTGAGTCACCCACCTCGACATCTAAAGAGTTCTATAATATGCGGCACTCTTCTGCTAGAAATTGTATTGAGAGATGTTTTGGGTTGATTAAGGCTAGATGGGCCATTTTGCGTGATGTTTCATACCATCCACTAGATTCCATGCCACGTATAATAATAGCTTGTTGTTCATGATTTTTAATAGCATATTATGTCACCCACATAACTTAATGCTTACTTTCAACTTTGTTGCGGGATAAGAAACAAGCGACTCCTTTTAAGGAGAAAGGCGCTACCATATTATGAAAAGCTTTGTACTATATTTGGTAAGGATAGAGCAAGCGGTGCTCGCCCGAGGATCTTGGGAAGGCGAAATAGTTCAAGAGGCCACGGTTTCTCCCATTGATGTTGATATGGATGTTCCTATATCGAGTGGAGTAGGAAATAAAAGAAAAAGAAGCAAAACTGTAGAGTTTAGTGACACTTTTAGAGAATGTTCCATCGACTTAACTGACAAACTTGAAGATTCTATCGGTAAATTAGGTGACAAAATAATTGCAAGTGCTAGTCAAGACATTGCACATGATACATTGGATGAAGTTATCACGGATATACAAGGTTTACCACATATCACTCCCCAACAACGCATCAAGGGCATGCACATCATTGGTCGTAATGCAAGTAAGGCCCGAATTTTTTTTAAATCGTCGCTAGAAGACAAAATTATCTACATTCAAATGCTGAGGGATGGTCCATTGGATTAGATGCTCATTAAGATTTATTTGTTTACAAACTTTTTTGCTCAATAATATGTTTAGTACTATTTTAAGCTTAAATATTATTTCGACATTTTAATGTTGGTGAAGTTTTTTTTAATGAAGAAGTGATTTTGTTGAGTAACAGTATGTATAGTTCTTCTAATATAATTTTAGTTATTTTATTTTATCACAAAGATAATATAACAATTATATACTCGTACATGACAAAAAAATGAATTCACAAGTGTAGTTATATGACCTCATTATAATCAACTAAACAAATATAAAATCTAAAAAAAAAAAAAAAAAGCATTCTCTGTTTTGCCAAACAAAGGAATCAATCCTTCAGTCGATTCTGACACTTTATTCTCTACTTTACCAAACAGTAAAATTCATTCTCTTATTTCAGAGTCATTCTCTTTCTCAGTCATTTCATTCTTCACTGCATTTCCATTCTTTGTGATTCAGTCATACCAAACGTCCCCGAGTACTATGCATGTTTTTTTTTTTTAGAAAGGCAGTACTATGCATGTTTACGTGGATGTACAATAAACTTTGGATCAAGATCCTCTCAAGTTGCATAACACAACTTGAGTCAAGTTAGATGATCCAAATCAAAAGAAATTATTTTGATTTGAGTCATTGGATTAAATCCAATGGCTCATAAGTCTCTAACTTGAGTCAAGTTGAGTTTCCAACTTGAGAGGAACTCCCTCCATAAACTTTAGGGTCGACTCAAAATATTCCCGGCTCGTTTTCGTGGTTGTAATTAGACATCATAATTGCAAGTCCTAGAATTTTATTAAAAGAGGATGTTACATTACTAAAAAGGGATAATTCTCTTAAAAAACATTATAGTTGTCAAAAAAATATCTTTTAAACATTAGTGTTGATAATTTTGTCTTTTAGTGAGTAATAAAGATAAAAAAAATTTGTGATGATCATTTTACCTTTGAATTTTAAAAATTGCATGCACTGTCCCTAGGAGTAAATTACATAAATGGTTCCTCTACGTTTTAATCTATAATAAAAATTGGAACAAAATTTCAAAAAAAGTATTTGAAAAAAATCGAAAAAAAATTATTTGAAAAAAAAATTGAAAAAAGTATTTGAAAAAAAGTTCAAATTTTTGGAACAATAAGTTTCGAAAAAAGTATTTGAAAAAATATTCAAAAAAAAATTTATTTCAAAAAAAAAAAAGTAGTTCAAAAAATTCAGAAAAAAAAAATCGAAAAGGTTTTTTGGAACAAAAATTTTGAAAAAAGGTATTTCAAAAAAAATTTAGAAAAACAAAATTTCGAAAAAAAAATCCGAAAAAAAAATTTCGAATAAAAAAGGACGATGGCAATTTTTTCCAAACGACAGGGACCATTTATGTAATTTAGCGCAGGGACGATGGATGCAATTTTGCAAACCCACGAGACCATTTATGTAATTTGAAAGGTAAAATGGTGCATATCTTAAAGAAAAGACAAAACGTCAACATTAGTGTTCATAAGAGTATTTTTTAGTTACACGCAGAAGCTGCCATTTTTACAACTATAATGCTTTTTAAGGGAATTATTTCTACTAAAAATCATTCTGATATGATGAAACAATCCATGTATTTTCACCGTTTAAATTTTACTGTAAATTAATCAAAATAGTTATAAAGAGTTTTTACATAATACAACAAGCTATAAACAACCCCAATTGAATTAACAAATTGTTCTCTCTTTTAAACAAACTAATGGCATATGTTTTAGTTATCATGCCTGTTGATATGAAAAACGAGAAGATAAGGAAAATTTGGTTACATAAATGGTTCCGGAAAACAGGAATTTGCAAGCTGCAACTCTGCAAGCTGAAATTTTTGTTGTTGTAGTAGATCACCTAAAGCAATGTCATGTCGTCGCTAAATGCTATAGAGTATGGTCAAGCCTTTAGTCAACTAAATATGTGAAGGACCATTTAGGCTGAGTTCAATCTTAATATGTTGTTTAGAAGAAATGGAAAGATGAAGGACCTAAGTGTAAATTATTTGAGAATTAGAAAATCTCGGGTAGTTATCTTGTATTAGAGTAAGGATCAAATACAACTACTAATTTTAAATGCATCCACAAAAATAGATGCATATCCAATTATTTATTTTTTCTTATTTGAATTGTGTGGTTAAAATGATTTTTCACTCTTCTCATTTCAATAACTTTTCTCATTTCAATAACTCCTGATACTAAATCCATTCCCCTTGTATTAACTAGATTATCTTCTATTTTAACTTTTATTTGAGAATTAGAAAACACCACTTAATATCCGCTAACAATACCATATCTAAAACACTTCATAAGAAATTATTTACATTCAAACGAAACCCTACTTCTTTAAACAGACTATGAGTTTACAATCAGGCAAAGTTAAGAGACACCTAAAATCATCTTTTCACGAATATGAAATCAATGAAGAAGATATAATCAGCAAATTACCAAACGAACTACTTACACAAATCCTATCTCTCCTTCCTGAATACGAAGCAAATCGAACATGCATTTTATCAAAAAGATGGAAGAACCTTTCTTCGTTTCTTCCACATCTTCATATCGCTATGCCTTTTTGTTCGTCAACTAAACAAAAAAACAAATTCTATAATTCAGTTGATCGAACCCTAGCTATTCGTGATGGTATGGTCACTGAAAGGTTTATACTTCACTGGACTCTTAACTGTGATTACAACCGTTTATATAACTGGCTCCGTATTGTTATTCAATGTAATGTTCGAGAAATTGAGCTTAGGTTTCCGGATGTTGGATATCCTGCTAGAGTCAGGTTTCGCTGGGATTTGTTTAAGGCTTGTACTACGCTCGTTGAGTTAACTTTGAATGGAGGATTTGTGTTAGATGTGCCTGGAGATGTTCTTTTTCCGTGCTTGAAGAAATTGGCTTTGGTTCGTGTTTTTGGTTTGAGTGATCAAATTGTTAAAAATCTGATTTTGGGTTGCCCTATTTTGGAGGAATTGATTATGGAGAGACAAAATGTCGATCAGTTTGATAACGTGGATACATGTAAGGTCTCTTCTCTGTCTCTGAAGAGATTAAGGATAAGTGTCTCTCATACCTGGGTTGATAAAGTTGTGATTGATGCTCGTAATCTGGAATACCTTTACATTTGGGATGATATACACATAGACTACTATATAACAGAGCCGTTGTCTCTTGTTGAAGCTCACATTAGCTCTTGCTCTTCTAATGTTGTTCGACTCCTTACTGGCATCTCATCGGCCAAAATATTGACTATGAATTATTTAACTACGCGGGTATATTTACTTATTCATTCAAGTATTATTTACTATGAGAACATATAGTTTGCTTTTAAGTTATGCTCGGGTTTGTTATGTATTAACTAGCTATTCTTAAAGTTTAACGAAACACGAAACAATCAAAGGACATAGTTATTTGATCTAAGCAATGTGCAATAAGGATAGCTAAAAGCCTAAAACACGATGAAAAATGTTAAAAACTTTTCGTGTGTGTTTGGCTTTGGGATGTTAATGTCTGGTGTTTTGTTTCTGTAGAATCTTGCCACCTTTGATGTTTCATATCTCCCTGTCTTCCCTAACATGGTCAAACTTGTGATTGGTATTGACTGCATTTGGCATGAGCATTTGCTGCTGGCTCTTTTAAACAAGATGCCTAATCTTGAGCATATTAGCTTTTCGAATGTAAGTTTACGCGTGCTTATAACTTTATATTGATGTTTAACAAGAAGAAAAAAAAAGAATGCTTAAGTCTGGATATTGGGTGTGTTTGGACAAGCGTTTGAAACTCACAAAAATTTGTTATTGCGACAATGTTTTATTTTTAGGAGAGACTGACCGTACTTGTAATTGTATGATTACTTTTGTGTAGCATGTTGAATTTGTATTTCATTCCATATTTCCATTTTTTACAACTAATCACGTGATTGCGATGAACAAGTGTCACATAGTTACTTCAAAACGCACCGACAAACACCCCTTTTGTCAAAAAGGTAACTACCTGACATATAAATATTTCTAACAGTTGGAAAAAGAAGTGCAGGTGTCACTCTTCATAGGCTCTTACAGAGTATTTGATTATTGGAATTTGTTTGTTTGTTGGTAGGGACAATGTGCAAACATGTATGGTGCGATATGGAAAGAACCAATAGAGCCTCCGGCTTGTATGCGCTTGAAGATGAAGGTAGTCATAATACAATTTGCGGAATCTGTAAGAGATGAAGATCTGACCTTTATAAGGTATCTGCTGCTACATTCAGAATATTTGGAGTTATTGACAATAACTGCTCGTAAAATAGATCCTCATAGGCGTGAGGAGTTATTGAATCTCCCTCGTGGTTCCAGTTTGTGTAGGGTTGAACTTATATAGAGAAAACCATAAAATATTATCACCAGTAAGACAATGCACCAAAGGTTTATATCAGCAAAAGTTTTTTTCTTTTTGTTTGTTTGGAAAGGATTGTGGATGCAAAGAAAAAAAAAATGTAAGACCGGGTTTTATTTGAACCAACTTGGAAACTTGGGTAGATGTTTTGGGTGGTATGCAGGTTTGGAATTCGGTGGTTATTGTGTTCTTGTCATATACTTACTTTGGTTTTACTTATATTGTTGTGGTGCATCTTAATCTCTTATTGGTTTAGTTTTGTGTGGGTAGTCTTGGTGGTTCTTCTCAAGCGTCATTTTAATGGGTCTGCTCAAAGTTAAGTACTAAAGCTAAGGTTCATTAAGAACCTCGAGGAAAGTGAGAGCATAACAGCTAACAACAAACACACCCAAGATCGAGAGATCCTCTCGAGTTGAACATAACTCGACTCGTTAAGGAATTATGAGTAGTTGGATTGATCAATGGCCAAATCAAGAACTTTTGATTCAACCACTAGATCAAATTCACTACCATGATTGCTAACTTGAGCCAAGTTGTGTCATACAACTGAGATGATCCTCTCCCCAAGATCCTCTGCCTAATGAACGATTCACATACATGCCCTTATTCCAATTTACCATCTTAGAAAACAACATACATGCGGCTCATAAAATTATATAATCCCAGCATGCACATCTACTTAGTGAGCGACATATACTAAACATACATCCATATAAAACATTACAGATTTATAAAGAAGGGTCAAACCAGTTAAAACTACATAGCGTTTATAAATAACCTTGATACTCTAATTTGACTAGAATACTGAAATCCCCAAATCCTAGTGCTTTTCATAGCTATTCTGACCCGAAACATGATCTGGCCCACTTTTTGTTTCTTCCTTTGGTTCACACCATCACAAACCTTTTGACAACTTCATGCAATCTATGATCTGTCACAATTATCAGTAATAAAAAAAGATCAAACTGCTCTAGATCTTCGATTTTGTAAAAACAAAGAACATAAAGGAGTAAAAAACTCAATCAAACGTCAGGGATTGAGAAACTACCATCAATACTCTGTAGAGGCTTCAAATGAACTCAATCTGACAACGTCCGGAGCCTCGGTCCAAGTTTAATAATTTCTCACGCTTCTTGGGATCAATTTTACAAGCATTTATTCTAAACGTCTCCAAAATATCAGAATGTTTCAGCAGATACCTTAGTAAAGCGAACACTTTCTTATTTAAGATGAATTTTTCATGTCTTACAGCTTCCTCACTGTGTATTATGATTTCTTTCATCTTAAAGCGCAGACAAACTGGTGGCTCTGCTGGTGGGTTCCATTCCACAATGAGAGGTTCTTCGCCCTACCGATAAAGAAAAATAAATACCAATAATTAGCAATGAGCCTGTCAAGAGTGACACCCTTCAACTCTAGAGGTCAAACAAATTGCTTTCGATATCCAAAATTTATAGAAAATGAACCTATATAAAAATCTAGGACAGTACATTAAAGAATTAGCTTTGTAACAAAGTGAGTGTTTGGATGTTTGTTTTGATAATGATTATATGATACATTTATGATCAGAAAACATTATGGATTGTAGCATTTAGGGTTTGGACATGCTAATGGTGTCTGAATTTGACAGATACTTAATGTTTGACAGACCTGATTATTCAATATAGATATAGATAAGATGACCAAAGACTGAAAAAGTTGAGACGTTTTGTTAAATGGGAAAAAAAGAAAATAAGTGATATAAATTTTTAGGCATAGATAACTGCTTTTGTTGCAACTGGTATACTGATTAATTGATGTCTAATAAGCATATTATCAGATCGAAACACTAAGACATGGTCGCAACTATAAGAAAATGAGTTTCAACATGCAAATACAAACACCCCCGAAATCCAGCTGAAACAAAAGTATGAGGAGTAAGACTTGACCTTAAGAATCAATGTATCAGTTATTAAACTTCTAAAGAATGCTCAAGGCACACATAAACTTACATACAGAAGGGTAATATGCTCAAGATTAGGCATATTGTTTAACAAAACCGGCAGCATGTTCAATCCCCATCCAGTCACAAGTCTGACTAAGTTTGGGAACATAGGCAAGTTTAAACCATGAACTTCTTCTAAGTCTAAATCCTGCATAAGACAAACAATATGTTTAAGGCTCAAGGCAAAAGGTTCTTTGATTGTTTCGCATTTCCTACAACCTCAACATTCGTAAAATGTAATAAGCATAGATGAAATTTAAAATGGATAAGAAAACATACACATGAGGCATGACAAGTCAGTTTTAATGTTTTGACAGACGAGAGGAACGGAATAATTTCAGGAATGGTTTCGGCATCATGGTAAATGTCAGCTTCAACAAGAGACAACGAATTCGTGAAAGAGTAGCGATTAGTCATATTATCGTATACGTAAAGATATTCCAGATTAGGAGCATCTACCACAACCTTATAATCCCCTGAAAGAAACTTAGTAAAATTTATCCTTAGTCTTTTCAAAGACACCGAAGACACCTTAAACGTCACCAATCTATCCCACAACACACTTCTCTCAACACACAGTTCATCTAAAACAGGACAACCCGAAACTAAATTTGTAAGCGAATGATCCCCCGAATAAACAACAGATACCAGTTTGACTTTCTTCATACACGGAAAAAGCACATCATATTCCGGCACATCCAACACGAAATAACCGTCCAAAGTTAGCTCAACGAGCGTCTCGCAAGTCCTAATCAAATCCCAACAAAACCTAACCATATATCCATTCATTGGAAAAATGAGAATAAGTTGCTGAACTTTAAATTGTCCAACAAGAGTACAAAGCAAATCATAAACACGATCATAATCGCACTTATTTTCACAGTTAAGATAGAATGTCTGAATGGGGATATTGCCGCGAATAGCGAGTGTTCGATCAACGAAATTGTAGAACTTGTTAACTACCGCATCATATCGCATAACGAAAGAAAGATTTGGAAGAAATGCATAGAGGTTCTTCCACCTGTTTGATAAAATGCGTGTTTGATTTGCATCAAAAGGAGGGAGCATTGATAGGATTTTTATAAGTAATTCATGGGGAATTTTGCTTATGATATCTTGTTTCATTTCATTGTTGTGCCTAGAGATAATCATAGTGAATGAAATAAAATGAAGGGTTTTGAGAATTAGGGATTTTTTAGGCCTACTGTTGAAATGTAGTTTGAGAGGAAATCAACAACTTAATTGCATTGAAATCTTACATAACTTGCGGTTGAATTGATTTGAGTTCAATTTTGGTTTGGATAAAAAAAAGGGGGATGAAAACTGGGTTTTAGCTGCAGCGGTGTTCGGACTTCAAATATAGATTTTAGGGTAAATTCCACCGTTGGTCCCTGAACTCCGCCCCGTTCTCACGATTGGTCCCCCGTATTGATTTTGTGGCGTACAGAGTCCCACTTTTGCCAAACGGTGACCCGTTTGGTCCCTGCTACACCGTTATTTCATACCATGGTTAGGAAGCGTGGTTTGCTGATGTGTAATGGCTGGTTTTTTAGTCATTTCATGCATTTATAAATTTTCGTTTGTCCCTAGCTACCCTTCATCATTGCAGCAGACACTTTTTCGTCCACAAGATCACTGCAGGCTCATTTTCCCATTGATCCTCGATGTGTTATATTAACACATTTATGTTTGACCATTTTTCCCACATCATAACATTCAAAAGCAAATACCTTAAAAAAAACATCAACAATGGTGGTCTGCATTTGCTGTTTAGAAGCTGTTGGTCAAGACTTCCTGGACCGACAAAATGAGCATGTTTAGAAGCAAATACCTCAAAATGAGCATGTTTTTAGAAGCATTATTGTTGGTTTTGTGTATGATAATCGGCTATATTTACTCATAACTGTTGCAAAAGTGCAAAATATGCGTATTTGTATGTAGATGTAGCCAGGTATCGCAAAAGAAGAAGAAATGAAGATTTCATGCACATTTGGACAATTCCCGAGGAAGGAAGTCAAGTAAGGAAGCTCTTGGACTCAATGATTAGGGAGCGCAATGATTTCTAAGTATCTACAACAAGTAAAGATCAAGTTTCGTCTTAGAAATCAGCAGCGAAAACAAAGAAAAAGGCGCGAATCAAGAAAAGTCAAAATTGGGAGTATGAGAGGCGCCCAACCGATCGGTTGGAGCTCGCAACCGATTCGGTTAGGCTGATGTTCAACACGCAACCGATCCGGTTGCCAAACCTGGAGTTACATCTTTTGTTATTTAATGTTGCCTTAACTCCCCATAATCATTGGAGGCCGATCATTTCCTGTTATTAACTTGTATGGGACGTTTTTAGCCAGTTAGTTAAGGTTCTTTAGCTATAAAATGAACCTATACTTAGTAGTCTAGGTGTAACACAACCCAAAGTGTAATAGTTTACACCAAAGCTATTACCAACCCTTATTATTCATCCCAAAAGTCTTGTTACTGCTGTAAAACGTCCAGGAGGTTGGAGAGACGAATTCTCATCCATTGTTCGATCATTCGGAGTTGTACGGTTAGGCTAGACGATTGGAGGCGTGTGGTTGCTATATTCCACAATTTCTAATTCTTGTAATCCAAAAGCTTAGGTATTTTTAATGGAACTTGTTATGAATTTCTATTCTCTTGAATTATTTGAATTACCTTGTTACTACTTGTGTTTTGTTATGATTGTCATGGAGTAATTCTTGAATATACTTGTGTGTAAGGATGTAGGAAATCATATTAGTGTTCTTATATGTGATGCATGTAAATGATCTTGTTTAAATGAGTTTGTTGGAAAACTACTAGTCTTGTTTGATTTTTCGGTAAAACATGTTTTAAGAAAAAGGACCGAAAGGATTTCTCTTGTGTTTTATTCTAAAAAGTTAAGTGACAAACTAGTATGGGGATATGGTGATTGACACCCACCATGTTTACTTATTAAAACAAGACTAGAAACATTTTCATCACGAAAGGTCGAAAGATTCGTAGGAACAAGTTTAATAAGAACATTTTACAAACAAATGAATTTTCTAAAGGATAATCATTAGGATAAGGACCGAAAGGATTACCTACATATTATTGTTCTTAAAATGATTTTACAAAACATAAACCATGGGTTGGAAATAATTTGCTTATGATTTGTGCATCACATCAATATTTACACCAAGCCTTCAAAAATACTTTCTATGATTGCCTATAGACCACACACAAGTATATGTTTCTTAATATTGATTTTCACTAAACCATAATTTTGAGAGAGCCTTGACAAGCTTTCTTGTTACTAATCTTTTAAAACAAATTAAAACGCAAATCTCTTGGGACGATCTCGACTTACCCACCTTTGCTATCGCGAACGAGTATACTTGCTCGTATGTGTTTATAGTAATTGCCGGATGATTCGTGTTTATAAATTTTTAAAACTTGCACACGACAAGCACATCAAATTTTTGGCGCCGCTGCCGGGGATTTGAGTATTTTGATTTTGTTTTGTTTCTGTAAAATTGGTAATATTAGAACTTGGTTTCAAATTCAAAAGTAAAAAAAAAAAATATTTTAGTTTTAGGGACCAACCGATTCGGCTGCGCGAGCAACCGAACCGGTTGGTGCTCTCGATAAAATTTTTATTTTTGATTTTTAATTTTAGTTTATCTATTGTTTTGTGTTTTAGTTTATAGCGTATTTCTTGTCATTTCGATTTTTAGAATATTTTATAGATTGTTTATTCTTGTTTTAGTAATTTTAGATTTTGGTTATATGTCATTTTTAGTTTTATTTAACTTTTAATTAACATTGTCTTTATTAGAGTAATTAATTTATTAATTTTCAGTTTTATGTGTTTAGTTGGTTTTAATGATTAGTTAAGTTTATCTAGTTAATGTAGTTTATGGTTAATTAGCATAATAAATGTTTTTAATTAATAAGGATAATGAGTAGACACATTTATTTAGAGTTTAAGTATAATTAATTGTCTTTAATTAATTTTTGATTAATAGGTTTAATTATTTTCGATTTTTTTTTATTTATTTATTTTTTTTTTTTTATTATTTTTTTTAAATATATATAATTTTTTTTTTGAAAACCATTCCAACCGTTCGTTGCAACCCGCAATCGGATCGGTTGGGTATTTTGGTCTCGAGAATTACCACCAACCGAATCGGTTGGAGGGCAACCGATCCGGTTGGAGCTCTCGAATTTTTTTCTAGTTTTCTATTTTAAGTTTTAGCTTGTGTTTTAGACTTAATAAGTGTCTTTACTTGTTTAGAATATGTATTCAGTAGTTTGTTTTGATTTTACTAATCATGAGTGTGTAAATACTCATCATTTTAATCAAATCTGAGCTAAAACGCTTAAAATGCTCGAAATGCATCAAAATATCGAAAATATTCCAAAATTGCATTTTATATGTTTCGGATGCAAAATGTTCAAAATCGATAAAATGAGCAAAGTTTGCATAATTGGCGCTTCGGTCCCCAAATTTCAAAAATTGTCGAAATAGTCCACAGCCTTAATTTCAAAAGTAAAATCACCAAAGGTCCTTTTAATATCATAACTTGTCAAAATTAGTCCTTTGGTGAAAAATATAAAAGTTTGAGAAAATTACAAGTTTGGTCCTCCAACTTTGAAGTTTGGCAAAAATGGTCCCTGGAAAATCTGAAAATGGCAACTTTGGTCCTTGTAATATTAACACTTGTCAATTTCAGTCCTTGGAGCAACTTTGAGATATTGGCAGCCTAGGTCCCTACAGTTTCAGAAATTACAAATGAAGTCCCTTGATTATTTAGACCCCTTCACACCTTTTTGGCCTGGTCAAATACCTTGGACCCCCTGTCATAATACAATTTTGGACCCTTTTTTTTATATTAGCAGTCAAACCTCTTTGACTTATCCATTTCCCTCCCAAGTCACGGGCATCCACTCTTCATCATCACCATTGCTCCAGATCTCCTCCGATAACGCTCCTCCATCATATCCTACTCTACCCCCTCCAAACACAACAAGCCAAGGAGTGCATTAAATGCCTTCTCCAATATCTCACTCCGGACAAACCGTTAAACATGGTTTTGGCGCCAAAAATACTTGAATGGCCAAGATCAATTTCACACATCCAATGGTCAAATTTGTTGCCGATCCACCATAGGAGAGAGATAAGACCGCTTGGGTGTATAAAGGCAGAAGGAAGCAACAAGAGAGAGACTTAGTTAATTTCTTAAAATGTATGTCGTTTATGGTTTCTTAGTCTAAATTAGATTTGCAGGTTGTATTTTAAAGTTCCATTGTATTCAAGTGAACCATTTTCATTATATTTCAACTTTATTTAAGTATCAATTTTAGTTCAAGTTCAATTTCCATATTATATGTCTCTGTTGAAAGTTCTACTCTCAAAATCTTATAAAACCTCTTAGTGGCTTATTTTAAGCTCAAGTAGCTCAAACTAGCTTAGTAAAGCTTTCCATAAGCTCACATCTCGCCTCAATCACCTTTGGACATTGGTCAACAAAAGTCAAAACGGGCAAATATGATGCGAAATTGGAATGGGGTGATTCAGGAATGGTAATGGGTTGATTTGGAAGCAATGGGTTGTTTAAAATAGGTAGTGGTTCATTGGTTCTGTTTTCAAGCCATAGTGGCTAAAGGACATTTTGTAAGTGCTTTTCATTAGTCATAGCATTATCTGTTTTATTAGTCTCAAGTGGTTAAAACCTGTTGGATTAGTAGTAATTAGGTTAAGTAAGTAGAGTTTGATCAAAATTTATGCTTGTTCACTCATTGGTATAGATTTAGTTTGCAAATCAGTGAACTAAAGGGGTGTTTGGTTTGCCTGCTAAAACTATTTTCAGAGGTATCTTGGTAAAAGATTGTTGTTGCTTTAGTCTCTATTATCACTTGTATACTCATTCTAGTCATCTTATTGCATCCATAAACACTGAAGTCAAAATAAGTTTGAATCGCTTATTGTTAAGCCTTCTTGTTGGAATCGCTTAACTCAAAACAAATCAATTAGGTTTAAAACTTGTTAAGCTTGCTTGATAAAGTTGCATTACATCATATTTAGTCTATTTCACCCAACATTTGTTTCTAAAATTCACAAAAGTCAAATTTCAATCTGTTTCAAAAGGTCAAATGGGTCAAAAATGATTATGCGAACTTAAGATCTCGCACAGGTTCATTAAAGCTTTTAGGGTCTGATTTTTGGTCTATAAGCGCCTACTAGGTGGTCTTTAAGACCTCATATCTGCTTTTAGCTTAAGCTCTCTGGATAAGCTAGTGCATAAGCTCAAAGTTGGTACTGTTTCTGTTTCTTTGTCAAAATCGCTTAGCTCATAATCTAGTGTAACCGCTATCGGGTTAGGAGTAGCTATAATAACTTGCTTTAGAGTAGTTTTGATATTATTTAGGGTCCTGAGAAGTTTGGTTGCTTAAATTGTAGTTTAGCTTATTGAAAAATGCTTATTTAGATCTAGTTAACACTGCACTCGAATTTTTACACATAAGCACTACATTTGATATTTTTCATAGAACCGTAATATCATTTTAGCATTATCCTGAATTTTTCATTAATTTTGGTCCTTTGTTTGCTATTTTTCTAGATTTAAAATAGTTTTTAATCACTTTTAATTAGCTTTTATTACAATTAATTAAGAAAGTTCAAAAATAATTTTTCAATTTTCTTAAGTTTAGATAAATATAAAAGCCAAAAAATATTTTTCTAGATTTTCTTAGTTAAAATTGTATTTTTAAGCCATTTAATTAGTTTTAATAGTTTTAATTCCTAGAAAATAGAAAATAATCGTAAAAATATAAAATAGTTTTGAAAATTCTATTTTGATATTTAAGATTTTCTAAGTCTTAATTTTATTTTCAAGCCTTATTTCCTATTTTCTTGTATTTTAGGTAATTATTTATTAGTTAAAAATAGTTTTTAATTAATAGTAATTAGATAAATAGTTATAAAAATAATTTTCTTTTTCCATAAATTTTCTTTTATCATTAGGATTGTAAAATATCATTTCATATTTTTAGGGTTAATATTGTGTAAGTTTCACGCTTTTATTTATCGTCGCATAGTTTTTAATTTAAGTTTTATAAAACATAAAACAAAAACATCATTTTAAAAATAGTGATAGCGTTTATTTAATAGATTTTATCTTTTAATTTCCTTTTATTTGCATTTAAGCCGTTGTAATTTGTTGGCTTTTACGTAGTTATAAATCATTATCAAATCCTTTTTCGTTCAAATTCCTCGATCACTATATCGTTTGATAATCCATTGCATAGCTCATTGGGACATAACGACCGGAAACACTATACTCCCCAGATCCTCATTGCATTCGTGCTTGAGCGGTTTAAGTCGATTACGGTCCGCCATTCACAAGTGGCGAGCTTGAGTGATTTAGCTTGACTGTTTTGCACGCATCAAATTTTTGGCGCCATTGCCGAGTTGTCTTTGATTATCTTCGTCTAGCGATTAGTGATTTGGATATTCACTCCTTGTTTATACCATTTGTATGTGTTTATATTCTCTTTTAAAATCAAAACCCAAAAAGATTTTCATCTTTGTTTTTACATCATGTTTTCAAAATACCAAAATACTCTTCTCATTCCTCTTATCCGTATGATTCTATTTCTCTTACCCTCGTGCTGTTTGATTCTACTCTTCTTTAACCTCAAAACCGCTTAATTCTATTTCTTTAACCTCTACATGTTTAATTCTCATGGCGACGATCGATTATCCTCGTTGTTTCCACCGCAAAAGCCGTATGGAAGAGGATCACCGATTGTCGAATCCGATTGTTTATGCAAGCAATGTGGAAGGATGGGTGCAAGCAAATATTGTTATTGGTGCGAATTATCTAATAACTCTCGATGATTCTCCAAGTTTTTCCGACCATCCGCCACAACCCGATGAACCCGTTCAAGAACCGGAGACCATAACGGAAGTGGTGGAAATTGCTAGCTCTCGAGCACACCACTTGTCCCACCTCCCGATTTTTCCGAATGTTCTTGAGACTTGATAGTCATTCGGATCACCATGTTGGTTTTGTTGAATCTTTGAATAAACCGATTCCTTCTTATAACTATCAAATGCAATCGTTTATTCCTTGTGTCGGTTGTGGTGAGCCTCTTTATGGTTCACCCCGTCGTTGGTGTACTTGTGTACAATGTGGTAATGATATCCATAACGGAGTTGTTTGTTTTGTGGTTCGAGGAATTCATTTGATTATGATTCTAATCGAACTCATTTAACTACCCTCAAACTTTTCCAATTACCCACCACACCGACTTATGTTCATATAATCAACATATCTGTGTGAATTTTGTGGAGGTCCTCACCAAGGATTTGAGTGTCGATCCGGAAACACGTTTGTCTATGAACAGTTTTCGGTGATGCTCGAACTTTGGTTATGACCAAAATCCATATGATTCACCGTCTGCACTCAGCAGTTTCTTGTTGTGAATCTGTGGAGGTCCCCATTTCACTCTGATTGTCAAATAGGAACCCATTTCCTTGCAACAATCATGACTCTTACATGTTTGATAATTTCCAACCTCCACAAAGACCATACGGTTCAAACTCCACCGAGTCCGTTGTCTCATGAAATCTCCCAGATTTTGAAACCACAATGAAAACACTTGATGATATGATTAGTAACTTTAAGAATCAAGTGGTGGTGAAAAGACCATGGAGAATTCTCGTCAAGAACGAGAAGAACGAAGCTCGCAAATCTAGGGAAGAATTATTAATCCTAGAGCAAGCGACTTTACATGCTTCCAAATTTCTCAAGGCGACTCTATATGACGATGACGAGGAGAGTTTTTATCCTTTACGAGATAATACTTCTCAACTCCATCATCGGTTGATATCCAAAGAGTTGAGATTCCATCTCAAACAACTCGCTATCACACCCGAGATTCACACTCACTCTCTTATTACGGGGACGAGCATCTCGACACCTTTCCTCTGAAAAGGAATCGGACGAATTCATAAAGTCTAGTGTTGAGAACCTTGTCCCAATCCCAAGAGAGTCATAGGAATTCTTGATCATGTGTGTGATATCCTCCTCCTCTTGTCTTCCAAAATGATCATGTTGAGATGTTCTCCGATTCGATGATGATGATTCGTTATCTTGTGGAGACATCATTTATGTGGAAGATTCACCTTCTAAGCTTGTTAGCTTAGAAGAAGAGAATGATGAAGTTATCGACACGAAATCAAAGATGAAGCTCTTGAGCAACATTATTGAATGTCGGTCTTCTCATTTCTAAAATCGAGGCTTTCAAAGAGAAACCTATTTCATCTCCTATCCCCATTAAGGATAGTGACATTCTTTCCGATGATTCTATTCCGAAATGAAAGCCTCTGTTTTGATAATATGGGAGAGAAGATTAGTGGCAATACCACTTTTCATTCTCATAATTCTCTCCCGATTATGAATCATGTACATTGGAGGAGTTCACTAGTGAACCCACTCATATCAATTCGAATATGATTCATTCACCTTCATGGAGTTCTCGGATGAACTCACTCATATCATATCTCCGCCGAGTATGATAATTTCTACTGATCTAGACACTCCCATAATATGTCTTGATCAAGCAGCTTAACCGAGGAGATTCATGAAACTATGAATTCTCCTATTGAGGATGAAGAGTTAGTCATGATTTCTATCATGATTTTCTTTCTTTTCTTCATATATTCATCACTTCTCTGTTCTTCACTCCTTCGAATGAAGACATTATCTTTGATCCCGGCATTTTCATTTATCATTCTTGAGCGGTTCTATGTATATCTCATCGGTGTGGAACTTTCAAGTACTTCAATGTTTATCCAAACATCTTGAATGAAAGTCCATGGAGATTGTTTCTTCCACTTTGCTTCCCATGAACCAATGAATTGGGTCGAGTCAAGCTAGCGACTCGGTAATCAAAAACATAGCTAAACATGGGTTTTCACCGTGTGTACCACCCTAGTGTGGGGGTTGCCCATGTTGTGTATATAAGTCTTAAAAAAAAAAAAAAAAAAAAAAATTCTTTCTAAATAATGGCGTAGTATTTCCTTTCACGTTCTTTGTTTCGCATAACCGCTAGGTACTTTGAATATTGAGGGCAATATTCATTTCTAAGTGTGGGGAATTCTCACTAATTTTATCATATAATTATACCAATTCCCGCTTTTGGCCAAAATTTTTTTTGGAGTAAGTGTTCTACACTTACTTATTTGGTTATCGATCCGCTTTGTCTAATAAACTAAAGGATTGGCTAATCCAGAGCAAACGGCTCTTGGTAAAGATATATCAAATCCGTTTACGGCTTGCAATTTGCCCAAAATTGTATGGTATTCATTTCACCATATCCTAAAAAGTGAAGAGTTGGCTAGCCCGCAAGTTTATGGCTTGTGGTAAAGGTAGTGGAAAAACCATAATTGGTAATCACTCACCAAAGATAATATTGATAATTTATCTAAGAGTTAGCTAGTCCGAGCAAACGGCTTCGGTAAAGACAAAATCAAATCCGTTGGAAGCGGTGGTTTGCTCAAAATCACATGGTTATCGGTGTACCATGGTTCTTACTTGAACTCAAACATTTGGCTACTCGAGTAATGGCTTTTGGTAAAGAGATTCAAATCCATTAAGTTTTCTCAAAAGATTGCTAGGGACTAGCAATAGTTTAGTGTGGGGGTTGATGAGTGTGTAAATACTCATCATTTTTAGTCAATCGAATCGCAAAACGTTTAAAATGCTCGAAATGCATCAAAATCTCGAAAATATTCCAAAATTTCATTTTATATGTTTCGGATGCAAAATGTTCAAAATCGATGAAAAATGAGCAAAGTTTGCATAATTGGCGCTTCAGTCCCCAATTTCAAAATTATCGAAATAGTCCCCGAGCCTTAATTTCAAAGTAAAATCACCAAAGGTCCTTTTAATATCATAACTTGTCAAAATTAGTCCTTTGGTGAAAATATAAAAGTTTGAGAAAATTACAAGTTTGGTCCTCCAACTTTGAAGTTTGGCAAAATGGTCACTGGAAAATCAAAATGGCAACTTTGGTCCTTGTAATATTAACACTTGTCAATTTCAGTCCTTGGGCAACTTTGAGATATTGGCGACCTAGGTCCCTACAGTTTGAAATTACAAATGAAGTCCTGATTATTTAGACCCTTCACACCTTTTGGCTCGGTCAAATACCTTGGACCCCGTCATAATACAATTTTGGACCCTTTTTATATTAGCAACAAACCTCTTTGACTTATCCATTTCCTCCCAAGTCACGGCATCCACTCTTCATCATCACCATTGCTCGCATCTCCTCCGATAACACTCTCCATCATATCCCGACTCTACCCCTCCAAACACAACAAGCCAAGGAGTGCATTAAATGCCTTCTCCAATATCTCACTCAAGCACAAATCATTAAACATGGTTTTGGCGCCAAAAATACTTGAATGGCCAAGATCAATTTCACACATCCAATGGTCAAATTTGTTGCTGGGATCCACTCATAGGAGAGAGATAAGACTGCTTGGGTGTATAAAAGGCAAGAGGAAGCAACAAGAGAGAGAGACTTAGTTAATTTCTTAAAATGTATGTCGTTTTATGGTTTCTTAGTCTAAATTAGATTTGCAGTTGTATTTTAAAGTTCCATTGTATTCAAGTGAACCATTTTCAGTGTATTTCAACTTTATTTAAGTATCAATTTTAGTTCAAGTTCAATTTCCATATTATATGTCTACTGTTGAAAGTTCTACTCTCAAAATCTTATGCAAAACCTCTTAGTGGCTTATTTTTAAGCTCAAGTAAGCTCAAACTAGCTTAGTAAAGCTTTCCATAAGCTCACATCTCAGTCTCAATCACCTTTGGACATTGGTCAACAAAAGTCAAAACGGGGCAAATATGATGCAGAATTGGAATGGGGTGATTCAGGAATGGTAATGGGTTGATTTGGAAGCAATGGGTTGTTTAAAATAGGTAGTGGTTCATTGGTTCTGTTTTCAAGCCATAGTGGCTAAAGGACATTTTGTAAGTGCTTTTCATTAGTCATAGCATTATCTGTTTTATTAGTCTCAGTGGTTAAAACACATTGGATTAGTAGTAATTAGGTTAAGTAAGTAGAGTTTGATCAAAATTTATGCTTGTTCACCATTGGTATAGATTTAGTTTGCAAATCAGTGAACTAAAGGGGTGTTTGGTTTGCCTGCTAAAACTGTTTTCAGAGGTATCTTGGTAAAAGATTGTTGTTGCTTTAGTCTCTATTATCACTTGTATACTCATTCTAGTCATCTTATTGCATCCATAAACACTGAAGTCAAAATAAGTTTGAATCTGCCATTGTTAAGCCTTCTTTGGAATCGGTTAACTCAAAACAAATCAATTAGGTTTAAAACTTGTTAAGCTTGCTTGATAAAGTTGCATTACATCATATTTAGTCTATTTCATCCAACATTTGTTTCTAAAATTCACAAAAGTCAAATTTCAACTGTTTCAAAAGGTCAAATGGGGTCAAAAAAAGCAGTTTATCACGAACTTGCGACATCTCGCAGTGGTTCATTAAAGCTTTTAGGGTCTCGATTTTTGGTCTATAAGCGGTCTACTAGGTGGTCTTTAAGACCTCATATCATTTTTAGCTTAAGCTCTCTGGATAAGCTAGTGCATAAGCTCAAAGTTGGTACTGTTTCCTGCTTTTGTCACAAAATCGGTTAGCTCATAATCTAGTGTAACCGCTTATCGGGTTAGGAGTAGCTATAATAACTTGCTTTAGAGTAGTTTTGATATTATTTAGGTCCAGAGAGTTTGGTTGCTTAAATTGTAGTTTAGCTTATTGAAAAATGCTTATTTAGATCTAGTTAACAACTGCAGCCTCAATTTTTACACATAAGCACTACATTTGATATTTTTCATAGAACCGAATATCATTTTAGCATTATCCTGAATTTTTCATTAATTTTGGTCACTTGTTTGCTATTTTCTAGATTTAAAATAGTTTTAATCACTTTTAATTAGCTTTTATTACAATTAATTAAGAGAAAGTTCAAAAAATAATTTTTCAATTTTCTTAAGTTTAGATAAATATAAAAGCCAAAAAATATTTTTCTAGATTTTTCTTAGTTAAAATTGTATTTTAAGCCATTTAATTAGTTTTAATAGTTTTAATTCCTAGAAAATAGAAAATAATCAGAAAAATATAAAAATAGTTTTGAAAATTCTATTTTGATATTTAAGATTTTCTAAGTCTTAATTTTATTTTTCAAGCCTTATTTCCTATTTTCTTGTATTTTAGGTAATTATTTATTAGTTAAAAATAGTTTTTAATTAATAGTAATTAGATAAATAGTTATAAAAATAATTTTATTTTTCCATAAATTTTCTTTTATCATTAGGATTGTAAAAATATCATTTTCATATTTTTAGGGTTAATATTGTGTAAGTTTCACGTTTTTATTTGTACGTCGCATAGTTTTTAATTTAAGTTTTATAAAAACATAAAAACAAAAACATCATTTTAAAAATAGTGATAGCGTTTATTTAATAGATTTTATCTTTTTAATTTCCTTTTATTTGCATTTAAGCCGTTGTAATTTGTTGGATTTTTCTGTAGTTATAAATCATTATCAAATCCCTTTTTTCGTTCAAATTCCTCGATCACTATACGTTTGATAATCCATTGCATAGCTCGTTGGGACATAACGACCGGGAAACACTATACTCGAGATCCTCATTGCATTCGTGCTTGAGCGCTTTAAAGCGATTACGGTGCGCCATTCACAAGTGGCGGGCTTGAGTGATTTAGCTTGTTGTTTGCACGCATCACTAACTCTAACGCTAATGATTTGGATGTTTGTCTTTGGCTTTGTTTTGTTTTGTTAGATAGTTTGTTATGGATAGTTTAAGCGGAATTTCCGAGTACCTACGCAACTTGGATGAGATGTTTAAGGACACAGGAAACTCGTTGGAGAAGATTGGGAATATTTTGGAAGAAAGTAAGAAGGAGTTGGCTATTGATTCAGAATGTGTGGAAGAAGTAGGAGAGAACAAGGTTCAAGTTCCTAAAAAGAATAGAGTCGTGATTTTCACGCAAGCACCTCTCACGGGGTACGATTCACCACTTATGAGGTTCGGGACACCTTGTAGTGTCGAAGGGGTGAGCGCGTGGGATGCTCAATTGAACATGGCTTATGGGGAAAATTATATTGTGGACAAAGTTCTTGATCAAATTGGCCACGTTCGTTTGGATTATGAAGCTTATAGGAGAAAAATGGTTAAGAATCTTCGGATTAATATCCATGGTCATATTTTCGAGGCGAATTTTGTAGTTTTGGAAGAAGGAAACGCGGATGAACCAGACGTATGCTTTGGGCGAGATTTCCTTGTGACAACCAAATTTCAATTGGATTTGCTTTAGGTGAGATGAGAATCAACATTACCGACTTGGAGGAAGAGAAGGAAGTGAATGAAATGCTTGTGGAATTATGTGCTAACATGGAGAAGGAGAATGTGGAAATTGTGTAAGATGGGGAAGGCTAGTAGAAAGAAAACCTCATCAAATAAATTAACTCCTACCAAGACCAACAAGACCCATGATTACACACCATCACCACCAATTCACCAAACACCTTCAAACCTTTAACTCAAGACCAAAGGAAGCCATCCTAGCAAACCTTGAACAAAAATTTCTCGAACATAATGAGAAGAAGCCGGTAATTGAAGTGCTACAAGATTATGTTCTATACCGCAAAAGCTAGATGCGGTTATGTTAGCAAAACAAGGTTGGAAGATAAGGATCTATCGGATGAGGATAGGGATATGATCTTATTTGGGGTATGCCACGAAAAGAGTGACCCGGGTAACCGTTTTGCCTATAAAAGTTAACGGGGACCACTCCGGTGTATGCTTTGGCGGATACGGGATCAAGCGTCAATGTTATGCCTTATCCACTATTCAAGACGTTGGGCCTAAGCAAACCCCAACCAAATCACTCTAAACTAACCATGGCGGACAATTCTCAAGCAAAGGCGATGGGGGAAGTGAAAAATGTAAGGGTGCAAATTGGCTACCAACCTTATTTGGCCGATTTTCTAGTCTTAGACATAACGGTTGATAAAAGTCTCCTCTCCTACTTGGAAGACCTTTCCTACGCACATGTGGAGCGATTATAGATATGGGGAGGGGGACTATGACAATCGATGATGGGATCTCAAAGCAAACTTATTATCCCAAGCCTAGGGGTAAAGTGTTAGAATTTATGGAGGATTTGGAACTATTTGATGGGGAAGATGATCTAACTTGCTTCGAAGTTGCACTTGATGTCCATGGAAACCCTATGTATGGACCGCTTGCTCCACCATATTTTGATATTGATGATGAAATGGAACGTGCACTCGCGGTAGAAGCCTTCTACAATCCATTTAAGAACATCCTTGATTACAAGAAGCTCACAAATTTCTTAGGTTCTCTACTGGTACAACTGAAAAATTTGGAATGGGGACCCGAGGGGTCAAGTGTATACAAAAGAGAGGATGGAGACGGGGAATGGCACGTCAAGTTCGATATACTATGCCCAGATGGGAGAAGATTTGTTAGGAAGTTTAACTCATGAAACATACCGTGAGTTGACCGGAAAATTCCAAAGTGAGGACATTTTGAGGCATGAGTATTTTGAGGAGTGATAAGGAGAAGAACAATGCAATAATAATAACAAGCATTTGTTTGCTTGATTTTCATCTTTTGATGAAATTTTATTTTATGCACTTAGGGATTTTGTTTTTCATTTGATTTTTATTTTTCTTATTATTTTGGTTTGAATTTATTTTAATCAACGCATTTTGAGTTTTAGTTTAAGTTATGATGATAAGTATGATGATTTAGTTTTTGAGATTAGATGTTGTTAAAATTTGCAAATGGTTGGATGAATGTTGTGTGCATCTTTAATCGGATTTTTAAGTAAACAATTTTTTCTTGGAAGGTAAAATGCCCAAGTAAAGTTAAAAAGGCAAAATTATGCAAAAATGCAAACCGAAACGGTTGGGTTATGACTGAATCGGTTGGATGCAAGTATAAATACCAAAAATTCATTTTTTCCAGAAAAACACACACACACACACTAATCCTCCATCTGGGTTTCACAAAATTCAACCATTAGAAGTTGTTTGAAGATTGTAAGAGTTTTAGAAGATCATCATGGCACCTAAACAAGTAAGCATCTGCAATCAATTAACTTAATTAAGGTTTAATTAGAGTATTTGATTCGAATTGCAAATTATGTCACTAATTTGAGGGTTTTTGATAGAATTCGAATTAAGTTGTAATCTTTTAGAATTAAGTGGGTAATTGATATAGGAATGCATTGCAATAAGAATTGTAGTAATTGATTCAACATGGAATGAGTATTAGATGGTTGAATTTTCAGATTTAATTAGGTTGTGCCATTGAATCAAATTAAGTTGCAATTGATGATTCCTAGTTGGTAGATGATACGTTTTCAATGAATTTTAGATGCCACATTGTTGATTAGAACAAGTGATTGAGAATTGAAGTTAAGATTGTTAGTTCTAAGCAAGATGAACATGTGATGATTGGAAGTTTTGAATGCGAATTAAGAGCAATTTGAGGATGTGGGAATCATTGGTGATGTTAGAATGCAGTTTAGGAGTGATTTGGAATTAGAAGAATCTAGTGGGAAATAGATTGGAAGGCCAAAGCCTTCTGCAGGTTAAGTAGCCGATTCAGTTGCGAGCTGCAACCGAACGGTTGGAGTGAGGTCGCGAGAGGATCCGGATCGGCTGCTCCTCAACCGATCCGGTTCCACGTTCTGTTTTGGGAAATTTCAGATTTTTGAACTAGACCTTAGAGGCTTCTATAAACCTTATCGTTTGTTCTAACACTCTTATATTGACTTATATTTATGATTTCTCTGAGAGAAATGTTGTAGGTTGTTCAAGTTCGACATGGGTTCCACTAAACCCGATTGTTACTAAGTATTGCCAAAGGAATGCAAGGAAGAAGGTTACTTATAGCTTGAAGGTGAAGGAATGCAAACTTGAAGTTCAAAGATCTCACCAATGAGGAGAAACATGCTTTTAGGGAGCGTTTGTCAAAGTTGAAAAATAGGACATTTTGGTTCCAAGGTTGATAGATTGGGATTTGTTTACCGAATATGAGTGTGAAAATGAGTTGTGGAATATGATGCGGATGTCTTATGTCTATTCGGTTGATGGGGATTCGTTTGATGATTTATCATGGGAAAGAGCTTTTAGCATAAATGAAGAGGTTTATCGTGAATGGTGTATGGAGTTCTTTTCGACTATGTACTTTGAAAGGAAGGTCAATGTTCGGAACATCATGAATGAAGTTTGTGTTTGGTTTAGGCTTTGTGGGCAGGATCACGCATACACTTTGCCGGGTTTTGCTGTTGCTCTTGGCTTGTATGAACCGGATGAGATTAATCATCGATTGTTTGAAGCTCATTTTTTGAGGCTTAGGAGATTTGAAAAAGATTACCTTAGTGTCCTGCGTCTTGGAATCGCGTGGGAGTTCCTTCTTGTACTCGAAGGAATTACGCAACCATTAGGAATCCATTGATGAGGTGCTACTGAAGTTGTTAGTATGGGGCCGTTTATAGAGTTGGAAGCAGGGACAAATGCCATAAGCCAGACTTGTGGATTATGATGTTGTTGGAAGAGACTAAGGATGGGAATGCGGCTTGGCTCATAGCCGAGTATTTGTCTAGGAGAGACCCGGGTATCAAAGGTAATAGAAACATATGTGGAGGCTATTATGTGACGAGGTTGGCAAGGAATCTTGGGTATTACAATAGCAATGAGTTGGCTAAGTGTGGAGAGCCAAAGATTAGTGAGATATGGAATGCAATTAGTTTTGGAACAACTTTGAATAGGAGGACAAAGACGTTGGGAGCATGGATTGAACCACAACCACAACAACAACAACCACAGCAGCAGGGAAATGTGCCAATGGGCAATATACCGATGGGTAACTTGCAAACGGGTACGTCTAGTAGTTTTGACTCAGGTTGGGGAGATTGGAACCAACATTTGAATGAAATTGAGTGTAGGGATATTTGGAGAGATTCGATGATGTTGAGGAACAATTACATTAATGATTATTCGATTCCGTTCTTTCAACACATGGCTCAAGAAGCCAATTATGAGTTGCCTCCCTACAACCCACCCAATGTTCCACCATATCCTTTCCCCTACACCTCGTATCCTGGACCATATCCGTACCCATATCCTGGCTATGCACCATTTCCCAACCCAGTGCCTGCATATGGTAGATTACCCGAGGTTGGAGGATCTAGCTATGATGTTGGAGGATCTTCATCGGGAGCTGCAAAGGAGAAGAAGAAGAAGAGGAAGGTTTACACGATATTTGATGAGGAGGAGAACTATGAGACCAAAAACGATGATAATGAATGTGATGAGATGAGTGAGGATGACGAATGATAGTGGATCATTCTTTGGATTGTGATTTCAAAAACAATGCTTATTGTGTGTCGAACAAAATTATCTCTATCTCTATATCTTAACTATTTCTTTAGGATGATTATCATACTTTGTTTATTTTTTATTTTTTAAGTAGCGTTTGGATTGTATGTTTGTTTTGTTTTGTGTATTGTGCATATTTTGCAGTTTTGTTTGCAGGATGGATGTGACGGAAGCTTATTGTTGGTCAATATTTGGAGTTGGATAACTCACATGCTTGTTATGACCCAATATGCATATTGCATATTCTATCCTGTGGTATCTTTTTGACTATTTCTTTTTTCCTATTTTCTTTACTTTGAAGATCATTTTATTACATTGAGGATAATGCAAAACTTAAGTATGGGGGAGGGAAGAAAATAGGAAAAAAATGATACGATTTTTAAATTTTAGTTTTTAGTCTTATTTTTGATTTTAGGTAAAGTTTTTGGATTCAAGTAATTAGTAGAAAATCGCCCTTGGTTGTCTAGTTGTTTTCACATGTTATTAAGATATATTAAAAAGAACAACTTGGGTATTTCAATGGAAAAATGAGGTTTTTGAAATTTTTTGATTTGAACCAAATTACGAAAGTAATTCATTTTGGATTCGATAGCATTTTCTAGCATGCGTTATAGCCTTTTTCCACAAAATTGTGAGGTTTCTTTTTGTATAAAACACATCTTTTGTTTTATATTTGCTATGAGTGTGCCGGTGATTATGTCGATTCTAGAACTTGTACTTGTTATGCATTACGGTTAAAATCACTCTCGAGTGATAAAAATATGTTCAAATGATAAGAGGCATCGTAGGATTTAACCCAAATGGCCTTTCATTTTACATTTAATGTTTCTTGCTAACCACATCGGTTAGTTAACCACCTTATATGGACCCATTTGTTCATTTTTTGCACTAGATACCCTTAGTTACACCCTTCGAGCCAATCTTTTCATTCTTATTTAAATCTAGAAAAATACAATATTATTTTACACCTTAAACCTTAGTATGGAGGAATTTGATAACGCTCAAAATGAGCATGTTTTTAGTAGCGTTATTGTTGGTTTTGTGTATGATAATCGGCTATATTTACTCATAACTGTTGCAAAAGTGCAAAAGATGCGTATTTGTATGTGGATGTAGCCAGGTATTGCAAAAGATGAAGAAATGAAGATTTCATGCACATTTGGACAATTCCCGAGGAAGGAAGTCAAGTAAGGAAGCTCTTGGACTCAATGATTAGGGAGCACAATGATTTCTAAGTGTCTACAACAAGTAAAGATCAATTTTCGTCTTAGAAACCAGCAGCGAAAACAAAGAAAACGGCGTGAATCAAGAAAAGTCAACAAAAGTCAAAATTAGGATTATGAGAGGCGCCCAACCGATTGGTTGTAGCCCGCAATCGATTCGGTTGGGCTGATGGTCAACACGTAACCGATCCGGTTGCCAAACCTGGAGTTACATCTTTTGTTATTTAATGTTGCCTTAACTCCCCATAATCATTGGAGGCCGATCATTTCCTGTTATTAACTTGTATGGGACGTTTTTAGCCAGTTAGTTAAGGTTCTTTAGCTATAAAATGAACCTAGACTTAGTAGTCTAGGTGTGACACAACCCAAAGTGTAATAGTTTACACCAAAGCTATTACCAACCCTTATTATTTATCCCAAAAGTCTTGTTACTACTGTCAAACGTCCAGGAGGTTGGAGAGACGAATTCTCATCCATTGTTTGATCATTCGGAGTTGTACGGTTAAGCTAGAAAATTGGAGGCGTGTGGTTGCTATATTCCACAATTTCTAATTCTTGTAATCCAAAAGCTTAGGTATTCTATGGAACTTGTTATGAATTTATATTCTCTTGAATTATTTGAATTACCTTGTTACTACTTGTGTTTTGTTATGATTATCATGGAGTAATTCTTGAATATACTTGTGTGTAAGGATGTAGGAAATCATACTAGTGTTCTTATATGTGATGCATGTAAATGATCTTGTTTAAATGAGTTTGTTGGAAAACTACTAGTCTTGTTTGATTTGTCGGTAAAACATGTTTTAAGAAAAAGGACCGAAAGGATTTCTCTTGTGTTTTATTCCAAAAAGTTAAGTGACAAACTAGTATAGGGATATGGTGATTGACACCCACCATGTTTACTTATTGAAACAAGACTAGAAACATTTTCATCACGAAAGGTCAAAAGATTCGCAGGAACAAGTTTAATAAGAACATTTTACAAACAAATGGATTTTCTAAAGGATAATCATTAGAATAAGGACCGAAAGGATTACCTACATGTTATTGTTCTTAAAATGATTTTGTTAGGATTTAGTAAATCCAGTTGTTAAAGTGTCGGTCACCTCAAGTATATGTAATCGTTAGAAAGCTCGTAGTCGTAGTTATTTAATGTTAGTTAGTATTTAGTTAAGTAACACCGTGGAGGACTGACTGGTGTTTACCCATTGTATGCCCGATCCACAGGTAGCGTAGGTGGCGTTTATGTAAGGTACTATAAATACCCTCTACCTCCCAAGGTAGAGGTTGGAGCTTTCTAATAAGATTTTCTTTCTCTCTCTAAGTTCCTAAACCTCTAAACTTTCTCTCTAAAACCCTTAAGGTGTCGCCATATAACATGGTTTGATGTGTATGTGAAATCAATATGTTACAAATGGTATCAAGAGCCATGGTTTGATCATCTCTCTTACATGTTCTTGGATTTCTAGTGGTTTTATATGGTTTTGGGTTCGAAAAGTTTAGTGGTATTTGCATCATTTGGACTATTTCTAGTGTTAAAGTTTGGATTTTGATTGTACTTTTGTGTTTAGAATCATTATAAGTGCTTAGGTTTTGATTTGGAAGGTTTGAATCAGTGTGGTTGGGTTAGTTTTTGGATTGAAAAGTGTTGCTTTTGAATATTTCTATCTAGCGATTTTTGTCTCGGACTTGAGTTCTTCGTAGCGACTTGTCTCTACGTTTTCAGCGACTTGTCTTTATTGTGGGAAGCGATTTGTGCATAGACTTCTTCGTAGCGACTTGTCTCTACGTTCTTCAGCGACTTGACTTTGTTGTGGGAAGCGACTTGTGCTCTAGCGATTTGTCTTTTGAGACAAAGCGACAAATAGTACAAAGTAGTGGTCGTACTGTTTTGTCTAGCGATTTGTCCCTAGCGACTTGTCCATCTAGCGACTTGTTATTCTAGCAACTTCTGTGTCTAGCGATTTGTCACTAGCGATTTGTCTCCATAGCGACTTGTGTCACTAGCGACTTGTTCTTCTAGCGAGTTGTCACTCTAGCAATTTGTGAGCCTAGCGACTTGTCCATTGAACCGACTTGTATACCTAGCGACTTGGTGCAAAGCGACTTGGTGCAAAGCGACTTGGTGCTAAGCGACTTGTCTTCAAGGTTTGAAGCAACTTGGTGTAGTATTGTTTCTGATTGTTACATTTTACGGTTTTCTCTTGATTCAGTAAAATCCCGTGAAAGAATCTATTTCCCGGTTTAATCAAAGAATTATAAAATCCCGTGAAATCTGTAATCATGTCTACCAACGTGCCTACAATCATCTCTTACATGGCGAGGGCGTTCAAGCGGTGGATCAAATACTCGTCCACCAATGCTTGATGAACCGATTATGACTCATGGGCTCAACGAATTAGGTTGTCTTGTTTGGGAAAGGAAAATGGGGTTAACATTCTCAAATCAATTGATGAAGGACCTTATCGATTGAGACTACAAGAGACACACTTGAAGCTGCTGCGGATGGTGCTCAGTGATCTTAGGTTTGGACGGACCAAAGGCGTATGATGAGCTCAATGATAAGGAGAAAATAGATCGATCTTGATATCGAGCTTCAAACATTATACTTCAAGGTCTTCCAAAAGACATTTACAAGTTAATCAATCACAACATTGAAGCAAAAGCGGTTTGGGACAATGTTAAGATGCTTCTCTGGTTACGAATTGACCAAAGAAGGGGAATCTCAATTGTATGATGATTTTGAGAACTTGAAATGAACCCTGGAGAAAGTGTCACTGAATACTATGTGAGGTTCCACAAACTTGTGAATGATATGAGGAATATCAAAATGACCATGCCAAATATTCAACTCAATTCAAAGTTTGTGAACAACATGAATCCCGAATGACACAAGTGTTAGGAATTAGAAATTCCATGTGAAAGTGTCGGTCACCCCAATTATGGTCTAGCATATGTTAGCTCGTAGACTTGTAGTTATTTACGTTGTTTAGTAGTTAATTAGTTAATTAGTAGCGTAGATTAGTTTAGTGTAACACCGTGGAGGACGAACGGGTCTTTACCAATGTATGCACGATCCAGCATTTCGTCGGGGAGGCGTGTAGTCAGTAAGTATAAATACCCTTCCATCCTTGGAAGGGTGTTGAATTTGAATCTAACCTTTCATTTGTTAAACAACTCTCTTTCAAGAAACACCTCTCAACTCTCTTCATCTCTAACATGGCTATCTTGTTTAATCATCTACCTAGACCACCGAATCATCTAAACAACATAAAATACATGATCCTACAAATGGTACGAGCCTAGGTTGTGTTGTTTTGATGATTTGTATATTTTTCACGGTTTTGGTTGATGTGGTTTGGCGCTTCATGTGATGTTGTTATCTTTGTTTGTATATTGTTTGTGTGTGGTAGTTAGAATGTTTTAAGCGATTTTAAGTTCGAATATGATAGTCATGTATGTCTTAAAAACAATTGGCATCTTGAAGTTGTTAAAAGCTGTTTTGTTGTGAATCTGCTGTTGCTACATTGATAAATCGGTTTCTTGCTACTATGATCATACATGCGTGTTGGTCTAATTCATACATGCGAGTTGGTGGTCCCATTAAGCGAGTTGGCGCTTTTGATCGCAACTTGTCCGAGTTCAATGTTCCTAATGAGATTTGACTAAGTCAAATGTGAGTTGACGAGGTCAGCTGCGAGTTGGTATGGTCAAATCACGAGTTGGTATGGTCAATTGCGAGTTGATATGGTCCATATCGTGTTGTTATATCAAGTCCGATTCATTGTATTTCAAAAGTGAGTTGTGTGAGTTATGTGCTAAGAGACTTGTCATATCACGAGTTGTGAGTTTTGATTTTTGAGTCAAAAGACTATCACGAGTTATCAATGTTTTGTTACGGATCACGAGTTGTGGAATGAAGATGAAGATGATGCGTTTTGACGCTTGTCCAGATTCTTTGAACATGATGCGAGTTAACACATTGTCCAGATTCTTTGAACATGAAGCGAGTTGTCAAACTAATGGATGCGAGTTGTGTAACCCCTAAACCCTGATGCGTTTTGACGCTTGGGTTCATATGCGACTTGACTCACATAAAGATGTGACTTGACAAATGTTTTTGTTGATTTGTAACATAAAGGTGAAAAAGTTCTTTACCATGACCAATAACAAATTCCAACATAGAAATCACATAAGAACATCAAATCCGACCCTTGAATCCACTCAACTATTATCAACAAATTCAATATCCTATCACTATTCATCATTAACAATTATACAAGAAATAATTTACATCTCAAATCTCTGTACATCCAAATATCACAAGTCTCTTTTATTTATTACCTCATGATTACAAATAATCTTGATCTCAGATTCGTGTGTGCTTTTTCAAAGTCATATCCGATCATATAAGATCACTCACACTATTTAATCCATCATCGACCCATGCTTTAATGTTAATATATGAAAATATTGAGGAAATGACAAAACCATTAACAATTTCATCACCTCCTCCTGTTCGTTTATATGAATCTACTAATGGATGTTTAGAAGATCTCAGATTTGTTTCTCATCTTTTAAGGGACATCTAGGGCCACTCACATGAGTTAAACAAATCATTCATTGATCTAATTTGGTGATGATTTTGAATTAAACAAAAGTGTTTTAACAATTATGTTAAAACATTTGTTTAGCTCGTTTAATCTTTTAACATGAATGAATCGATTCTGACTAAGACACTCAAAATAAACTACATACACATTTGAAAATACCTACCCGTGAGTTTCAATATGTCCTCTAAGCCGTATCATGTCTTTCTAACCATCCCTGTGGCAGTGACAACATCAAACCATCCTTGTGGTGATGTGAGTCTGATCAAAATAAGTAATATGTATGTTTGATAAGAAACAGAAATGAAGCGAATGGTTTTGTTTGTTGTTAAAGCGTTTTTGCCAAATGAAAAGTGTAATGTGGGAAGACTGATATGAGTTTTAGGGGTTGAAGATATTAGGAGGCGGATGGTAGTATTTTTAGGGTTTGTGTGTGAGGTTAACCACTGATAGAGGCGGACAGGTTAGATGTATGATTAGGGTTATTAAGTGAGTGTGATGTTATTTTTTTTATACCCGTGGGATTCAGATACTCTTTGGTTTGGATCATTAAACCGGTTTTGATTATAGGCTTGGTAGCATGATATGGATCGAGTGAAAACATTAAACTGGGCCTCGTGAATATTGGATTTGATCTCAAGATGGACTGGATTGTGTTTATAGTGGACTGATGGTGTATCCCGAATATTAGTATTATCTCATGTACTTGGAATGGATGTAGACATGGTATTTGATATTATTGGAGGTGTGCTATTTATTTTGGATCGGACTTAAGGGATGAACGTGCTTGGACCAGGCTTGGGTGATACTAGGACAATATGGTGATTTGGATCGGGTGCTAATCATATTGTCTATGGGGTTGAACAAGTTTATATATGTTTCATAAGAACTTGATATTAAGTGATAACTTGGATGACTCAATTGATTTTCATGAACTGGGCTTCAATTTTGGACCATACACATGATTGAGTCGGATGGGCTTTTCAAGATTTGAATAATATGAGATTTGGTGTGAATTGATGAGATGGTGAGATTAGTAGGTGTTATCTTTGGTTGATACTTTGGTTATACATTATCACCAAGGTTATTATATCACGATTTGATGTGTGTGAAATGTTGACTACGGGGTTATTTGGACGGTATTTCTTATTTGGAGTTAAAGTAAGGTTTTAAGACACGTTTAATTATTCGTCTTCTTTCTTTCTACCCTTCCGAAGATGACTTGTTTGGGCATTTATAGAGTGTGATAAAGACTTGGCTATTTAGTTACGTTTGTGATTCTTTCTCGTTTAACCCACAGCGTAACTATCACTTGATGTCTCAGCAGATTGAGGATACGTCAAGAGGTTTTGTACATTGGGTACACGTTTCTTTTTCACGAGGATTAGTACAAGTTTAAGTAACAAATCGGGAATTTTACATCATGTTCAAGTTTGGTATATCGGTTTACTTCACCAAATGGTCACAAGAATTGCCGAAGCGAATTAGTGAATGATGTGTTTACCAAAGGGTTTGTTGGATGACATGTGATCAGCAATTCTCATTGAATATTCCATTCTACAGAATGTCAATGATACTTCACAGTCTAAGCAAAATCTTTCAAGAATCTTTAGCATCAGTCATAACTTTTCAAGATGTTTGCTTATGACAAGAACTTCTCGTGCTAATGGTCGTACACGTTATGATGCTTCCGAAAGTTCGATACCATCATGGGGGAGAAACGTGTACTTTGATGTTTTACGGTTAACCTCAGGGGAAAGTAGTTACTTTGATGTTTTACGGTCAACCTCAGGGGAAAGTAGTTACTTTGATGTTTTACGGTCATCCAGGAACGTGTTGAAGACCTTCAACTTGCCGTAGAATCATATAAAAAACGTGTTAATCTCACACCACCAATGTTATACATTCCCGATATCAACCACCTGGCTCAGTACACCATCCTTAAGAAACGAAAGTTTGGGGTAGTTTACCGTAGTGAACTTCACCGTAATTGTTTCAGGGAGTGCAAGGAGCTTCACAAGTTTTGTGATCACACTTTAAAGAAGGTTCAGGACGGGTTAGCATATCGGTTAAAGGAGATTCATGAAGGTATAGGGTCGAAGAAAAGGTAGAATTCGAGTGAAAGGAGGGATGCGAAGAAAATCATCACAAGGATTGATGAAAGGTTGTTTCGTTGCGATCAGATGAGGACTTTGGAGAGTTTAGTGAGTGGATGTCAAAGCATATCTCTAACAGGCTATCAACGTCCGGAAAGAACTCCTGGTGTTATTGACGGACTTCCTGGTACTCCTTGATTTGTTTCTTTCACCAATATTTGGATGTGTTGATCTATACTTGTCTATGGCTTGTGCACACATAATAGTGTACAACCCGTACTTGTCATGAAAGGACCCTGTGGTATGCTTCAGTGCCACAATCCTTATAAAAGGAGCGAAAGCTTCTTACTTTTGAGTAAAACTTATCAAAACTTTCACTTTTCAAAGTTTTGCTCAAAAGAACAAGTACTTCCCTTATGATCTTCAAAACCTCAAAAGTTAATATCACTTTTGAGGGGAGTACTTGCTTAAAACTTTGTTCACAAAGCGATTCTTCGTGGAAATCTTCCCACAAAACTCGAAATGGACATATTCGATATCAAAATTTGTCAAAAATAACATTTATATGCCATTTTTAGGGAGAAAAATTATGTGATAAGAAATATGTTGTGGATTGCTATTGAATCCTTGTGCTAAATACTTAACCAATGAATTGTGAGCTCTTAAATGTTAGTAACTCGAAAAGACTTGTCGGGAACGGGTAATAATTTCAAGCTAGTTCGCTAGTGATGTAAGCGTGTCTCATGAAAGGACTTGTCTTAGTAGAATGTACCATTCGAGAAACTCTTGGTAGACATGAACCTGAGACGGGTCAAACCTCCTCACCAAGGAGTGTTTACAACTTCAAGCTGACCTAGTCAGTGATGTAACCGTGTCTCACGGGGAATTGTTTATCTTGAGTCGATCAATTTAAAAGTGTGCGCTCTTCTCTCACCGTGCAGATATTCTGTCAAAACACTTAAGCACGTGTGAAGGGGGAGTATTTCTGCAAAATACTAAACTCTCACAGTGGTACAAAATGTTTTTTACTCATAACCACTTTGAGAGATTTTCAAGAAAATGGTTTTATGGAAACATAGGTTAGTCATGGAGTTATAAGGTGACTAAGGTTAGGAATAACCATCCTATGATCCGCCAGAGCCGGAGGGATCTACCCAAGGACACCACCAATAGTTAGAATTTAGAAGTCCTTAGGCATGATTATAAAAAGGAGAAAATGAGAATCGGAGAAAGAAGGAGTTGAAGAATTAAAAAGAAAAGTAAAGAAAAGGGTGAAATGAAATAGCCCTCCAGAATATTCAACTTAGGGCAGACACCAGGTTCAATTCACATGCTACTGGTTGTCACTAGATGACACCAATATTGAAGATTAAAGTCGTCATGGACCCGATGGCCTTGCGCACTAAACCTTCTTAGCCACTCAAGTTTCTTTCAACGAGCTTGTTTCATTCTCACAGGAACCCTACGTAAACTACCGCTTTCTCTTGAGATTCTTTGGTATTGAAGAAGAGACCCTCCCTAGTCTCCGCTCAGAAAACCAAAGTGCACTATTGAGTTTAGAGCCACGAGATTCATCAAAGATCTCTTAGGAACACTTGACATTTCATCACTTGTCGTTCAACAATAAGGACGCAAGTGATACATTATAAGTCCTTCACGGATCTTAAGCAATCTGCTGAGAACATTTATGAGGGTTCATAACTGTGATCCTCGGTGATTGAATGGAAACTCACCGCCATGGTCAACATCAAAGCACTCGACAATGGTCCTTCGTAACTCCTTGCGGGTTACGCTTAGTGTTGTCTCAAACGGTCTGATCGTGGGGTGATGCTTGATGTACCTCGACTCACACGAACCGTAGATGTATTTCGGTATATCGTGTTAGCCTTCTTGATGGCATCCGATTTCGAGAGCGACCTTTGCTAGAATTAGAGATGTGTCTTCACATTATCTTGTTGACACTCTTAAAGTTCGAACTTGTAAGTCTTGGAAATCCCGCTAAGGAGATTCCTTTCAAGAATCGAGTCCTAAATATGTGGGTCATTACTTGAACTTGTTCAATATAATGCCAATCGTCCCTACGAGATTCGATGGTGATTCGCCCGACCAAGGTGAATGGAATCAAGACATTCATCGATAGAACAATTGTAGTAATCAATTCGTTATGAAAAGATTACAATGATCAATTGGTGTTCGTGATGTGTCTTGAGATCTTTGCTGGCGATGGATGCTCATGGGAGGAAGAGATCGTGTTGATTCTCCACATGCTCATACCAACAACATCAAAGGCAACACAAAGTCATAATGATTATTCATCTAATCAAAGAATCGACAAAGTTATAAAGACCGAGAACTACTTCACATCCGAAATTCATTGTCAAATATGCGTGTGAGCATGTTAGAGAAAGGCGTGGAGACATTTGGAGCAACGAAGTGACACATAGTTGACAACAACATACTATCACAACCACCACAAAGAACAAAGAATTAATGAACAAAGAAATCAAAGGCGTTAAGCGTAATACTTCAAAAGAAACAAGATCCCTACACTGGGGAGATTGTTGGAATCAAGGCATTTCTTCTCACAAGAAAGAAGAATGTCAGAAGACGTCAAAGCAACTATTACATCAACACCAACAACGTTTCAATTTTACTTAAGTCATTAATTACCAACACTTAGGGGGAGATTGTTGGAATCACTCCTAAACTATATTTCAAGTGTTTGTAATTAACATGTAATAGGTTGCTTAATTAGGCTTTTAAGTTAGTATTAATGGCAAGGCTTATGTAGAAAGCCCATAAGCCTTGATCCAAGCCCAATAAGGAAAGGAAGGGAACTTGTGAGATGCCCTAGTTCCTTCCCTATAAATAATCTTGTAAACTCCCATTTGGGAGTTGGTTGTTCACTTTTATTCACATCATATGCATAACCTTTCTCTATCATATTATCGTGTGTGTTTATTGTGTTCATCCGATCATTCTTATCTCATTTCTAACATATTGATGCTTGTGTTACAACATGGTGACCTAACACTTGGTCACAGATCTGCCTTGCCTAGAATTTATAAGTGCAATGTTTGATTTCCCTTGATTGAAGGAACCTGTGTGTATCTCTGTGTGTCCTCACCACCCAATTATTTGTTTTTGGGTCTTTGGCAGCATACATGACCCAATGGCAAAGATTCCCTATCATGTGCATCAACATCTTGACTGTCAACACTGGTACCTATACTTTTCCTTTTTACTCCTACCAACTGGGCCACTTGATCCACTAGGCCCAACACCTACTGTTTCACTTGGGCCATATGCTCTACTACATTGTGAGTTTGTAAACACTGGTAGTTGGTTACCACATATTTCTCTAATCCTCCGTGTCTCATTATTTTTGAGCTTCAAATTTCTCCTGCTTTCAATAGCATGCAAATACACTTTATCCTTCAACTCTGCTGTAGTAGTAAATTTTTTTCTAGTGTAAATGAGTACTTATACGCAACATGGTTTCCTACCTAGCTATTTTCCATAAATCTTCTCATGTTCTTTAACATCTTCCTCCTACTAAGACTTGGTTCATCCTCAGAACATGTTGCACTATCTACACCTTTTACATTTACCACTTCTACTCCATCTCCTTGTAATAACTCATCAGATAGTTGATTGAATACTCCACCATTGTCAAAAGCTTCATTCCTAGTTAGACCAAACAGATTCACTTCAACCTCAGGTTCTGTTATTTGGTTTTCTTCATCAACCAAAACAGCCTCTTTTTCATCTGTATCTGATTATGCATTATCACTAGAGTTTCCTTTATATTCACAATCGGGAGAACTAACAGGCATGTCACCTTCACTTCTACTTTCTACAAATGCTACTTCTCCATCAACATGAGCACTACCTATCACGTCACCATCATGAGCATTTTGGGGAACATTTAGTTCAAGATTTAAATTTAAGTTTAAGTCCATGTCATCTACTCCAAAATGTTCATCATGACTTAAGCCAGAAGTATTGTCTACATTCATTGCGTCAAGATAAATAAACTTTGGATACCTATCTAACTCATTATCATCAAAGTCTATACACCTAGTCAGATCATCTAACATATCATTTACCACATCATTAACCCTTGCTTCCACTTGGGTGAAAGTGAGGTTTATAGTGTTAAACTGTGAACTTATATGTGGAAGGCTATTGATTTGGTTATCACGATTCATTCCATCAATTGTGTAAATGTGATATCACATGAACTAGTAGGGATACTAAATAGACCTTCAGGTGTAGACTTAGGTGAAACACGGTTAGTTGTACTACTATCTCTACTATCATGTCATGTCAACAACAACATTTTACCAGGCTTTATTTCTTTAGAAACACTAGTACTAGGTTCATTAGACACATCTTCCTCGTACTCTTCTATCGTTGCCGTGATTTTTCCTGGTGACATTTGGTAACAATTAAGCTTAGTAGAACCATGCTCTATATAGACCTCTATTAACTTGAAACTCGATAGTAAGGTACTCAGGCAACGTACATCCTCATCACAAGCCAGTGCATACAACCCGACATCTAAATCACTCATGGGTCTTAAATAGTGATAAAACAGAGGCTCATTCTTACATTTGTAGCCTAACTGTGTGGCCATCTTATCTAGCTCAAACACTGAGAAAACTTCAATGTTAATACTATCAAAGATATCTTCTTCACCACCAACGTATTCTCTACCAGGAAACCCCCTAAATGACTCGCCATGGTGTATGCATATGGTGAATAAATGGGGTGTACACTTTGCATAAAAAAATGTAATTACTTACTAAATCAACAAAAATAAACACAAGATCATAGAAAAATATTGCTCAAAAAAACCGGATTTCAAGTCATTACCATATGCCTTCTCACATTCGATTTCCAAGTATATGGTTGTTATAGCTACACTCTTTTCCTCATCTTCCATGTTGTTAACACCATTGTTCGAAAAGATTTGTGAACAAGATGATCACTATTTAAATCTTAGTCAGAGAAACTAGAGGATGATGAGATGTGAGATTAAATGGTTGATGTGGCGGGAAAGTTGCGTGTTAACTTGTCGGGACTAATGGAGTAGAGCAGCGTGTAATTAAAGATGAAAGAAAGATGAAAAGACTATAAACCCAGCCATAGAACCATCTAATTTGATTCGTTCTCAATAGCCATGAGATGATCATCTTAGGGTGATCCTTTTGTCACACATCAGCAAACCACGCTTCCTAACCATGGTATGAAATAACAGGGTACCAGGGACCAAACAAGTCATCGTTTGGCAAAAGTGGGACCCCGTACGCCACAAATCGAAACAGGAGACCAAACGTGACAACGGGGTGAAGTTCAGGGACTAATCGTGGAATTTACCCTTTATATTTTTTGTTTATTTAAAGACATTAACATCAACATATTTTATGTTTCATCTATATTTTTCATTAATTTTATATTTTTTATCAAACATAACAATCACATGAACCACCAACGTAACTGTCACATGAAAAAATTGGTTACACTGAATCAAATTAAAATATAGTAATTAATAAATAAGTGCAAACAAATATTTTTGAATATTAGTGGTGTAATTGTTGGTAAAATTAATGAGAAAATAAAGGTGAAAAGTAATTTTAAGTGGGTTTTTAAAAGGGATGGATTTTTTTATATTAATGTTATAAATGTTAGTAAAGTGAATGAAAAAATGAAAGTGATGAAAAAAATATCGAAAGTAAGTGAGTTTAAAAAAAGGAAATAGTGAATAGCATTTAATAATGGAGTATAGGGAGTAGGGGTGTCATAAATCCCGATACGACCTGCATCCGTACCCGAATAAGGATAATCAGGTCAGGTTACTCGGGTTCGATTAACCCGAACACAAGCTAGGGTCGGGTGTCGGGTTTAACATACTTTGCTTATTCGGGTTCGGGTCAACCCAACTGATTCGAGTTAGGTTTTTTTTTTTCTCGGTTTTTATAACTTTTCCCAATCTTTATTTAATTTAAAGTCCCAAGTTAGTCTATGTAGTAAACTTGGCCCATTTTTATCCATTTTTTTTATGTCAGAGATATAGTCATATTACGGTTAACGTTACACTTACAATTCCGAGAACCAAGAACTAGTCATTTCACACTTCCACTTCATGATTTGAATATTTTTCCTTCAAAAATCGGCATTCTTATACATAAGATACAACTTATTCATGGTTTATTTTGTTTTTAATTTTTTATTCTTATTAGGTTTACTAGGTTTGAGGTTTGTTTGGATAAAATATGCATTTACAACACAAATTGTTTCTTTTTAGATTTATAAGGTTTAATGTTTGTTTGTTTGTTTAAGTTTTATTGCGTTAGAGATTATTTGATTACGATTATTAGGGTGCGCTTGGTTCAAACTAGGTAATGTGAAAGGGAAAGGCAAAGGGAATACTAAGGAAATGGAAAGGGTAAGGAAACCATATCCCCCAATTTATTTAGTAATGACCCATTACCCACTATTGGGTAATGGATCATTGCATTAGAGCCAACCAAGCATCATTATCATTATCTTTGCTATTACTTACCCCTCAATACCCTCAACCAAGCACACCCTTAGTAAATTAAATAGTTGTATCATTATATGTTGTGAGATGTCAGACACTAACTCGATGAAAATAGATGAAGAAGCAAATGAAGAAGTTACAAATATGGAAACAAATAAGTTGCCTTTAAAAAAAATAATAAAAAATAAAAACAACTAAGCGCAAGGAAATAAAACCACAAAACAAAACAACGAAGCACAAGGTAAAAAAATATGGTCAAAGTTTTTTTTTTCAGAACGGAAATTAACTATATCACAATATAGAACCACAAACTATCTCACATGTCCTAAGCATTGAACCCACAACCATTTTGTTGGGGAGCTTCTCGCATAACAAGGGGTACCATTAGGACACAAGCCCTTTGGTAAATGGTCAAAGGTATGGCTAGAAGCTTGGGAGAGCATCGAAGTGAGAGTCGAGGACATGTCATCACAAATGAGTCCATCATCACATTTCCTTGAACAATCAAATATACTAATGGACCCTCCAATCAGGCATACATAAACAATAACTCTAAGACCTTACAAACTCTGAGTTCATCAAAACACTATAGTTAATCTAAAAAAAATTCACTACAATAGATTACAAACCCTAATTGTCATAATAACAGAAACCCTAATAAACCCTAAAGCAATAAATCAACCAAAACCTAGCATAACTAAAATCAATATTTGATTTTGTGACAATATTAGAAATTATTAAGAACCTAAAAAGGTTATATATGTTTGAGTGGCTCTGATACCACTGTAGGGTTCTGGTAGTAATCCGCACGGCTATATATCATGTATAGCGGAAAATAAACATAGAAGCCGTGCAGACCAAAACACCTCGTACACAGATCTTCTAAGCAGTGATATAACCTAAGTTTAACACATAAGAAGTGTGTTAGAACACTTACTTGTTATTCATGCTCTTCTATAAGCTTCTTGACCTTCTTTAGTTACACAAAACACCTTATTTACCTTCTTGACACTTTTTGGTCTTGATTAAGGATTCTTGGGGAATATCACAACTAGGGCTGCATTAGGTATCCACCGATACTACATTAGGTATCCACCGATACTACATTAGGTATCCACCGATACTTCATAGGTAAAAACCTCAATCGACTAGAGGGTCGAATAAGGGTTCGATTTAGGGGATTGTAAAACCCTATATCGTTCGTGTAATTAAATCGACCCAAGGGTATAAACCCTTTGGGTTTTGGTCGACTTGGGAGTCGACTAAGTTGGCAAAGATGTCATCTTAAGGGATGTCAAACAAAAGGTTTCAACCCTTTGTTCCTTGGTCGGTCGATCGCACAAGAGAATAGAGGAGAAGGAGAGAGGTTTAGGATTTAGTTAGGAGTGAATGCGAATCTCTTATAATTTCTTGGTATGAATAGGACACCAATGAGAGTTCTAGAGGGATTGTAACCTCCTTAAGTTTGGAAAAAAACACAAACACACCCCCTTAGAGTGGCGGTCGGCCGATCCCTACACAAGAGGGATTTGGGTTTTGCTTTTTTTCATTATTAACCCCTTAATATTTATCCCTGATAAATATTATTATTTGTTTTATATTAATTATTCCCTTAAAAAAATAATGTCGTATTTTCATTTCCTCGTTACTCTCAGTGTTGGGTCTGAAAAACCGACCCAATTGTCTTTGACAAGTATTTAAACATAAAATAGCCTAATTACACCTTCTGAAGGTCATTGAGCATAAAGTATTTGACAACGATCATAGAGTATCTCAATTTATAACTATCAATGTAAACCTGATAGTTATTAGAAGTAAGATACTCACTGAGAATTCTTAGAGAACATCTCTTCCTGATTATTATTGATTGGCTTCCAAACAGTCAAGTTTATCACACAAGCTAACCACTTGTGAATGGTGGTCAACCGTAATAAACTTCAAACGACTCGAAACAAATGCAATTAAGATCCGGAGAGTATAGTGTTTCCACAGTCGTTAAGTCCCACGGAGGATTAATGGTGCTCAACACTTTCGGATGTCGAATGATCACTAAGGATAATGATCGATGAGGGATTTTGGAATATTTATACCTAAATAAAAAGTTTGTAAAATGCAAATTAAAGAAAATTAAAAAGCTAAAATATATTAAATAAACGCTATCACTATTTTTAAAATGATGTTTTTCTTGATTTATAAAACAAAATAACTTAAATAAACTATTTTAATTAAAATGTAAACCTAAATTACCTAAAAATGTGACCTAGAATGAAAAGCGCGTTATATGTAAAAATTACGCGAGTCAAGTAAAAAACGTAAAATTTGTGAAATAAAAGTCCTCACGAGTGTAAAAAAATTTTCTTACTTACTATATGACAAAAGAAAATTTTAGAAAAAGATTTATATTTTTTACTTTTATATTTTTTATTATGAATTAAATACTATTTTAAACTAATTAAATGATTAAAAATACTAAAACTATTCAGAAAATTCTGAAACTTTTTTGTAAAATACTTTATACTAATACAAAGCTAGGAAAAATACAAAAGAGGTAACAACTTATTTGAATAAGCTGTAAATAAGCTAAAGAGTACGAATAAGCTAAAATGGAAAACAAGACTTATGTATTAAATTGTGCAAGATACAACCAGTCAAAGTCCCAAGGGCAGATGGTAGTGTGTGTGTGTGGTGAGCTGGGTGGCCAGAGTTCGAATCCCAGCAATGGACTTTTTATTTTTATTTTCTTTTTGGATTTTTTCTTTTACAAACTGATTAAGCTAGCTAAGATAAGCAAATTATAAAACTACAACTTTTTATGAAAACAACTAATAAGCTCAGTTTGGGCTTATTATTTCAACAGTGGACAAGAAATGGTAATAAGCACAAGTTTAAGCCAAAATGGCTTATAAGCTAATAAATAAGCACAAGTTAAACTGAAAATAAGCTAGAAAACGATTATAAGCTAGAATGACAAGCGAAAAAGCAAAATAACTTATAAATAAGCACTAAACAAACCCAAATAAGCACTAGCTTAACTGGATGCATAGGACACTATTGGGTTTCTAGATACTTTTAAGCTTATTTTAAGCACTTTATAAGCTAGAAAATGAAAGTAATCACTGGAACTAACAAGTTAACCAATTAGGCTTTCAAAAGCTAATTTTAAATATGGATTACACTAATAAGCTTGTGAGAAGCTTATGAAAAAACTGTAAACACCGATTGGTGATGAACTAAGTGAAATGGACAAAATTAAAAGCCACTAGCAAGCTAGTCAAATAAGCTAGAGATTGAAAACTAAACACTTTGAACCATGAGACAGCTAGGTAAGCTTCTCAAAAGCTAAAGTACAAGAGTTAAAGCTAACTAATATAAGCTCTTGATGAGCTTATGAAACTAGATGGCTAAACGTACCTGAGCATGCTTTTGGGAAAGTACTTAAAAGAAACAAAGAAATAAGCAATCTAAAAGCTAAGTATATATAAGCTAATATTTTTCTAATTAATATTAGCAGCTAAACTTTAATATCCCAAAAGCTTATATCCTAAATCTTAATATTATGTCCTATATAAAATTATCCATTTTATTCAAAAACGACTATATAGAAAAGTTTGACTTTTTAAATTACACTAAAAGTTTGACTAATATGAACTTTGGCTTGATTCTACTTAATGATTATGATATATTAAGCTAAGATAAGATTATATTAAGCTATAATACCAAGTTTTAAGCTGATATGATGAATTTTACAACTCAAAATTCTAACAGTTAACAACAAGGTGAGATTTAAAAGAGAATTTGACTTTTAAACTAATGAGGACCGGTTTTATTGGTAGAATGAGCTATTAAGTCCTAATGTGACTTAGAACAACAACAAATAACAACACAACAAGCCTCTATCTCGATAACTAAGCAAATCCAAACTGTCCTTTAAGAGGCTGTTTTGAAGTTTTGAGAACTAAAACAGATTTTTAGATCAAGTAACCCATTGATTAACTGATATTAATTATATTTAAACAGATTTAAGCTAAAATTAACTAGATTATAACACTTATACTTAAAATTGCAAATTTTTAAGAAATGACTTACAAGATGAGTTCAAGCATAAAATAGAGAACCAAGGCCTGAGATCACACCCTATAGCTTCCCAAGAAGCTCTAAACCAAAGGCAATCCATTATTAACCACCGCTCCACCTGTGATTATCATTTCTTGTGATTTTGATTTTTGACTAATTTTTGTATTTTCTTGTATTTTTGCTTTTGCTTCTAAAGCGAATTTTAAGGTTACTAAAAGCTTAAATAAGCTTTCTAGGAGCTTATATGGGCTTATTCAGGTCCTTAACAACAACTAACAACAACATTTGATTAACATGAGATTTTGAACTTGAAAATGCATAAACTTGAAAATGAAGCTTAATCTTGAAATTGAAACGAAAAGGTTTTAGATTACACCGAAAACTTGAAATACAAATCTTGAAAGTCAGAACATACACTTGAAATTGAAATTTAATTAAACGACATAAGCATAAACTAAAGTACTCTAGATGGATATATACATTGCATCTCCTCTCTTTATAGACTTTTGATCTTTCCACAAGCTTCGAACATTTCCCATCAAGAATTTTGACCATTGGATGAGTCAAAACAATCTCACCTTCAAATCCACTTTTGGCTCCAAAAGTGGTTTATGTAACTTGGGCGGTTTGATTTCAATTAATGCACTTTGGAAGCTTGTACATGCCGAGGAGACATGTGGAAAAGGTATTTAGCCTAGTTGGTATATTTGTGAAGAAAAAGCAGGGAAGGTATGGTTTAGGGGTTAAAGTGGTGGGAAGCATTAATCATGGTTGTGGGCTAGTTCATGAGGTGGAAGGGATGAGAGTGAGTAGTAGGTGGTGAGGTGGAAGTAACAGTGGTGAAAACCACCGGTTTTGGGATGCAGTGTGGGAGAGGAGATGAGCAGTGGAGGCGGTTTTGGCGCGTTTGACTTTCTTTGACCGTTTCTATTAATAATGTGGGAGGGTTCAAAATGGGGGTCACAGGTGTTGTGAGGGGTCTTTTGGGTTTTGGTTATTAAAAATACAAAAGGGTCCATTTGGTTTGTTATTATCATAAGGACCAATTTTGCAATTTTACAAACTTGAGGGTTGAACACGCCAACAATCCAAAGCTATCACAAGGACCAAATATGCCATTCATGAATAGTACAAGGACCACATTTGATTATTTTGACTTTTTAAATATCCGAGGACTATTTTTGACACTTTTTAAACTTGAGGGACCAAAGCTGAACTTTTTCCAAAGATTCATTCAATGACCATTTTTGACAATTTAGAATATTTCAAGGACCTTGAATGATAAAACTCTATATTTTTGGATTCCAGGGACTAGATTTGACAACTTTTGAAACTTGGGGACTAAAGCGCCAATTATGCAAACTCGATCGTTTTCACCGATTTTGATGTTTTGCATTTAAAACACATAAAACACTTATTTGTGATATTTTTATCATTTTGATGCATTCCTAAGTGTTTTCGGATGTTTTTGCGGTTTAAATGGTACAAAATGATGAGTATTTAGACACTCATCAATCCCCACACTAAGATATTGCTAGTCCTAGCAATCTTTTAAGAAAACTTAATAGATTTCATCTCTTTACCAAAAGCCATTACTTCTAGATTAGCCAATTGTTTTAGTTCAAGTAAGAACCTTGGTACAATGATAACCAAATGATTTTGAGCAAATCACCGACTTTCAACGGTTTTGATTTGTCTTTACCGAAGCCGTTTGCTACGGACTAGCCAACTCTTAGATAAATTATCAATATTATCTTTGGTGAGTCGATTACCAATTATGGTTTTCCAAGCGCCTTTACCACAAGCCATAAACTTGCGGGCTAGCCAACTTTTCACTAATTAAAGATATGGTGAGTTGAACACCATACAATTTTGGGCAAATTGCAAGCCATAAGCGGTTTGAGATTCTTTACCAAGAGATAAATTGGGGAATTGGGTGGTATAATTACATGATAAAATTCATGATGAGAATTCCCCACACTAGAAATGAATATTGCCCTCAATATTCAAAGTACCGTGGTTATGCCGAAACATAGAACATAAAAGGAAATACTACGGCCATTATTTTATTTTTGATATATACATATTTTTTTTTTTTAAGAGATTTATATACAACAACTTATATAGGGCAACTCCCCACACTAAGGTGGTACTCACGGTGAAAACCCATGTGGTGTGCTCTTGTTTTTGATTACAGTCACTAGCTTGACTCGATCCCGCATTCATTGGTTCATGGGAAAAGTTTGTAGATCCGGGACAACCACGGTGGAATGTCCTCTCCAAAATAATGCTTCAATCGATGACCATTCACTTTAAAATTTGGACCATCGGGTTGAGATAACTCAATAGTACCATAAGGATAAACCTTAGCAATAGTAAATGAACCGGACCAGCGGGACTTGAGCTTTCAGAGAATATCTTCAATCTTGAATTGAAAAGAAGGACTCGATCACCGACGTTGAAAACGCGGTTCTTGATTTTAGAGTCATGAATCTTCTTTGTCTTTTGTTTGTAGATCAAAGAGTTCTCGTATGCTTGATCACGGAGTTCATTTAATTCATTCATTTGAACTTTTACGTGATCACCGGTATCTCGAATATCGAAGTTTGCATGTTTTAAGGCCCGGTATGCTTTGTGCTCTAGCTCAATCGGCGAGATGACATGCCTTCCGTACACTAGCTTGTATGGAGTACACCGATGGGTGTTTTATAAGTACGGAAGGCCCAGTCGTCATCCGTTTATCCGACCGGGATGCACGGTTTTCGCCTCGTCCTTTCAAGAATTCTTTTAATACCACGGTTTAAAACTTCTACTTGCCCACTTATTTGAGGGTGGTACGCGATGATGAGCGGTGAGTTACACCATACTTATGCATGACTCGATCAAATTGGTCATTGCGAAATGCGTACCACGATCACTGATTATAGCTCGTGGAGTTCCAAACCTAGCAAAAAGAGATTTTAAGAATTTTACAACAACTCGGGCATCATTGGTAGGTAAAGCTTTCGCTTCAACCCATTTTGACAAATAGTCAACAGCCACAAGTATGTATTTGTTTCCTCGAGATGATGGAAATGGCCCCATAAAGTCAATACCCCATATGTCAAAGATCTCACAAACTTGAATGGCATTTTGCGGCATTTCATTTCTTTGAGAGATATTTCCGTGACGTTGACAAGCGTCACATGTTTTGACAAATTCGTGGGCATCCTTGTAAATCGTGGGCCAATAAAACCCGGAATCAAACACCTTTTGGCGGTGTAATTTGGACTATGATGGCCCCGTGGGGTCGGCATGGCAAGCTTTGAGAATGTCAATAGCTTCATCCATAAACACACCGTCGGATGACTTGATCATGATTTTGAATAAGTAGGGTCGTCCCGAGTAATGTTTAACATCTTTGAAGAATTTGTTCTTACATTGGGTCGACATTCCTTTCACTATGAAGTTACCCGCATGGTAATTTGCGAAGTCGACAAACCATGGGGTGGTAGAGTTTCCACGAAAAGAAACGCATTGAGTGTCTCGAGAGGAAATGTTTCATTTATTTCCTTTTCTCGAAAACATCTTGGTGAGGGTTCTCTAATCGGACGAGATGATCGTGACGGGTTCTCGGCTCCTTTTTATCACGTATAATGATATCAAATTCTTGCGGGAGGAGAACCCAGCGGAGTAATCTCGGCTTTGCATCTTGTTTTGCAAAGAGATATTTGAGAGCCGAGTGATCCGTATACACCACACATTTGGTTAAGATTAAGTATGGCGAAACTTCTCAAGCGCATACACCACGGCTAATAGCTCTTTTACGTGGTGGTGTAATGGGTTTGAGCTTGATCATAGTCTTACTCGCGTAGTGAATAGGTGAAAATGCTTGGATCTCGTTGCCCTAAGACCGCACCGATAGCAAAATCACTTGCATCGCACATGAGTTCAAAGGGTAAATCGATCGGGAGCAACGAGAATGGGTGCTTGATGAAGCTTTTCTTTAATGTTTCAAAAGCTTGATGCACTCGGTGAGAAGATAAAAGGAGCATCTTTTCAAGAAGATGGGTCATAGGCAGCGATTTTAGAAAAATCTTGTATGAATCTGCGATAAAACCGGCATGACCTCAAAACTCCTAATACCTTTGGCGGTAGTAGGATGAGGTAATTTAGCAATAACATCGACTTTTGCTCTATCAACCTCAATCCGTTTTGGAAATCTTATGGCCAAGGACTATGCCTTCTTTGACCATAAAGTGGCTCTTCTCCCAATTTAGACAAAGATTGGCGTCTTCACACCGTTTAGCATTTTATCTAAATGGGAGACATGTTTGAAACGAGTCCCCAATGACCGAGAAGTCATCCATAAACACCTCAATTGTTTCCCGATCATGTCGTGGAAAATTGCCATCATACATCGTTAGAGCGTGCGGGAGCATTACATAAGCCAAAAGGCATACGTCAGTAGGCAAAAGTTCCGTATGGGCGGTGAATGTGGTCTTCTCTTGATCACGTGGATCAATGGGGATCTGAAAATAACCCGAGAAACCATCAAGGAAACAATAGTATTCGTTCCTGCTAATCTCTCAAGCATTTGGTCCATGAAGGGTAGAGGAAAATGGTCTTTTCGGTGGCGTCATTCAACTTACGATAGTCAATACACACACGCCATCCGTAACCAATTGAGTTGGAATTAACTCGTTATCTTCATTTGTGACAACAGTTATGCCACCCTTTTAGGAACACGATGAATTGGGCTAACCCAAGGACTATACGAGATCGGGTAAATTAATCCGCATCAAGAAGTTTGATAACCTCTGTTTGATAACATCATGGATTTTGGATTTACTCTTCTCGATGTTGAGCTATTGGTTTGAAGTCATCCTCCATCAAGATTTTGTGAGTACAAAATTCGGGGTTGATACCTTAATGTCGGAGAGTTTCAAGCAATTGCTTGCTTGTGTGACTTCAAGACCTTTATGAGCGATCTTTTCATCTTTACTCAAATCTCGAGCAATAATGACGGGTAATTTATCATCACCCTCAAGAAATGCATACTCGAGATGAGGTGGTAAGTCCTTAAGTTCGACTTGAAATTCTTGATTTTCTCAAGCGACTTGACTTCCTTGTTATGAAGCTCGGCGGGAGGGAGTGATGATGGATCATCATTAAGCAACTTCTCAATGAGAAGAATACCCCCCTCGATGTCGATGGGAGCGTGATCAATTTCCCATGGAACAGAATCACTAGACAAGTAGGCTTCAATCTCTTCCAAGATGAAGTCACTTTCCTCAAACGGAGTGAGAGAAGGAGTAGAATTAGCAATGATGGGTTGAGATGAATGAGTGAGATTATCACTCGAAGAATTATGATCATAACCAAGAACTTCTTAAGAGTACTCTTCAGAAGCAACATCAATGATATCTATTCGGTTAACCGACTCAGAATCATAGTTTGCGGAGTACCTCAAGTTTGATCCAGGTTAAAGGTGATGACTTCATTACCAACACGTAATGTGATTTCTTGCTCAAATACATCAATGAGAGCACGGCCCGTTCTCGGAATCCTCGACCAACAATGAGAGGAACCCGTTGATCGGCATCGAAATCAACAACCACAAAGTCGGTGGAAAATGGAACTTTCCTACTTTCACAAATCGTCCTCGGCAATGCCAAGAGGACGGGATATCGTCTGATCTGCAAGCTCGAGAGTCATGCATGTAGGAGTAAGATCCGGAAGAAAGTTTCTTCCATCTTGAATAAGGCATCGATTGATGCTTGCACCAAGATCCGCTAAGGCAAAGCATTCAACCATTCACGGAAATAAACAAGGTAAGAGAAATTTTCCGGGATCTCCAAGCTTTTCGGAAGTTTCTTTAAGATAACTCTTGGCGGTTCTCGTTCGAAGGAGTTTTGCCATTTCAAACAGTTTTTCCTTGTTGCTTAACATGTGTTTGAGAGTTGATGCAAACTTGGGCATCGACATGATAGCATCCATAAAGCTTATGTCAAAATGTAGCTCTTGGAAAATTTGAAAAATTTGTCCATTTGATGGTAGCTTTTTCATGGAGCTTTGCTCATTCAAGCGTGATGGGTAAGGAATAGAAGATTTGGATTTGGGGTTTTCAACAAGAGCTACGGAGGTTCAAAACAACTCTGGATTGGATTTGGGTTTCGGGACAACTTGAGGATGGACATTGTTGGTACCTCCGTTATTAGTAGGAAGTTCCTTGTCCTTTGTTGCCTCATGTTCACTTTCCACCACCTTCGGGAGAGAAGAAGAAGAGGTAGTAGGAATAGCGGGTCCATTGTATGAAACACCACTTCGGTTGTGATCGCCTTTGCATCGCCCCTCGGGTTAGCGATCGTGTTGCTCGGAAGTTTTCACGAGCCCGAGGGTTGATCATTTAAAGACTTCTTTAGATCGTGATCGATGACCAACAACTGTTCATTTCATCTTGGGATTTCATGAATTGCTTCAATAACTCATCGGATGATGGTCTTGGAGGTACTAGAGGAAATTTTGAGGTCGTATGTTTTGATTATGAGCTTGTTGTTGAAAATTCCTTGGTTAGGATTTACATTTCCACGAAATTGATTCCTCGATTGAAATTGTTTTGATTAAGGTTTCCTTGATGTTGGAAACCTTGATTTGGTCCGGGATAGAAATTACCTTGGTTTTGATAACCTTGGTTCATTATAGGTTGGTTCGATTCGGTTTTGTGTGTTAGGATTACGGTTAAAACCGGGTGGTGCACGATAAGTGTTAGCACGGTAGTTTGGTTCATTTGAGGGCGGTATTGATTACCTCCACGATGTGAAGTACCGGCTATAGCATTGGCTTCAAACGGACTACCATCGGTGGCGATCTGATTGTAGTATGCATGAGGGCCACCACAAGTAACACGGACCTCGACTTTCTTCACTTCACCATGTGATGGTGTGCGTGTGAAAGTGACTTTCTTTTGGTTAGCAAGAACCAAAGCTCGAACAATATCCGTGAGTTTGTCAATCTTAGCATCGGTGCTAGATGTACTCACGGAGATGAAATAGAAGGTCCAAGATTAGGCGAGGCGATATGTCTTTGTTCGGAAAGGCGGACACGGGACTTGTTTTCAATGATTTGCAAGGCTTCTTTTGTGGTCTTGCTCAGAAATTACCTCCAGCGGAGGCATTTAAAGAGTCTTGGTCGACTTGTCTCGGACCATTGTAGAAAGTATCCATTTGCATTAACTCGGTAAAACCATGATGCGGACACTTGCGAAGCAACTCTTTGTAATGATCGCATGCCTCCCCGAATGATTCATCAAATCTTTGAGAAAATTTCATTATCTCATTCTTAAGACTTGTAGTTCGGGATGGAGGATAGAATTCGTTAACAAACTTAGTGACTAAATCCTCCCATGTCTCAATGGAGCGAGGGGTTGTTTCTCGAAGCCAATTCGGCTTGTCCTTCAGAGAAAATGGGAGCGAAGAAGCTTAATTGCTTCATGTGGGACATTCTTGTATTTGATGGTAGATGCAATCTTGTTAAACCATCGAATATGTGCATGAGGATCGTCCCTCAAAACCATAAAATTGGCTTTGGGTTACAAGATTAAGCAACCGGTTTTGAGCTCAAAGGTATCGACCACGATGGTTTGGGACAATAATGGCATCTCCGTAACCCTCGATGGGTGCTTGGAGAAGCTCATTCATAGGTTTGTCTTCGCCATTCTGACGGGGGTGGTTGTGCTAGGCGTTCCTCGATCACGGTGAAGGAGCGAGCGTCCTCTCGTCTCGAGGAATATTTGCAAGCTCGAAAAGTGGACTTGTAGAATGGAAGAGCAGTGCGCATGCACTAAGTATAAAAATCGGTTTTCAAAACAAATGCGAGGCAAAGCGACAAGTGAACTTAAACCAATAATCACAAATGAAATGGCTTCTTTGAAAAGGTACACCAAATCACAAGGACACAAAGGCAAGTTTTAAATATTTTGTTCGGGAACTTATTAATGTTCACACCCCAGGTTGGTAGGTGTCTTGCCTTGATTTGCGGTGGTTGATTTTATGTATTTATTAAGTACCACCGAAAAGGCGTAGGTATGGATTTGTGCAAAGGGTTTAAAAACTTTTGGACAATATTTTTGGTATCGTCTCGTTTAACCAAATTGTATCTCTTTAAGAATCACCTTAAAGAAAATACAAGATAGAAAACGTTACGATTGTTTTGTTGTTTTATATTTTTTTGGTGTTGTTAACACTTTAGGAAAAGTGTTAATGAACTTTTGATTTTGATTAACTTTACAAAAACTGCTTACAAAGGTGGTATATGTGCAAGAATGGATGCGAAAATGTTTAAAACACGCTTCTGACCTCCCGGCGTGGCGCCAAAATTTGATTGGTTCCAAACAGTCAAGTTTATCACACAAGCTAACCACTTGTGAATGGTCAACCGTGATAAAATTCAAACAGTTCAGAAACCAATACAATTAAGATCTGGAGAGTATAGTGTTTCTACAGGTCGTTAAGTCCCACGGAGGATTAATGGTGTTTGAACAAATTCAGATGTCGAATAATCACTAAGGATAGTGATCACTAAGGAATTTGGAATATTTATACCTAAAGAAAAAGTTTTGTAAATTACAGGGGCTTAAATGCAAATTAAAGAAAATTAAAAAGCTAAAATATATTAAATAAACGCTATCACTATTTTTAAAATGATGTTTTTCTTGATTTATAAAACAAAATAACTTAAATAAACTATTTTAATTAAAGTGTAAACCTAAATTACCTAAAAACGTGACCTAGAATGAAAACGCGCGTTATATGTAAAAATTACGCGAGTGCGCAAGTAAAAACGTAAAATTTGTGAAATAAAAGTCCTACAAGTGTAAAAACAATTTTCTTACTTACTATATGACAAAAGAAAATATTAGAAAAATATTTATATTTTTTTACTTTTATATTTTTATTATGAATTAAATACTATTTTAAACTAATTAAATGATTAAAAATACTAAAACTATTCGTAAAATTACGAAACTTTTTGTAAAATACTTTATACTAATACAAAGCTAGGAAAAATACAAAAGAGGTAACAACTTATTTGAATAAGTCAAATAAGCTAAAGAGTACGAATAAGCTAAAATGGAAAACAAGACTTATGTATTAAATTGTGCAAGATACAACCAATCAAAGTCCCAAGGCGTATGGTAGTGTGTGTGTGTGGTGGTGGGTGGCGGAGTTCGAATCCCAAAGAATGGACTTTTATTTTATTTTCTTTTTGGATTTTTCTTTTACAAACCGATTAAGCTAACTAAGATAAGCAAATTATAAAACTACAACTTTTTATGAAAACAACTAATAAGCTCAGTTTGAGCTTATTATTTCAACAGTGGACAAGAAATGGTAATAAGCACAAGTTTAAGCCAAAATGGCTTATAAGCTAATAAATAAGCACAAGTTAAACTGGAAATAAGCTAGAAAACTGATTATAAGCTAGAATGACAACTGAAAAAGCAAAATAACTTATAAATAAGCACTAAACAAACCCAAATAAGCACTAGCTTAACTGGATGCATAGGACACTATTGGGTTTCTAGATACTTTTGAGCTTATTTTTAAGCACTAAGATAAGCTAGGAAATGAAAGTAATCACTGGAACTAACAAGTTAACCAGCTAGGCTTTCTAAAAAGCTAATTTTTAAATATTGGATTACACTAATAAGCTTGTGAGAAGCTTATGAAGAAACTGGTAAACACTGATTGACTGATGAACTAAATGAAATGGACAAAATTAAAAGCCACTAGCAGGCTAGTCAAATAAGCTAGAGATTGAAAACTAAACACTGGAACCATGAGACAGCTAGGTAAGCTTCTCAAAAAGCTAAAGTACAAGAGTTAAAGCTAACTGATAAGCTCTTGATGAGCTTATGAAACTAGATGGCTAAACTGTGCACAGAGCATGCTTTTGGAAAAGTACTTAAAAGAAACAAAGAAATAAGCAATCTATAAGCTAAGTATATATAAGCTAATATTTTTCTAATTAAGATTAGCAGCTAAACTTTAATATCCCAAAAGCTTATATCCTAAATCTTAATATTATGTCCTATATAAAATTATCCATTTTATTCAAAAACGACTATATTGAAAAGTTTGACTTTTTAAATTACACTAAAAGTTTGACTAATATGAACTTTGGCTTGATTCTACTTAATGATTATGATATATTAAGCTAAGATAAGATTATATTAAGCTATAATACCAAGTTTTAAGCTGATATGATGAATTTTACAACTCAAAATTCTAACAGTTAACAACAAGGTGAGATTTAAAAGAGAATTTGACTTTTAAACTAATGAGGACTGGTTTTATTGGTAGAACTGAGCTATTAAGTCCTAATGTGACTTAGAACAACAACAAATAACAACACAACAAGCCTCTATCTCAGATAACTAAGCAAATCCAAACTGTCCTTTAAGAGGTCAAGTTGAAGTTTTGAGAACTAAAATTATTTTTAGATCAAGTAACCCATTGATTAAGCGATATTAATTATATTTAAACAGATTTAAGCTAAAATTAACTAGATTATAACACTTATACTTAAAATTGCAAATTTTTAAGAAATGACTTACAAGATGAGTTCAAGCATAAAATAGAGAACCAAGGCCTGAGATCACACCCTATAGCTTCCCAAGAAGCTCTAAACCAAAGGGCAATCCATTATTAACCTGCTCCAACTTGTGATTATCATTTCTTGTGATTTTTGATTTTTGACTGATTTTTTTGTATTTTCTTGTATTTTTGCTTTTTGCTTCTAAACTGAATTTTAAGGTTACTAAAAGCTTAAATAAGCTTTCTAGGAGCTTATATGGGCTTATTCAGTCCTTAACAACAACTAACAACAACATTTGATTAACATGAGATTTTGAACTTGAAAATGCATAAACTTGAAAATGAAGCTTAATACTGAAATTGAAACTGAAAAAGGTTTTAGATTACACTGAAAACTTGAAATACAAAGCTTGAAAGCTGTAACATACACTTGAAATTGAAATTTAATTAAAACGACATAAGCATAAACTAAAGTACTCTAGATGGATATATACATTGCATCTCCTCTCTTCTTTATAGACTTTTTGATCTTTCCACAAGCTTCTGAACATTTCCCATCAAGAATTTTGACCATTGGATGAGTCAAAACAATCTCGACCTTCAAATCCACTTTTGGCGCCAAAAGTGGTTTATGTAACTTGCACGGTTATTTCAATTAATGCACTTTGGAAGCTTGTACATGTTGAGGAGACACAAAGGAAAAGGTATTTAGCCTAGTTGGTATATTTGTGAAGAAAAAGCAGGAAGGTATGGTTTAGGGGTTAAAGTGGTGGGGAAGCATTAACTGCGGTTGTGGGCTAGTTCATGAGGTGGAAGGGATGAGAGTGAGTAGTAGGTGGTGAGGTGGAAGTAACAGTGGTGAAAACCACTGGTTTTGGGATGCGGTGTGGGAGAGGAGATGAGCAATGGACATGGTTTTGGTGCGTTTGACTTTTTTGACCGCTTCTATTAATAATGTGGGAGGGTTCAAAATGGGGGTCACAGTGTGAGGGTCTTTTGGGTTTTGGTGGGTTAAAAATACAAAAGGGTCCGTTTGGTTTGTTATTATCATAAGGACCAATTTTGCAATTTTACACTTTTGAGGGTGAACACGCCAACAATCAAAGTTATCACAAGGACCAAATATGCCATTCATGAATAGTACAAGTACCACATTTGATTATTTTCATTTTTAAATATCCGAGGACTATTTTGACACTTTTAAACTTGAGGGACCAAAGTTTTACTTTTCCCAAAGATTCATTCAAGGACCATTTTGACAATTTAGAATATTTCGGGACCTTGAATGATAAAACTCCATATTTTTGGATTCCGAGGACTAGATTTGACAACTTTTGAAACTTGGGGACTAAAGCGCCAATTATGCAAACTTGATACGTTTTCACACCGATTTTGATGTTTTGCATTTAAAACACATAAAACACTTATTTGTGATATTTTATCATTTTGATGCATTCTCGAGTGTTTTCGGATGTTTTGCAGGTTTAAATGGTACAAAATGATGAGTATTTAGACACTCATCAGCCCTTCCTCATTTCTACAAGATCGGGTAATAACACGATGATCTTGTATATAATGAAGCATCATCTGCCCAGTCACCAGTTCTTTTAACTATCTTCTCCTCAGTACTACATTCTTACAAGTACCTTCATTCAGGGACAAAGGTTCACTAGGACATAGCATCCTTTTCATCCTGAACTCCCTGTTCAAAAGTACTTGGTAGAATGTAGGTGTGTTCATCTCACACACTGAGAAGAGTGGTTATGATAGATGAAGAATGGTTACTCCTAGTAGTAACCAATATTAGGTTAGAAGAAAGTCATATGGCTATTAATTAGCCATCCGAGGTTGTTGCTTGCGGGGAGGATCAGGGGATGGATGGTAGATCTTTAGCCCGTGCTCAATAGATGCATTGGGGAATGTTCACAAAGTGGCGTAGTTCATGTTCCCCAAAGATTACTCGATGAATACAGTTACAACAAAGGGATAATCTTCAAAGATTTTTCCTTTTTTTCTCCTTTGTTGTAAAACTCAGTTGTAAGAAGAAGCCTTTGTGCTCACTTACAGCTGATTTATTTCTGGCTATCCTTGTGTTAAAAATAAATAAATATTGTAAGGTAGAACAACTGACCCATCGGTCTTTTACCAGTTTTAGATAGCCAGTTACAATACCAAAGAGTTGAACCACAAGTGTCTCAGAATCTCTGACAAAAGAAGATCACGACCCAAGACATGGTCAGCAACAATGAGGACTAAGAAAATAACTAAATTGTTATTTTTTTCCTTGTTCTAACATTAGAGATATCAAAATATATTGTAAAAACTTTCATATTTTCTGATGTAAAATCAATACGTAAGAAGAAGCCGTTATGCTCACTTTCTACTGATAATTATTCTATTTGTATATTTAAATAGGGGGAGATTGTTGGGTCTGACCAAATGACCCAATTGTCTCTGACAATTATTTAAACATAAAATAGCCTAATTACACCTTCTGAAGGCCAGTGAGCATAAAGTCTCTGACAACGATCATAGAAAGATAAGATCAAGTACTTATCAATTTAGGAGAAACATGCATTGGAACTATAAGTTATCAAATCAGGAAAGATGAAAGTACACTTAAGACTAGCCTACTAGGCACGTGTCTATCTATAGCAAGTGGTAACTTACTATGCAACACGCATGCAACAACTGTTTCCCCTCCTATATAAACTCTCGTTTGTAACCAAGTTAAGTAGAGATTCATACAAAGAAAATAATACTAAGTATTACGGTTAGAAATCTCCTCTTCTAGGAACAACAATGCAAAGCTAGTTGTCACTTGTTGTTTGAGTTAGGATAGAATCTGTCATCAACCCGAGGTAGTTTTCCGTAGGCTATCCCTTGTAAATCTTTGATTCATTTCTAATAAGATTTATAAATTTGAAAAGTACAAATGGTGTTATTAGCATGTCTTTGTCGTTCTCGAACAAACTTAACCTCATCAATGTTGATGTTTATCAGTTTTCCTCACTTGCTAAATAGTTGTTCATATCCTTCATGGTTTGCATGAACGCGTGCTCTCAAAACCGAACCCCAACTAAGTTCATTTCATAACCCCAACACTAAGACCAAATCTGAATCTTCATCAAGTTCAAATGTTGATAAAAAGCCTTTTTAATATCGAATTGGATGCCATAAAAATACAATTTTCTTGTTGCTAAGAAGATGTGTCTGTCATGTTACTAATGAAAAAAGTAACAAAAGATAGAAAAAATAATTCTTACACTACACGGTGATATTCTTACAATACACGATGATATTCAACAGATACAAAGGCGCGTTGAAGAAAGAAAAAAAGTTGAGTACTACAGTACTAAAAAAATTTGATTTTATACCGTTAAATCTCGAATGTTGGTCAAGTATCTTTACTTTAATCTAATGTATTTTTTATCTAGTGTTTGTTTTAAATAAAAGCTATCATAATTTATGTTAACAACACATCACATTACATAGCAAGGTCTATACATTACCCTAACAAATACATTCTATTAAGTTGAAAAATATTAAATTAAAATTTATTACATTACATTAGATAATAACGTATAGATCACAAATCATGAAAAACGCAATCATAGTTGAAGCGTCTTGGAGCTAGTGAATAAGATGATTGGGTGTTTGCTTTGAAAATTTGGAAAACCTCAGTTGGGGAGCACAAGACCCAAATCAAACACATGATAGAGGTGCTTGCATAAAAATTTGGATAAAGAGGGTGTGTATCAAAAATCTGGAAAATTTGGTAGGGATACATCCCTCATGTATGACACTGCACTTTTCCATCCATGGCCTCATCTTTCAATTTAGCTTTTTCTTATAAAATGTGATATCATAGGTGAACCAAAATGATATCATAAATCGAAAGATCTACACCCACACTCATGTAGAAACAATCATTGAAGCATCTTCGCCTCAAATGTTTGATTTCATCTACAATGCTTCACACAAAAGGATCTGATAAATATGTGGTAATGGATGCAGAAATTGCAGTGAGGTTGGTTGTGGTTGATAAATAACCATGTACTCTAAAACGGATTGTATATTCAAGTTCACACACTTGGTTCATGCGACGAGGCTTGACCAAGTTTTTTTTGCTCCTCCAACTTGTAGGTGACTTGAGACACTGGGAAAATAGTCATAGCATATTGTCGGTGTTTTAGAAGCAAAGTACCACCCCTATACTGTCTTGGCTATTACCGCAACCATCTCCTTGGAAACATCGAAAAATTTGAATAGTTAGAAAACCAACCGTCAAAGTTCTTAGTTTTCACCGATATTTGTCGTTAGCTCTCGTAAAGTGGTAAATATAGAATAGCCGAAAATATCATAAGTAGAGTTTATGATGGTGTTTATAGATTGGGAGAGTATAAGAAGGATAGGTTGAAGTAGAAGAATAGAGTAACGTTATAGGAAAGAAAAAACACCTAGACATTGATAATGAAATTTAAGAGTTTTATTGGAAAGGTAAACAACTATATAAGATGGTCTTGTCAAAGTTCCATCTCACGCGCATTCACAATATATTCGCAACGTGTTCGCATTCTTTATCATAAACAACTCATTCCATTGAACCATTCGTTATCTATTCGCAGGGTAGGAACCGTTGGATGATACAAGGTCCCGTTGTTTGTCATGTGACCCTCAATTCGCGATAGGATCGCATCACCTTCGTAATCTTTTCGCAGGCTATCGCAGTGTAGAAATAGTTGGTGAGACGATGTTGTCATGATCCGAATAAAACGACGGTGAAGACGATGCAATTTCCTGGAAAAATGGAGGTGCGTGCGAGGAGATATTGTTGATTATGTGATGTTGGGGAAGTAATAGGCTATTAAATAAAATGATAAATAAGTGAAAATAGGTGTGCAACATGTAAAGAAGGGTAAACTTGGCAAAACGTGATTTGGTGTCTTAGTTTTAGCAATATGTTACAAAGTTGAGTTAAATTGAAAATAAGTGTTATCCTGGATGTGAATTTTGCAAATTTCCCTAAATAACGATTTTCAATGGTTATTTTTTGTTAAGTTTGTGTGTATTTTTCTATGCAAATTAGGTTAACAAGTTAACATAATGTATACAAAAGCATTATCAGTCCGGATTCATTAATTCGGACAAACAAACCCTCCTTTCACTTTTATTCTATTGGCACCAAAACCCCAATTCACAAATCTCTAAAAAATTCCTCCAATCCATTGAAACCCTAATTTTTCTTTCCTAATCAAACTATGAATTTAAGATCGGGCAAAATGCTGATGCACAAAAATTATCGCCAAAAGCAATGAAATCGACCAAGATATCATAAGCAAATTACGGATGAAATGCTTACACAAATTCTATCTATGCTTCCAGTTAAATGCTAACCGATCGCGTATCTTATCCAACGGTGGAAGAACCTCTATGCTTTCTTCCAAATCTTCATTTTCATTCCATCAATGAACAAGTTAACAAATATCATGATTTCATTGATCAAACCTTATCACTTCGTAGGAATAAGGCCATTCAAAGGTTTATTCTGGAATGTCATAATGACTGTGATTATAACCGTCTTTCTAACTGGCTTAGTAATATTATTCGATGTAAAATTCAACAACTTGTGCTTATTGTTCCAGCTGTAATTAGGTTTAACTGGGAATTGTTTAAGACTTGTGATACACTTGTTGAGTTAACATTATCAGGCGGGCTCATAATAGATGTGCCTGAAGATGTTGATTTGCTTTTTTCGTGTCTAAAGAAAGTTGAATTGGTATCTATTATTTATTCTAGTGATGAGTCGCTTATGAATTTAATATCCTGTTGCCGTGTACTACAAGAACTGATTGTGCAAAGAATAGGGGTTCCTGATAACTTGGATATGTTTAAGGTGTCCTCGCCATCATTAAAGAGACTAAGCATAGGTTTTACCCATGCTTACCAGCATCATAATACTGTGATTGATGCTCCGAATTTGGAATACCTTTGCATTTTCGATGAAAATTTGTCTAGAGTCTACTCTTATACAGAGACACTGTCACTTGTTGAAGCTAACATTAGCATTCAAACTTATCGTCTTAATAAATTGCTACATGCCTCAAATGTCAAAATCGACATTGACTTGTTTGTCTATCTGGTATGTTTACTTATCATCCATTGTTTAATTATGTCAGATAGTGTAATTATTTCAAATATTCACCAGATTATAAGTTTTAATTTACAAAATGCACATGCTATTTACATTTAAGACTAGTTGTGGACAATAATGAAGGATTTATGTCATGCGCATTTTGGTTATATATATCCTTAAAAACCACTATTGAGTTTTGACAAAACATGAACCAGTCACACAATCTTTTGATATAAGCAATACGGACGGTAAAACCACATTGAAAAGGTTTGAAACTTTTATATCGTATTTTCTTATGGGATGATAATGTTAGGTGTGTGGTTTTGCGGGCTCTTAGAAATGCTCATCCTCATTTAAACTTGCCCATGTTTCCTAACTTGGTCAAGCGGTGGTTGATCGGACGACGACCCTCGTGCGCCCTCCGAATTCTTCTTGGCTCTATTAAACAATATGCCAATCTTGAGCATATTACCTTTTCAAATGTAAGTCATTAATTACATATGTTTACCTTGAACTTTGTTAATACTCTTAATATTGCTACCAATACTTAAGTACTTGAAAGTAATCTGTTAACCTCAAGAGTCGAAAGAGGTGCAGCGCCGCGGTGGGGTTAGCTTCATAGGATCATAAACTAATAGTAATTGGTGTTTGTTTATGGACAGGGATATCTATCCTTTAACTCAAGTTGGAAACTTTCAATGGAGCCACCTTTTTGTCTACGTTTTAAGATTAAGGGCATTGTGATACTTCATCGGGGAATTATAACACAGGTAGAGTACAAATTTATAAGGTATCTGCTGAGAAAATCAAATATTTTGGATACATTAACAATAAATGCTAGTATAATTGACCCTAAAAGGCGTGAGAGGTTATTGAACATCTATCGTGGCTCAAATTCGTGTCAGATTGAATTCATTTGATTCCCCTCCAAGATTGTGATGGCTCTCATATTTAAGTACAAGATGAAAAGTCTAGCAAGATCAAGTTCTTAACTACAATCCTATTTGTTTCTTCATTTACACATTATGGAAATTCTTGAGAGTGGATGCTTTTATAACTCTTGTGAGAGATCAGTTGCGTTTAGTTGTGAAACAAGCTGACTAAGTTTCATGTGTTTCGGTATATTAGTTTGCATCATTTTATAGATATTTTCATATGCATATATATAGTAGATAAGTTGCTAATATGTTAAAATGGCATATATGCAGAAGTTTTTGTTTAATGCTGTGATTTAAACAACATAAAATACGCCATTCAAAAGCTAAAACCTGAATCTATATATGCGAAAGAGTGTTGGTAGGATCATGTAAATATTGGAGATGGAAATGGCGTAGAAATTTAGGATTAGGTAGAGACCAGGAGTTTGATTGCCTCTTTGACCGGCTATCTGGCATGTCCCTTGTTGACGGGCATGACAGTTGGTGCTGGGATTTGTACCCAATGGTACTGGGAGTTGGTGCTGGGATTTGTTGAAGGGCATGGCAGTTTGGCGGAGGTTAAGATTACAAGTATATACTAACCTTAAAACCTCCTGGAGAAAATAGCGCCTAAAAAAGTGGACATCTTTCTTTGGAGGTTAACCCTTAATCGTCTTCCAACTATGCTTAACTTGGATGCAAGGAATGTAGACTTGAGTTCGTTGTTGTGCTTGGTGTACAGAGATCTTCCAGAAGACGTGAGTCACACTTTTATTAAGTTCAGAGTTTCGGTTACTCTCCTGTCATATTTTTAGGCTTGGGACTACAGAGCCGATTTGGGACCTAACAAATATGGCATGTTATTATCTTAAAATCACTCAGTTTTATGTTACAAAGGTCTTAATCTTTTTATTTCCAGGATCGAAATTGATCAAACAACATCCATACTATCATTCAAACAAGAATCAAAAGAAAAGAAAACAATGAAGAGTTTTATTGAACCCTCAAATAATCTGATATTGATAAAATGAATGGGGTTTCTTTTGATTACAGAAACCTAAACTATATATAACATATGAATCGTTGCCTCTTGTGGCAGTTATGCCGATTCACAGAAAGTAACGCTATGACCTAAAAAGAACGTTATATCCTATTCTAAAACCTAAATAACCGTTTGTGTATTGGATGGTTTGGACCCAGCCCATGTACACTTTGGGTTTACAGAATTCTTAAACTATAATACATAATATATACATATATACTTTGGTAATCTAAGACATTAATATGGGCCAACATTTTAGTGTTTGGAAAAACATCTTCTGCTTCTGGTTATATGATAATATATCACATAAATGGTCATTTTTGTATTGCAACTTAAAATAGTAGATAGTCAGAAAAGCATCCAAACACTATATATATACCTAATTTATGATTAGAACCCACCTGTGGAGGCACCGGATTGTCTGCGCCTTAAGATGAAGGAGATCTTAATAAGCAATGAGACGAACACATGAAGAATTCACCTTTATAAAGTAACTTCAAACACTCAAATAACTTGGTCAAAAATATTAAGCTTCCTCGTGGATCCGACATGTGTCAAATTCATCTAAATTCTCTCCAGGATTCTGATGGCAGTTCATATATTTAAGGATTGTTATGAATTGTTGCAAGCGCAAGTTTGTTGTTCTGTTCTTTTAGTTGTTGTTAAGTTTGTTGGTGGTGGTTATGCTTGTTGTTGGTTTTATGACCATACTCTCCAACAGTTTCGTTGAACACCATTTTAAGCAATAATTTAGTTTCAAATCTATGTTAGTTTTGGATATTGGCATTACCTTTCTGCTTGCTTGTTTCTTCTGCTTGTTTAATGTTTTTCATAGTATGTAGAATACTGAACCATTTTCAGAAGGACTACAAGTCTGCTACAAGATTTGAAATGTCCAACCAACCCGTACTTGAGGTCTTTATCGCTTAGTCAAAAAGTTCTCATCAACTTTTATATTAGGAGACCGGGCTTTCTTCTACGGGCCACATATATGTCCAGTAGACCAACCCTATCCATTTTGTATTTTCAAAACTACAGTCTCAGTTCCTGTTTGTTTGGTTTATTCAGGTTCTCAGATACGTTCATGAAATAAAACATGCATGTCTTAATTACGTCAAATTTGTGGTTGGTATTGACGTTATTAGGCACATATGTTCTTTTAGGCAATATGTGAATATTGCATATTTCCTTTTCGGATGTTGACTTATAAGGCCAAATCTATGAATCTTCTTATTCTAACTCACTTGGTTTGGCGGGTGTTTGTTGTGTTTTAAAATAGATTCCGGTTTGCTGTGTTTAAAGAAAATCAATTTGGTATCGATTGTTTACTCATGTGATAAATCTCTCACGAATCTGATATCTTGTTGCCCAGAATTAGAAGAATTGTATGTCGAGAGACTAAAAAGAGATGATAACTTTGAGATTTTTAAGGTCTCTTTGCCATTTTTAAGGTGATAGGGTATAAATGTTACTCGGGATGCTTCATTGGTTTTAGTGGTTGATATTGATGCCCCTAAAATTGAATACCTTGACATTATAGGTCAGATGCATGCCTAAAAAATTTCACTCAAACCATTATGTATTATTGAAGCTCGCGTTAGCATTAACGGATCCATTAGTAATGAGTTTCTAATGTGTGTTTCCTCAGTAAAAATATTGGCTTTGACCAATGAAAGTATTATTAATGATACAAATCGTGTGTATTGATTGATCCGAAATTGATTACATGTGATAACCTATATTGTGGGCTAATAATACAATGCAAATACATAATCGGGCTAGGCCCATATAGCCTATCTCTAACAAATTTCCCACAGTTTGAGCGGGAGAGGAACGAACACTTAAGTTGAGTGAAACTCATCAAACAAAGCAGTAGCTAACCCCTTGGTGAGATATCTGCATAATGATAGCGAGATGGAACATGAAGAACACGTACATGACCAGTAGGCAGTAGCGACGAGATTACGAACAAAGTGAATGTCAATCTCAATATGCTTCGTGCATTGATGTTGCACGGGATTAGATGAGAGATAAACAACACTGGCATTATCACAATAAGCGATCGTAGCGATCGAAAGTGGTGTTGAAGCTCACGCGATGAAATTGCATATCCGGTGGGTCTCGACTCTTGCATTGGTAACACCTCTATATTTAGCTTCAGCACTGGACCGAGAAATAGTATCCTGACACTCAGATGACCAAGATAAAATATTGTTGCCAAGATATACACAATATCCTGACAACCAGCCCAATTTGCATCTTAATATGCAACTAAGGATAAGGTCGCTGGCGAATAAAGCTGTAAACCATAGGCTAGTGTTCCGCGAACATAACGTAGAACACGCTTGAGAGCAGCAAAATGTGGCTCCCGAGGATCATGCATGAAGAGACAAAACTGTTGAACGGTATAAGAGATGCCTTGTCTAGTAAAAGTAAGGTACTGTAGAGTACCCGCAGACTGCGATATAATGTAGGATCAAAAACAGTATCACCATCGGCAACAAGCTTGGAATTCGTGTCAACAGGAGTACGACACGGATTACAAGTAAGCATGCCGGCATGCTTAAGAACCTCATTAGCATACTTTTAATGAGAAAGAAACATCCCAGAAGAAGTGCGAGTCACATGAAGAAGTGCGAGTCACATATATGCTCAAAAAATAATTAAGTGGGCCAAGATCAGTCATGGAGAACTCCGTATGCAAAGAAGTAATAACCCACTGCAAAAATGTTGTAGAAGATACAGTCAAGACAATATCATCAACATATAATAGTAAATAAGCTATATCGGTCCCCTGACGATAAATGAATAGTTATTAGTCACGTCGGCTATGTTGAAAACCAACCCGAGTATCATATGCAGTAAACCTCTTAAACAAAGCTCGAAGGGCTTGTTTCAGCCCATAAAGTACATGATTGGGATGCTGCGGATCCCGAAACCAGGTGGTTGATACATATAAACTATCTAAGACAACGAGCCATGTAAAAAAGCATTCTTGACATCAAGCTAATGAACAGGCCAGTGTCGAGAAATATCAAGACTAAACACCGTACGAATACTAGCCGGTTTAACAACTGGGCTGATAGTCTCACCAACATCAATACCTGCAAGTTGAGTACTGCCATTCGTAACAAGGCGTGCCTTGTAGCGATTAAGACTACCATATGCATTAATTTTGTGCCGAAAAAGCCACATAGAATGAACAATGTTCGCGTTCGGTGGTCGAGGCAAACAAACCCAAGTATTATTTTTAATCAATGCATTATATTCATCAAGCATAGCATGAAACTAATTAGAGTCATTAAACATATGTTTATACGACTTTGGAAGTGGACAAATGGTAGACACATTTAAGGTGAAACATTGTGTAGGGCGATTAGAACCAACACGATAGCGAGTGACTATGGGGTGAGTTGACGTGTGATTGGGGTTTGGTTGTTGGACCAGAGGGAGAATGTCAACGGATTGTTGGGCGGTGGTAGTGGAAGTGGGTTGGTGAAGGAGGGTTGTGGGCGATCCGGACTGGGTTTGGCTTGCGTTGGGGATTGGGCACATGTAAGGCGGCGAGGATGGGCTAGTGGATGTAATTGGGTTCGATTGGTGAGGTGTTGGATTGTGAGATGAAGGACTATTATCGGGCGTGGAAATGGGTGAGTAGTGGTGATAGGCGTAGGTGAGTTAAGGTTTTAGTAAGTAGATGTTATTGTGTAATGTTTGGTGGTGTATCAAGAAAGGTGTAAGAAAGCGAATTGTTTGGTGTCATGGAGCCATACGGTAATTGAGATTCATCAAAGGTGACATGATGAGATAAAATGATTTTATTTGTGGTGAGGTCTAGACATTTATACCCCCGGTGGTTTTTTGGGTACCCCCGGTGGTTTGTTGCTTCAACCCAAAAAGTGAGTGGAAGGTGGGCTTGAAATAGAAGGGTGCGTATTAAGTTCTTGATGGTGCGGATCATCCCTCGGACTTACCATTCTGTTGAGAGGTTCGCTGGCACAAGAATCAGATGGTGATGCCATTAGAAGTAAATAATTTATGTAGGTCGCTGTTGTCAAATTCACCACCATGATCACATTGCAACGATTTTATATCATAATTAAACTAGTTCTTAACAAATGCACAAAAATGAATAAATTTAGACAGCATATCAAACTTGCTACAAAGAGGGTACACCCATAAATAATGAGAAAAATGATCTAAAAACAGAACATAGTATTTAACGCTAGTAACACTCGAAAGAGGAGAAGTCCATAAATCAGAATGAATAATATCAAACGGTGAAGTCCATAAATGACTGGAAACTAATCTACGTAACACGTCACTTCTTGGATGACTAATTCATTGGTGCCACGTGTTGTGACTGACAGGAAAAGCTTGAGGAGGTGTTGGGGCAGTAACTGGATAGAGGTCCCCGGTGCTATCACATCTGAGGAGGATTTGGCGGGTCCAGTAGTCCTTCACAGAAAAACCGAACTCGTTAAACTCAATGGTACATATATAAGGTTTTCAACAATGTTAGGGGTAATGAGAACATTATTTAATTTCACGCTGCGAAAATGAGTGGTTAACATGCTATGGCCCGTGTTGGTGACGGGAATAGATTTCCCATCACCAACAAATACAGATGGATAAATACAAGAATTAAAAAATAGTACTAAGATTATTAGTAGAGGAATTAAGGTGAGAGGATGCACCAGTATCCATGTTCCAATTGGAATTAGCCGGGTCTTGAAGAGTTATCGTGTTGAATGCTTGAGGTAGAAGAGTCTCCTGACCATAACCGGACTAAGCAATAAAAGCTTGCTACTGAGGGGTGAGTGTCGTGGACTGCTGACCCGTAACAGGCCCAAAACCAGGTGGACTTGGCATGTTACCCAGTGGCAAAGGTGTGGGCTGTGGTTGAGTAACTCGTGTCTGACCCAAGGAATTGCCTAAGCCATATTGGGTCAATAATGATTGTTGGGCTTGAAGTAAAGCTAAGAGCTATTGTTGATTACCAAACCCATTAGACAAAAGGGCCCAATGAAGTTGTAAAATTGGTACCAGAAGACCCACGAGCATGATTTGAAGTATTATTATTCCCACGAGTCATAACATTGCCATTGTTCCCACGATTTGAATCATGGATATATCTACACCCATTATCCCAGCGACAAAAGCCACTTGTGAAATTACGACAAACTTGAGGCTTGAAGTTGCGTGAGTTGGTGCGAGTTCTTATGCGAAGTACCATTATTTAGTCCCTCAGTGTTGGTTGCCTCGGCTAAAAGAACCTGGGGTGATGAGGACGATGTGTTAGTGGACAAGGGTTGTGGTCGTGAGTTGAGTCTCATCTCTTCAGTGATCACCATGGAGCGCATTGTGTCAAGGTCTGGGAAGGGGTCCTTGTACGCAATGATAGTGGCAAGATTTGCGTACATTTCACTTAGGCTATTGATGGCATAAGTGACAACGTCGTCATTAGTCATGGACGACCCAAGATCATTCAACAATGTAACGATAGATTCTATCTTGCGGAAGTATGCATCCGCTGTGAGATCCTCCATTTGTATAACGCGAAGCTCGCCTTTTAAAGCAATTGTACGCGTACGCTTATTGTCGAGAAAGATCTTTTCGACATGTTCCCAAGCGTCTTTGGCTATTTTAGGATTGAGTTTTATTAACCGACCTTGAAGAGTAGGAGAAAAGGTGAGAAGTATCCAAGACTTGACTATCGAATCTGCAATCTCCCATTCGTCAGTTGGTGGAGGTGGGTTAGAAGAGGTCGCAACCTCGCTTTGACCCTCGATGTGCGTTAGGACACCAAATTTTGCACAATGAATTTTGAAGAAGTAGCACCATGATGAGTAATTTTACTCATCAATATTCAGTTTGACAAGGACAACTGAGTTAAGGTTGTTGGCAACGTATAGTTTCTCGACAAGGGTGAGGGTGGGAGGTTGTGGAGGTGGCGTAGTGGTAGTCATTGCGGTGGGATAGGTGATGGTTATAGGAAGAAAAGTAGGGCAAAGGAGGCGAGGTTAGGGTTAGGTATTTAGAGGAACGATTTAACCTCTGATACCATACTAATGATTCAAATTGTGTGTATTGATTGATCTAAAACTGATTACATATGATTTGCTATACAGTAATCTAGTGGGCTAATAATACAATGCAAATACATAATCGGGCTAGGCCCATATAGTCTATCTCTAACAACTATAAGGGTATATTTACCTATCAGATATTCAGTCAATTGTTCTTTATATAAATATAGCATGTTTATTGTTACATTTCAAAGCATTATTCTAAAAGGCGTGCCATGGTGGTGCTAAGGCGTGAGGCATGACCTCCACATCATGAAATAGACTAAGGTGTCGGCTCTAGGTGTGGCGTGAGTGAGGCGGGAAAAAGCTAAGGCATGACACGTTTTTTTTATTTGACTCTGAACATGATAAGACTCATACACATGTCAGGTTGATTCATTGAACCGGGCTTATATGGGTTTTCAGGAATGGTGCACATGTGAATACAAGACAAGGGCAAGTTATTTGCAAATTTTTTGGAGAATCTAGCAGAGGTTTTTAAGTGGGCAACACAGTTTGCAATGGTAACATTTCTCAGGTCGCATTGTACATGCGCACGTGACAACTGTTCCCAATTGTCACTTCTGGTTAAGACGCACGAGTTTGACATAGCACAGTGGGGAACACACGACCAACAAAATAAGAGACATAACACTCTCTTGTATGAGCAAAGGAACGCTGACAACCTGTCCTCCTTGTCTGATCCCTAGATGATCAACACCTGGCTCTCTCACAGCCGTTGATCATCCTTCAAGGGTTTATCTCTAAACCATACTAGCCTCTCTATATATAGAAGGTAACACACACAACTTCACAAGTCACACACACTTTGGAAAATACGGCCTCACAAAAGTAAAGTATGGTCTTTTTTTAAGTGTTACCCGGGCTTCTTGATCCTTATCAATCTCGTCGGGTCATTAACGTTCTACATGGGAAACCAAACAACATAACGATTCCCATCGCATCTCTAAACCGGTTTACACCATACGTAAACACTTAGGTTTTTTTCATTCAAATTTGACCTAAGAGACTTTGGGCTCTGAATTGGCCCAACAAGAGTCATGTTGTTTTGGGTGTTATGATTGTGTTTTGTTGGGTGCTTTGATATCATAGAAACAAGGTTGGAAAGAAGGACCAGCTCATGAATCTGTATATCAACCCTTTATGAGATTTATTAATAGCATAGTTATTAAGATCGCGATCTTGATCGTAGGATCGTACGATCATACATCAGAAAACCTTGCAGGATCGAAGTAGGATCGTAGATAGCATAGGATCAAGTGAAATCGTAAGATAGCTAGTAAAATCATAAGGTCGCTACCGATCTCGATACTACTATAAAGCCTAATTTTTATGATCAAACAAACTTTTACATAAATTAATCCCACTTCCCAAATTGTGTAATTTTACCCTTATAGATGACTCATTATACTCATGTTGTATCTCTTTTCTACCCAAATCGTTTATCAAGCAAATAAAACATGAAGTAATTTTATGTATTGCGATATTTGTATTAGTAAGATGTTTAAACTTAGTAAGTATCATCCATATTCATTTAAAGCGATCGTTTTTATATCGAATTTTATTGGAACTATATAATACTACAACCCCTATCTAAAAAATATATTTTTGTAGGATCTTATTATCCCCGATTATATCTTACAATCCGATCTTGTGGAGACAAAAACGATCATAAGTAGGACCGTGATCTTGATAACCTTGATTAATAGCGTTAAACTATTTCTTTCACTAGTTTATGCAGCAGGTGTAACAAATTTAATCTGGATTTGGGGTCTTGGATAGATTGGCCTCTCGATCTCTTTCATTTATTATTATATATGCTAGCATGTTTGTTTGGATTTGAGTTGATAATGTTTGGTGTGAAGTTTGTGCAGGCTTTTTGCCATTTTCATGGTTTAAACTATATCCCTAATTTAGTCCAACTTGAATTAATTAGATTCATTAAAATCTAAAATTTAGCACTTTCAAAGTAAAATCCTTTAAGATTTTTTGAAGGCGATGTTTATTACTGCAAAATTTTGCTGTCTCAAGTTTGAATAAATTACATACGAAAATTACCCTCAAATGTATAGAATCCCCGAAACCAATTCTACGAACAAATAATAAGGAAGATAAAGAGATATTACTATGTAGAATCTCAAGTAAAGGACAACCTTTTTCCAAAGCATGTAATCCTCGGTTCTCCATCTCCATAATGTCATTTTGTAAGGAGACTTAATTAAGTTGAGGGCTTAGAAGAAAAACTACCTATCAAGACCAAAAGTACAACTCATTTATCAATCTGGACCATATTTTCTCATTTTACCAAAATGAACCTGTACATGACTTCCAACTATCTTTTTCGCACATTAATTCCACATTTATTCCTTTTATTCCTTTTATCTACTTTCACCTAACCCTCCATTATCCTACATCTCCTTCACAATCTCACAAAGCATCTCAATCATCTTCACTATCTTTATCCCCTATATTCCCTTCATCTCTTAAATCTATGCATAAATATCCTAACCAAAAACACACATCAAAGTCCTTTTCCACATTACATTGTTCGGTTTTGTAGACCCGGAAAATAAACTCACTTAGTAAAGGTCACATAGAGCGTCGGTCGCCTAGACATCCACAAGGTCGAAGGTCAAGGTCGCCTACTAAACATGTGAGTCGCCTAAGGTTTCCCATAAAGTCACCCCATTTTGTTTAGAATGTACAAGTCACCTAAAGTCACCCACAAGGTCGCCTAAAGGCATTAAGGTCGCATACAAACTTGTAGGGTCGCCTAGGAGGTCACACGAAGGAATTATCCGGTCACCCAAGTCGCATTTTCATTTATAGTTTTTTAATAAATTTCATCGCCTACAAGGTCACGTAGGGACATGTGTACGGTCGAAAAGAGGTCTCGGAATAAATCTAATGGATACCATGTTAAAAATTCATTTTGGAAAAGAAAAAAAATAAGCGACATTCAGTTTTGTAAAGTACTAACTTAAATGGGTCATTTAAAAACCTTTCTCTTAAAAGAACCCGCCTAAAATCATACAAAGACTTGCTTTTTCATGCTATCCATAGAAACCTTTTAGTTTTTGAGCCATTGAGCTACCACTCTAAAAAGGCACATATTTGGCTATATTGTCAAACTTATAAATAGCTCAGTTAGCTAACTTTGTGCCAGGTGGATGCATCATCGTCGTAGTTGACAATGATATTTTGTGTACCGAAAAATGCTTCATTTGGTTGCTCTCTTTGATTGAAAGCCACATATGCTTAGATATATATGCGTTATCTTTTATTTTTTCGAGCGGCAATTTTTTTCACAACCTTAAACCACCTATGTCACAATATATATCTCACAAATGTATTCAATAGACTTGAACTCATAACTGCTTTGTTGGTGAGTAGGTCACATACCATTAGGCCAAATATTATGGGTAATCATCTCTAATAAAGCCATAAGCAGATTGTTAAAAGTATAAATGTTAAATATTCTCCGAGTAATTTATTGGTAATGGTGTGGTATTATGTCATTACTATTTTTGTAAGAAAGTTAGAAGAAATAGCACATGGTCTAATTATGTCATTACTATTTTTGAAATGATTTTTGCATATAAACCAAATTATCATTTCATTTTCATCCCAACCCAAAACCCCAATATTTCAACACCCTACAAAATTATTTCAATCAATCACAACCCTAATTCTCATTTCTTAAATTAACCATGCTTTTACGATCCGGCAAAAAGCTCAGTCACAAAAATTCATGCGTAGACATCGATGAAATTAACGAAGATATAATTACCAGATTACCAGTGGATGTGCTTACAAAAATCCTATGCCTGCTTCCCGAATCTGAAGCAAATCGTGCACGCATTCTATCCCACAAGTGGACGGAAATCTATGCGTTTCTTCCAAACCTTCAGTTTGTTATGCCATCTTGTGTTTCAATTCAACAAGCCAACAAGTTTCACAGTTTTGTTGATGCAACGCTTGCTATTTGTGGCACCGAGCCTATTAAAGGTTTTCAATTAGTTATTCTAAAATCGTAATTATAGGCGTGCAGATGCTTTCTTGTGTATCTTGTTTCTCGATATAAAGTTCAAGAAATCGAGCTTATGTTTCGGATGATCATAGAAAGAGAATTAGGTTTTGTTGGCGTTGTTTAAGACATGCAAAATACTTGTTGCTCTTACACTAAAGGGCAAGTTTGTATTGGATGTGCCGGAGATGTACTATTTCCATGTTTAAAGAAAATGGATTTGGTATCGATTGTTTACTCATGTGATAAATCTATCACAAATCTGATATCTGGTTGCCCAGAATTAGAAGAATTATATGTCGAGAGACTGATAAGAGATGATAACTTGGAGATTTTTAAGGTTTCTTCGCCATTTTTAAAGAGACTGGGTATAAATTTTACTCAGGATGCTTCAAGGGTTTTAGTGGTTGATATTGATGCCCCTAAAATTGAATACCTTGACATTATAGGTCAGATGTACAAATATACATTTTCAATAGAACCATCGTGTATTATTGAAGCTCACCTTAGTATTGACGGATCCATTAGTGATGAGCTTCTGATATGTCTTTCATCTGCAAAAATATTGGCCTTGACCAATGAAACTATAAGGGTATGTTTACTTATCAAATGTTCAGTCAATTATTCTTATATAAATATAGCATGTTTATTGTTACATTTAAAAGTATGCCATGCCTAAATTACGCTATTAAGATTTGCTCATATGTTTTTTATCCTAACACATAATTGTTGAGTTATGATTAAATAAAAAACAGATATTTAAGATATGACTTATAGTAAGCAATTATGGATCATCAAAACAATCTTAGAAGGATAATTAAAATTCTTTGTGTGTATATAGCTTCATGCATAATGATGACGTCGAATTGTCGATTGTTTGGTTTATGCAGAACCTCACTGGCTTTCGTGTATACAATCTTCCCGCGTTTCCTAACTTGGTCAAACTTGAGATTGGTATGGGCTCTATTTGGGAACCGAATTGGTTGTTGTCTCTTCTAAACAACGTGCCTATTCTTGAGCATATAACCCTTGCAGAAGTAAGTTTACGTTTCCAAGCGTAATTTAATAAGAAGTAGGAGATAAAGAGTGAGATGTTGATTTTTTAGCTCAAATCATTGACTCTTCATTTCATTTTACTTTTACTCGTATTTATGGGTTGTTTGAACGTGTGTTTTGAAACGTATTATCTTAAAATCACCCAGTTTTATTGTTTGGAAAAACATCTTCTGCCTCTGGTTATATGATAATATATCACTTAAATGGTCATTTTTGTATTGCAACTTAAAATAGTAGATAGGTAGAAAAGCGTCCAAACACTATATATATATTATACAGGTAATTACTTACAGACATTTATGTGATTCTGATTATTGAGTATCATAAAATCATTCCCAAAACCCATATACAAACCCCTTCTGTTCCACTAAATTAACTGATGATTGACATGTCATACTTTCATAAGATAATTAGATAATTGTTGGTGTTTATCATTTTTATCTGTAGAGACTTCGTTCACATCATATCTACCTAATTTATGATTGGAACCCACCTGTGGAGGCACCGGATTATCTGCGTCTTAATGTGAAGGAGATCTTAATAAACAATGAGACCGGAACACATGAAGAGTTCATCTTTATAAAGTATCTTCTGAAACACTCAAATAACTTGGAGAAACTCACAATAAATGCTGATAGATTTCATCCAAAGAGGGTCGAAAAAATATTAAGCTTCCCTCGTGGATCCAGCTTGTGTCAGATTCATCTAAATTCTTTCCAGGATCCTGATGGCAATTCATATATTTAAGGATTGTTATGAATTGTTGCAAGCGCAAGTTTGTTGTTCTGTTTTTTAGTTGTTGTTAAGTTTGTTGTTGGTGGTTATGCTTGTTGTTGGTTTTATGACCATACTCTCCAACAGTTTTCTTGAACACTATTTTAAGCAATAATTTAGTTTCAAATCTACGATAGTTTTGGATATTGGCATTACCTTTCTGCTTGCTTGTTTCTTCTGCTTGTTTAATATTTTTCATAGTATGAACATGTCTTACTGTTTAATGTTGTTATGCATATAGATTTATTCACACATTCAATATGTAGAATACTGAACTATTTTCAGAAGGACTATAAGTCTGCTACAAGATTTGAAATGTCCAATGTAACGCCCCGACCCCTCAAGGGTAAAGGAATCACAAGTAATGGTGTCATATCAAAGCAAACATATAAACCAAAAGAAATCTCATCATAAAAATGGAAATAATCCAATTCAAAATGACTTCAATACATAGGTCCCAGCGGAAAAATAAACTCCAAATGAAATGTCTAAAACATAAAGTCTAAATGGCATCATAAGATCAAAGCTAAAATCTCTAAGGTAAGTCCACTCAAGACTCATCCCAAAGCAATACCCGGCTCAATGCTTAGATACTGCCGGAAGAAAAGAAAAGTCTTGGTGAGCTTCAAAAGCCAGGTGAGCAGATATACAAGCAAAGCGAATACGAAGCGATAATGAATACCAAATAAAGTGAAAGAAAGATAGTGAAATCATATTCATTTCAAAAGATAGTTCAGAATATAAGAATAAGTTTTATAGCTAACTACCTCGAGCCCAGACACATATGCCATATCAGAAACATATCATAATCACATAAGGCAACAATTGTAGGGGAGACCTACGAGTTATGAAGGGCGTGCATGCAAAGACATCAATCATCAGATAACAAATAGCATAAACATATAATATATAGCATATAACAGATCTAGGATGCACCCATACGCCCCACAGACATACTTTAATAATATAATTCAAACTGAGCTCATAACGGATAACGAGATAAGGGGCGTGGCGAGAACTTCACTCTCGCCTAGAGTCATGTCGAAAGTGCATTTCTTGACACGGACATGGAACCCCATGACTAGTTAATAATTGGCTCGGGTGTCAAACTATACGAGGTCAAATAAGAATGTCATAAGCGACATAGATCATATTTTATCAAGCGTTTAATCATGTTTTCAAAATCAAAGTCTTCATATCATATAGTTCAAAATCAAATGTTTTATAATTGAAATCAAGGTTCGAGATAAGCGTGACTCAAATAGACACATTAGGGTTCATAGCAAAGGCTTAGGAAATCCTAATATGAAAGCGAAAAGAAAACATTATCTGAAACCTTTCTTTGAAAAGGTTAGATTGTTTATGCGATTACGTAAGTGTCTTAAAGTAAGACATAATATCCGTACCTTATTCGAAAGCAAAAGATCAAAAGTCGAAACATGGAAAGCAAAAATTACTCCTTCTTCACGAACCTATATACATTAATGTTGTATATATTATTAATGATTCCATAATCGTCAAAATGATCTTTTAATATTTTAGGGTTTCTATAATTAAATGAGACTTAAATGATTTAATATTAATATCGTAAATTAGGGTTTCATATGTCTTTAATATCTCCTTAATATGCATTAACTTACATATTCGTCTTTTAATGACTCGCTATTAACCTAACATGTCACAAAATAATCTTTCCTTTTAGGTTTCACCATACACGTTTATGATTTTATGTGACATATAAGTTACTTATTACTCATATTAATCACGCATTTACACTATTAGGGTTTAGCATAACTTATTCAATTAGCATATCAAACTAGGGTTTATGTTAACATAACCTTTACGAAACACAAACAATCACGGCCCAAATCATTTACGAAACATTAATTCTTCGTCATACCAAAATCAATTACGTAATATATTTAAGTTAGGTTTTTAAGTATTCGCAAGTAAATCTTTTAATTTATATAAATGTTATAAATATGTTTTACGTATTTTATAAATTTTAGTTCCAAGGGTATTTTAGTCTTTATTCAGATTTTAGATTTTCAGGTTTTACAATTCTTCCCTCTAAAGAAAAATTTTCGTCATCGAAAATTGAATGAAATGAAATGAAAATGAAAGCAACGAAATGAGAACATACCAAACTATTCAAAGAAATGAGGGTAACTAGCACGCATCGACTCCTCGGTTTCCCAAGTAGCCTCACGTTCGGGATGATTTTTCCAAAGAATCTTAACGAATGGAATAACTTTATTCCTCATAACTCTTTCTTGTCTTTCCGAATAACTTTCGGTTCTTGAGATAAAGACATATCGGATTAATTTGATCAAGCGGATAAGAAGCAGCGTGTAACGGATGATAGTTGTATCCCCAGGGTGATACATGGAATACGTCATGAACATGCGATAATTGAGGCGGAAGTGCTAAGCGATACGAAACTTCTCCTATCGTTCCGAATTTCAAGCGGTCCAATAAATCGAGGACTAAGCTTGTCCTTGATTCCAAAGCGTTCACACCTCTAAGCGGCGAAACTTTCAAAAACACGATCTCTAACCCGAAATTCTAAATCACGGCGATGCTTATCGGCATAACTTTTACGACGAGACCTAGCTTCCTTCAATTTCTCTCTAGCAACAACACTACTTTCTCATTAGTGATCTCGATCATTTCGGTCCTTCAATCAAACGCTCACCTACTTCGTCCCAACAAATAGGTGCTCTACATTTCCTTCCATAAAGAAGTTCAAGCGGTGCCGCCTTAATGCTAGCATGCCAACTGTTGTTATATGCAAACTCCACTAAGCATAAATATTAGTCCCAAGCGCGGTCCATTCTAAAGCACAAGCCACGAGCATATCCTCTAAAGTCTCATATAGTCCTCTACGTGACCATACGTTTGAGGATGAAATGCCGTACTAAAGTTAAGTCGAGTACCCCAAGCTTTACGCAAACCCTTCCGAGCTTGAGAAGTAAAAGCGCGGATCTCTATCGGACACAATAGATGCTTGGGAGTACCATGAAGTCTAACGATCTCTTCTTGAAAAATCTCCATGATCTACCAATACCATAATCCTTCACGATTGGCAAGAAATGAGCGATTTGGTTAGTCGATCAACAACCACCCAAATCGCATCATGCTTCTTCCTAGTAAGAGGTAGTCCGGTCACAAAATCCATAGATATCTTATCCCACTTCCATGTTGGAATATCCAATGGTTGTAACAATCCACTAGCCCTCGATGTTCAATCTTAACTTTGTTGACAAATCATACACTTGACACAAATGTCGCCACATCTTGCTTCATGCCATTCCACCAAAAGTACTACTTCAAATCCTATACATCTTGGTAGAACCGGGATGAATAGTGAAAGGAGAACTATGAGCTTGGTCATAACTTTCTCACGAAGTACGATCATTGGGAACACAAAGCCTATCTTCATACCATACAATACCGTCATTATCAACCTTAAACTCCAATGCCTTACCTTCTTCAACATTTTGCACCACGGCCCGGACTAGCGTCATCTTTCGAGCTTCTTTAATTCGCGATATAAGGTTCGACTCCACCTTCATACTAGCCGGTATCCATCAAAACCTTGTACACAGCTCAACATCCAAACTCTCTAAGTCGCGCAAAATCCTAGGCTCGATCTCGATACTCATAAGAATGCATGATTTCATTAAGTCGTCGGCAACTTCATTAACCTTACGGATGGTCTTGAATGTTAGTGTCATAATCCTTAAGAAGTTCTAACCATCTTCTTTGTCTCATGTTAAGTTCCTACGGTGAAAATATACTTGAGACTCTTATGATCGATAAATACATCACCGTCTCTCCATACAAGTAATGTCTCCAAATCTTCAGCGCAAACACCACCATGCTAACTCAAGATCATGAGTCGGGTAATTCTCCTCATAAGGTTTTAGGCGCCTCGAAGCATAAGCTATTACCTTTCCATCGCATCAAAACACGACTAATCCCTTCTTAGATGCGTCATTGTAGATTTGAAATCCTTGAGAACCAGTTGGAAGAGTCAAAATAGGAGCCGACACCAATCTCGTTTCAATTCTTCAAAACTCTTCTCTCGTTCATCCGTCCATACAAACTTTTCACCTTTCCTCATCGGTTGGGTTAGGGGTAGAGCTAAGCGAGAAAACCTTCAACAAAGCGTCTGTAGTAACCGGCAAGTCCAAGAAAACTCGACCTCGATCATTTATCGTAGGTCTTGGCCATTTAGTGATAGCCTCAACTTTAGACGGATCCATGGTAATACCATCGGTGATCTGATATGACCAAGGAAAGCAACTTGTCTCAACCAAAATTCGCGCCAAAATTTGGCGTACAACTTCTTCTTCCTCAAAATCTCCAAAACTATACGAAGATGTTCTTCATGCTCTTCTTGGACTTAGAGTAAACCAAAATGTCGTCGATGAAAACAATAACGAACTTGTCGAGAAACTCATGGAAAACACGATTCATCGGGTCCATAAACACAGCGAGCGCATTGGTCGAACCAAAAGGCATAACGAAAATTCGTAATGACCATATCACGATGCAAGCGCGGTCTTGAACATCTTGCTCCTTCGCACGTGGCGATGGTAGCGGACCTCGGTCAATCTTGAAAAGAACTTAGCTCCTTGCGGTTGATCAAACAAATCGTCTATCTGGCGGCAAAGGATAGCGATTACGAATAATGTCTGATTGAGTTCACGATAGTCGATACATAGGCGCATACTTCCATCCTTCTTCTTCACAAACAAGGCAGGTGCACCCCATGGAGAAACTTGGGCGAATAAATCCACTTTCTATCATCTCTTGCATTTGTTCTTTCAACTCCTTGATTCTCTGGTGCCATACGATACGAGCCTTGAAATCGGTTCGGCACGAGAATTAACTCAATGCTAAACTCAACTTCTCGGTAGGGGAAGTCCGGGAGTTCATCGGGAAAAGCGTCGGTGAATTTGCAAACAACGAAAGATTTTCAATGTTAGGACTCTCCAAAGATGTGTCATTAACGGATGCTAGAAAACCTTGGCACCCATGAGCAATCATGATCCGTGCCTTCATAGCGAAATGAGCTTAACAGATTTAAGGGTTGAGAACCATGATAAGCGAATTCGGGATGTTTCGTCTCCAAAGATCACCGTTCTAGCATGGCAATCAATTGAAGCTCTATGGTAAGCCAACCAATCCATGCCTAGAATGATATCAAAGTCGACCATATTGAGAGGATACAGTTTGCAAGCGAATCGATCATCAAAGCGAAGAGGACATAGCGTATTTATGATCAATGATCACATGATTTTTCATAGGCGTGAAATCGATAAGTGATTTGTTAATGGTTTGGGCTTCATATTAAGTTTCTTAGCGGATGTGATAGATATAATGGAGTGTGTGGCGCGATATCAAATAAAGCGAAGACATCAAAATCATCAATGAAAGAGTGCGTAATGGTACACGAGTTCGCTCCGCTTTGATTACGGTAGTAGCATAAACACGTCCGATGGTAGTCGGTGACGATGTAGTTTCGAGGCTGCCGGTTCTTCTTAGGGCAATCTTTAATCTTGTGAGTAGTGGAACCACAAGAGAAACATCCACCGATGGCCTTGAAACAACGCCTGGATGAGCCTTTCCACAAGTAGTACAAATAGGTGGGGTGGCAAAACCTCGGTTGTCCTCTGTGACTAGAAGATCTGAAACACGACCACGATTCGTTCCTCGGTTGGTGATCCTGTTATGTGGCGGTTATTGTTACCTTGGTTACGACGATCACTTCCATTTCTACCGACATTTCTATTATCTTGACCCTCGTCTCGGGCGCCCGATGTCAACATTCCTTCTCGGTGACCCGTGATCATAACTCCTATCCACTTGACCTCTCGAATCATAACTCCTACGAGTTTCCCTTATAGTCATTGCCTTGAGTCCTACTTTGAATCCGATCACCATCGCGATTACGCTTGTTAGAACCGAAACCTCATGAAAGATCTCAATGTTCTGTTTGCATCATTGCGGGCGACACATTCTCATACTCAATATTAAGCAATCGGTCCAACACCCACTTCTTGGTCCCCACTTGAAGTGCTTAGCAGCGCCTACCATCTCCGGCAATCACTCCAACAAAACTCACCAACCTCATAAACCTACTCATGTACTCATTAGAGTTCTCATGATCAAGCGGTAAATCGCTGATAATCCTCTCATACCTTTCTTTTCGGCATCGAGGAATATGGTTATAGAAGATAGTCCGAAACTCGGTCCAGTACAAGTCGCGAAAAGCGTCTCCTCCTCTTGCTTGTTTGGCGCTTTCCACCAACTCAAAGCATCACCTTCCAATTTGAATGAAGCCAAACGAGTCTTAAACTCGTCTCCACAACCAGTGCTTCAAGCGACTTCTCAATATGAGTAATCGGTCCTCGGCCTCGGTAGGAGTAGCGGCGGTGCTAAGCGAAAGAGGCTTGACTTCAAAGCGCTCGAGCCAAGTATGAATACCGGCGGGTTGATTTCCTCCACCACTACCGAGCACCATTCGATTCGAATGTTGTTGATCACTGTTCCATCATCTCGGTGTAGTCAAACCGGGGAAAGAGAGTTGAGAGCATTACATGATCGCGATATCCATGTTAACGACATCATCGTCTCCATCCGCGCCACCAAAGGTAGTACGAGTTCGAACCATCTAGGCGATTAACAAAATGAATAAAGGTGAGATCTGAAATGGAAGTGCGAAGGAATCCTAAAGTCTACCCAAATCCTCACGGGTCAAATCCTAAGCTCTAAGGTCTCAAAACCTAGGCTCCATATGTCACAGTCGACTACAAGTCGTAAACACAGGCTCACGATGCCATAAATTATAGCGCCCGACCCTCGAGGGTAAAGGAATCACAAGTAATGGTGTCATATCAAAGCAAACATATAAACCAAAAGAAATCTCATCATAAAAATGGAAATAATCCAATTCAAAATGACTTCAATACATAGGTCCCAGTGGAAAAATAAACTCAAATGAAATGTCTAAAACATAAAGTCTAAATGGCATCATAAGATCAAAGCTAAAATCTCTAAGGTAAGTCCACTCAAGACTCATCCCAAAGCAATACCCGGCTCAATGCTTAGATACGCATGGAAGAAAAGAAAAGTCGGTGAGCTTCAAAAGCCGGTGAGCGGATATACAAGCAAAGCGAATACGAAGCGATAGCGAATACCAAATAAAGTGAAAGAAATATAGTGAAATCATATTCATTTCAAAAGATAGTTCGAATATAAGAATAAGTTTTATAGCTAACTACCTCGAGCCGAGACACATATGCCATATCGAAACATATCATAATCACATAAGGCAACAATTGTAGGGAGACCTACTAGAGTTATGAAGGACGTGCATGCTTGCATGACATCAATCATCGGATAACAAATAGCATAAACATATAATATATAGCATATAACGGATCTAGGATGCACCCATCGCCCCAGGACATACTTTAATAATATAATTCAAGCGAGCTCATAACGGATAACGAGATAAGGGACGTGGCGAACTTCACTCTCGCCCTAGAGTCATATCGAAGTGCATTCTTGACACGGACATGGAACCCCATGACTAGTTAATAATTGGCTCGGGTGTCAAACTATCTGAGGTCAAATAAGAATGTCATAACTGACATAGATCATATTTTATCAAACGTTTAATCATGTTTTCAAAATCAAAGTCTTCATATCATATAGTTCAAAATCAAATGTTTTATAATTCAGAAATCAAGGTTCAGATAAGCAGCAACTCAAATAGACACATTAGGGTTCATAGCAAAGGCTTAGGAAATCCTAATATGAAAACGAAAAGAAAACATTATACGAAACCTTTACTGAAAAGGTTAGATTGTTTGTACGATTACGTAAGTGTCTTAAAGTAAGACAGAATATCCGTACCTTATTCGAAAGCAAAAGATCAAAAGTCGAAACAGGGAAAGCAAAGAATTACTCCTTCTTCACAGAACCTATATACATTAATATTGTATATATTATTAATGATTCCATAATCGTCAAAATGATCTTTTAATATTTTAGGGTTTCTATAATTAAATGAGACTTAAATGATTTAATATTAATATAAATAAATTAGGGTTTCATATGTCTTTAATATCTCCTTAATATGCATTAACTTACATGTTCGTCTTTTAATGACTCGCTACTTAACCTAACATGTCACAAAATAATCTTTCCTTTTTAGGTTTCACCATACACGTTTATGATTTTATGTGACATATAAGTTACTTATTACTCATATTAATCACGCATTTACACTATTAGGGTTTAGCATAACTTATTCAATTAGCATATCAAACTAGGGTTTATGTTAACATAACCTTTACTTTAATTAATGCATCTTCAAAACTATTTATATGTTTCGGTTCAATCTAGGGTTTTCGAATATTAAGTTTTACAATAGTATTAACTCATCTTCTTACTTCACATATTCAAGTTATTAAGTTATAAACCTTATTCGATAATTAAACATGGTTCGGTCCTAATACATATGGTTCGGCCCTCATTAAAACGACACAAACATAACCCGATTCAATATTACATCTTACATTACATGTCTCTTATTAGTTACAAGGTTAAATTAGTTAGGGTTTGTCTTGGTTTCGGTTCACACCTCTCGGCCACAAAAGAAACAAAACAAAACGCGACGAAACAAAATATAACTTGACATAAACATGCAAGGTGCGTTAAAGGAAGACAAATAAATGTTATACCTTAACTTGATTGAGCAAAATTCAACACCAAGGGTGTTTGTGAGTCTCGGCGAATAGGGAGAAAAAGAAAAGGAGAGCAAATAAAACTAGGTTCCAAACTCATGATTATGTATGGTATATATAGTTGTAGTATTTGAGTTAAACTAGGAAAGTAATTGGGTTTGGGTTTGGGTCCAACCGAACACACCATCACCACGCACCCAATGGGCTTGACCCTTGGCTCACGAACACAAACAATCACGGCCCAAATCATTTCTGAAACATTAATTCTTAAATCGTACCAAAATCAATTCGTAATATATTTAAGTTAGGTTTTAAGTATTATAAGTAAATCCTTTAATTTATATAAATGTTATAAATATGTTTCGTATTTTATAAATTTTAGTTCAAGGGTATTTTAGTCTTTATTGATTTTAGATTTTCGGGTTTTACATCCAACTGCCCATACTTGAGGTCTTTATCACTTAGTCAAAAATTCTCATCAAGTTTTATATTAGGAGACATAGCTTTCTTCTATGGGCCACATATATGTGCAGTAGACCAACCACATTTGTTTTGTATTTTCAAAACTACAAAGTCCTATTTGTTTGGTTTATTCAGGTTCTCATATACGTTCATGATGTAAAACAAGCCCGTCTTAACTACGTCAAACTTGTGGTTGGTATTGACATTATTTGGGGGAACATACTGCCGATTCTTTTAGGCAATATGTGAATATTGAGCACATTTCCTTTTCAGATGTTGACTTATAAGGCCAAATATATGAATCTTTTTATTCTAATTCACTTGGTTTAGGGGGTGTTAATAGATTCCGGTTTGCTATGTGTTTAAAGAAACTCGATTTGGTATCGATTGTTTATTCAAGTGATAAATCTCTCGCAAATCTGATGTATATCTGGTTGCCTAGAATTAGAAGAATTATATGTGGAGAGACTGATAAGAGATGATAACTTGGAAATTTTTAAGGTTTCTTCGCCATTTTTAAAGAGATTGGGTATAAATTTTACTCGGGGTGCTTCATTGGTTTTAGTAGTTGATATTGATGCCCTAAAATTGAATACCTTCACATTATAGGTTAGATGTCACGCAAACAAAATTTCAGGTCCAACCATTGTGTATTATTGAAGCTCGTGTTAGCATTAACGGATCCATTAGTAGTGAGCTTCTGATGTGTTTTTGCTCTGCAAAAACATTGGCCTCGACCAACGAAATTATAAGAGTATGTTTACTTATCATATGTTCAGTCAATTATTCTTATATAAATATAGCATGTTTATTGCTACATTTAAAAGTATGTCCTGCCTAAATTGCGGTATTAAGATTTGCTCATATTTATTTTATCTTAACACGTAATTGTTGAGTTATGATTAAATTGAAAACAAATATTGAAGATATGGCAATTATGGATCGTCAAAACAATTTTTGACAAATAATTAAAAATTGTTTGTGTGTATATAGCTTTGTGTGTGATGGTGATGTCGAATTGTCGATTTTTTGGTTTATGCAGAACCTCACCGGCATTCGTTTCCTAACTTGGTCAAACTTGAAATTGGTATGGACTCTATTTGGCACCTTAATTCGTTGTTGTCTCTTCTAAACAACATGCCTAATCTTTAGCATATAATCCTTTCGGAAGTAAGTTTATGTTTCGATGCTTAATTTAATAAGAAGTAGGAGATAAAGAGTGTGATATGCTGAGTTTTAAGCTCAAAACGATGACTCTTAATTTTATTTTATTTGTACTTTATATTGCGAGGTTGTTTGGATGTGTGTTTTGAAACACATTATCTTTTTATCACTCAGTTTTATTGTTTGGATAAACATCTTCTGCTTCTGGTTTTAAGATCAACTAATGTATTCCTTAAATGGTCTTAATTTTTTGTATTAGGGTGAATTGCATATATATCCTTCCAAACACTCAAAATTACATATATATCCAGCCTAAACTCATAATTGCATATATATCCTTGTTAAACCTTAAAATTGTCATATATATCCAAATAATTATTTTTTCTATATTAAAACCCAAAAACAAATTATAATTATAGGTTATATTCAAAATTTTGATTATAGTTTGAACGAGACACAATTTAAGATGATTATGAATTACCTAAGTCAATGTTAAGGTTTATAGTTGTCGACGTTAATGCATGTTTAAAGGGAATAAGTCGCGTAAATATAAGATAATGATGAGTTCGTTTGAAAATACAAAAGTATAATCGACATTTTTGATATAAACTATAATTACAATGTGTTTTTCGGTTTTAAATTTACAAAAAATAATTATTTGGATATATATGACAATTTTGAATGTTTAGAGGGATATATATGCAATTATGAGTTTATGCTGGATATATATGTAATTTTGTGTGTTTAGAGGGATATATATGCAATTCCCCCTTTGTATTACAACTTGAATAGTAGATAGTCAGAAAAGCGTCCAAACACTATATAGTACATGTGGAAAACTAGAAGGGGGGTTGAATAGTTTTACCAATTAAAACTTCCTTTTAAACTATTTAGATCGACTTATGTCAATCTATTTGGTTGTGTGTGTTGGATGTTGATAAACAAGCATATAAAGATATGTAATGAAAATATAAGAGTAAGAAGCACAAAACCACAACGCGAGTATTTATAGTGGTTCGGCTACAAGGACACCTTCCTTGCCATACTCCACTCCCGAGTCACCTACTCGAGTTCGTAAACACTACACCAATCTCCTTATGGCGGAGAAGCCTTCACAACGTCGCCTACCCTTTTTCCGGTGCTAGGCTAACCACCGGGTTCTTTCACTCAAGGTGAACCAAACCTACACAACGTCGCCTACCCTTTATTAGGTACTAGGCTAAGCACCTAGTTCCAATGCAATGGAGGAACTACTACCACACTACACCAACGACTAATCCCAAAGGAGATCTAATCCTTTACAACATCATCAAGGACATCAATATCCTTGGATCTAATGCTAGTCTATCTAGTACATCGAAACACACCATATCGAATGTACATCTAAGGCACCTTCGTTAATGCCTTTGACTAGATCTACAAGACACCTTTCACTAATGTCTTGTGTCTTCACTTCAAAGCACCTTTCACTAATGCTTCAAGTCTTGACTTCTAAGCACCTTTCACTAATGCTTTTGTCTTGACTTCTAAGTACCTACCACAAGTGCTTATGCTATAGGCGATAGATACTCTTCACTAATATCTTCGTCTTGACACTTGAGACACCTTTCACTAATGTCTTCAACACTACATTTCTTTGAAGAAATAAAGGAATCATCAACAAGAGGACTTGATGGCCTTGATGATGAGGAAGCTTAGCAACTCATGGACTTGAGCTTGCTCGACTTCAAAGGTGGTGATCTTGCCTTTAAGAGGAACCTAAAGATCACACAAAATAAAACTACAAACATAGATCTCTTGGATCTAAGGTTAGTGAGATTTAACTCAGGGGAGAAAGTGTGTTAGAAAGGGTGAAATAATGAAGAAATGGCTCACTATTTATAGAGGAAAAAACCATCGTTCCCGGATCCCACGGATCCCTTCCACAAGGATCCGTCTAGCGTTAAGCTAGGGATCCGTGGGACTCCCTTTACCCATGGGTATTTTGGTTATGGGTCATGGGTCATGGGTTGAACCATGGATCTTTGGCTAGATACAATGTATCTTTGAGTGCAATGCACTTGGTCACTGGGTATGGGTTGATCCATGGGTTATGGATATTATCCATGTATGATATAAGCATGATGTCATGCAATGGGTTATGGGTCAAGATCCATGGGTTATGGGCTTTGGGTTGTACCCACCTATATTCAATGTATTTGCCCAATGGGTTGTGATACTTAAGTTTCTACCCATTTATATTACCCAATATACTACATACTAGTTATGTGTATATTTTATCCAAATATGTAAACACTAGTTGTTGTACATATGTATTACTTAAATCATAAATTCACTTATACTTGTTTTAGTGTTTTATGTGAATATGTTAGAAACTGTTAGTTCAAACCATTTACGTATTTTATTTGTTTCGTTAATATGATTTTACGTTTGTTATCGACAAAACATTAGAAGATCGTAAAATATAAATAAACGTTTTACTGACTTATTTGTATAACAATCAGATTAGTTTTTACAAAAATTTATGTGATTCTCATTATCGAGTATATATCATATAATCACTCTCAATACCCATATACAATGTAGCAACTCGTAGAATTTTCATAAGCTAAAATGACTATTTTACCCTTTGACTTCTTAAAGTTGACTATGACTTTTTACTATTTGACTTTACCGTAACGTAAAAGCAAATCAGATATCGGTAGTAACGATAATTTCCCAAGTTAAATAATTTAATTTGTTTGAATTATTACACAATATTTTTGTTCACCTTTGACTATAAATAATTATTTAAAGTTGTGACTTTAATAATTACGAAAGTTTAATCGTGTAAACTTTTCTGTGGTCAACACAAGACTACGATAAGTCTAGGTGTTCAAAATACTCTATTTTCACCAATAGTCATATTTTATATGAACTATTGCCACTTTGTTATTTTACGTAAACATTATACTCTTTACGTGGACGCGTACTCAAGCCTCGTTATTAAGTTCTAACAACATAAACGCACCCCATTAGACTTATCACGCTTTTAATATACTTAGTTGGAGTATATTGATAAGTTTAATATTTTGTAAGTATTACATTTTACGTTACCGATTTTAAGTTCGTGACTTAAAGGCTTAACATTAGTAATTATCAGGGCCAAACTATACCCCGTAGAAGCCTTACTTCACCATGAAGCAAATTAATATAAACACACTACCTCATAAGCATGAGGTGGGCGTTTGGTAAGTGTCACAAGACCACATGGCCTCAAACTAGCACACTATGTCTAAGGTTTAGACACATCATTCATCACTTCCATATATAAGCTCAAAAACAAAACAATCTTCATTAGTAAGTAACATACAAAAGTTAGTAATCTCTCTAGGCTTTCCATTCTTATCCGTACACCAACATAACTCCATCACCATCATCTATTTTAATTCAAGACACAAGAATATACTAAGAAGATGAAGACTATGGTGTGTTCTACCTAGACCAAGAGTAGTTTTGGTGATTCCAAGCTTGTAACAAGAGTTATTCAAGGTGTTTAGGGGCTGAGATAAATGGGTATTTACAAGGTTCACATAAAGATATACAAGGCTTGGGATAAAGATTCAAGACAAGGGTGAAGATTCGAAAAGGGTTAAAGATTGATTATTCTTGTAACTTTCCAACCTAATCCTTGTAAGAATTGTGATACTCCTCATTTTTATTGAATATGGTTGTAATAATCTCTATTATTATTTGATGTATGATATAAGTAGTATATGTAATATGGCATGATTGATGTTGTACATGAAGTTTGTAACATGAAAAGAAGCTAGAACAAGCCTTAGGTAGGTTTTATGAACCTGAAATTTACAACAACCACAAATATTGATTAAACTGATCATCTCAGTAAACCTTGAGGTTAATTCAATAAGATAGGCTTGTATGTTGGAAGCTTTTAATCCATTAATCTTTGATAAGTTAGAAATTATGTTTATATTCTGTATTTAGTTTTAATATTCTGTAAACCCCACATGGTATTGGGCTGGGTCAAAAAAGAAACGGTTATTTGTAGGGTTAAGAATACATATGTCGTTTATGAAACGTTGTATCCTTTGAGATTGCAACGTTTCATCACCTATATATAGTTTAGGATCCTGTAAACAACATGTAACCTCTTCACTTTTATATATCAGATTATAAAGGGTTCACCCAAATCTTCTTTGTTTTATTGTTTCTTTGAATGGTGATTACATACATGATGTTTCTTGATAATTTCGATCCTGGAGATATGAGAATGAAGACACAGTACTTGATGGCATCGAGCCGAAGGGGATCAAGCAACAACAAAGTCATGTTTCAATCACCAATTAAGAAGATCAAACATGTGTTTCATATAAAAAAAATACACCCATGGAAATAATGGATGCCGTTTGAAGAAGAAAGATTAGAGACGGTGGATTTAACCGAGATAAAGATGTACTCAAATCCGGTGTAGGAAGAAGGCCAAGGGATTTACTTGCCTTGAAGTCACAGGAAATATCATGAAGATCAGTGACGCACCAAATGTTTGAAGACATCAAGAAGAAAGCAAGATTCAAGAAAGCATTCAAGAACAAGAAGATTGAAGAATCAAAGATTAATAGATTAGGGGGGAATATGTTGGAAGCTTTTAATCTATTAATCTTTGATAAGTTAGAAATTATGTTTATATTCTGTATTTAGTTTTAATATTCTGTAAACCCAACATGGTATTGGGCTGGGTCAAAAAAGAAACGGTTATTTGTAGGGTTAAGAATACATATGTCGTTTATGAAACGTTGTATCCTTTGTGATTGCAACGTTTCATCACATATATATATTTTAGGATCCTGTAAACAACATGTAACCTCTTCACTTTTATATATCAGATTATAAAGCGGTTCACCCAAATCTTCTTTGTTTTTATTGTTTCTTTGAATGGTGATTACATACATGATGTTGCTTGATAATTTCGATCCTGGAGATATGAGAATGAAGACCTGTTAACATTGTAGATCTATGTCTTATGGTCGTTTAGCTGGTGGTGCACCTCATAACTCCTCCCGATGAGTAAATGAGAGCCAAAATGGCAAAACATATCAAAATCGCACACAGTTTCATTTGGGAAAAAGCCATGGTTCTCGCTCATTTACGGAAGTCGACTCGGTTTATGAAATGTAGCTAAGACATAAACTTGAAGTTTGGCGAAAGCATGTCAAAAAGTTGTAGAACTCAACTTATGGTCGTTTTGGCGGGGTCGAATGTGTGACCAAACTTTACTAATGAAATATAAGTAATTACTTGTAATTAGACTATTGATATAAGTAAAATTTGGACTTTGGACTTGATTAAGCTTGAGAAGCTATTAGAAAAGTAAAACTAGAACTTGAGATTTTGAATCACTTAAAATGGATTTGTGGTTAAAAAGTTGTGCCTAGTTAAGTGTTACTAAAAGGATATATAGTGCTGAAACGAGAAAGCTTGCTGATACGATTTTAAAACAAGGTTTTGACCCTATTCTGGTCCGAATCGGCAAAAGTGTAAAACACGAAAGTTGCTCAGAATGACTTTTTCTACAAAAACTCGGGAGCACATAAGCAGAAAGTGAACGACAAAGCTTAAAACCTACAAAAACTAACCGGACCTGTTGTATACCGGAAAACAACCTTAGTTGAGAAACGTTAAGTGATATCTTGATTCCTTGAGGCCAAAACAAAGCTAAGGTTAAACCAAGGTGTTGTTTCAAGATATTTTAAGTTAGATACATCCTCAAGAATGTCCTTGATTATTGTTTAAATATAATTTAGCCGCCAGCTAGTTTGGACTTAATGGCCGAGTCTTGTTTAAAAACTTGGTCCATTGGATTGGACTTTGCTAGACTTTGACAAACTAATTAAATGACCATATGGCATGTTAAACTACTTCACGACACACAAATTATATCATCATATTGTCATACAAGTCAATCAATAGTCTTTCACGAAACACGACACATGTTTTATATAACATTTGTCTCGTCAAATACTTCACTTATAAATGATAAGTACTACAATAGTAGGAATTTCATTATCATAAAGAGGCCTCTTCTGGGTGTCGTGTCGACGAGTTGTGGATTCTGATTTAAAGTGTCACGGCTCCTCATGCGCTACTACACGACCTATTGATTTTGATAGCCGAACGATGGTACAATGTTATTTATACAAGAACTATAGACCAAACAACACTTAAAGGATACATCAACTTAAGATTCATGTACAACATCATATTGAAAGTCAACAAACTACATATACTTGTACACTTATATTGTACACTATACTAAAACGCGAATACGATGCTTTCGTAGGTAATCATTAAAGATCGTGATCTTGTCATACTCTATTGTTGACATACAATATACCATTACACTCATTTCTTGATCACTCTGATTGAGTTTCATAGCCCGACTTTTGTTTAATTGTGTTATAAACTCTTTGGGGAGATACATGCTATTGCTTTTACTACATGCTAAAATGCTTTATTATGGACAATTACTTGCAAAATGAATGCCTTATTGTATTATTGCATGCCTAAGTTGTTTTGCCAAAAGTCCCCAACATCATGGACCACTAATCACTTTGGGAGTGAGCGCAAATATTGTGGATAGGCCTATCGGGATTGACGAATCCCTTTTGTGTTAGCCGGATCGGTAACAAACGCACTTTATTTGAATTACCTAGGTATATGGCAAAATACCTACCGGACAAGTTACTTATATATATATATATATATATATATATATATATATATATATATATATATATATATATATATATATATATATATATATATATATATATATATATATATATATATATATATATATATATATATATATATATATATATATATATATATCGTCCGTGATATATATACAACGATCGATCGTGAGTTCCATGAGCTTAGAGCAATAATAACTATCAAGAAGATAATTGTACAAATTATATTTTATACGAACTATATTGTCCACTACTGTTTTCAAACCTATGTGGTTTCTGTCGTTTGTATTGACCGGTTAGGCAATCAAACGCACTATGGGCGTATAACAAAGTAGCCCACTACTTTCATAAACTTGACATCTTGCGATCAACCGTTTTGCTCACAAACCTATGAACCCACTCAACCTTTGTGTTGACACTTTTTAGCATGTTATCTCAGGTTCGAAAGAAATTAGCTGGCATGGCATGTGAAGGCGCACGGAAAATATTTTGAAGACAATGCATATATTATCATTCGAAAAACATTACAACTTTTATGTTGTACTTTTTATGATATTACAAACTGGTGGGACCTCTATTTGTAAACTCTGATATTTTAATCGAATGATAATTTATTTCAAAGCGTCTCATTTAGAGTCGTTTTACAGAACTTCAGCTTGTGAACTATGAAGTAATACCCTAGTGACACAATCTTCCATCGCGATAATTTTGGGCGTGTTACAGATTAGTGTCCGAGCTTGATTATAGAGAACCGTGTTGCATTTAAACCTAGGCTATAACTACATCTTACATAAAATTCGTATCATTCATTGTTGTCTTCAACATTCCGTGCACCATTCCTACTCCTTAACACAAAACTATGTTATTTATATAAAGACTGTTTATATAAATGATTGACTAAACATAACTGCATATGTCTATTCCAAGGCATTATGGCACAACCAGATATCCCCGATCATGTACATTTTTGTGATCTACAAAACTTTCTCAGACATTGTAGTTGGTACAATGGTCTCATTATTATTAAGACATTGTAAGTATGCAATGGTCTTCCTTATATTTCAAAAATCGTGAGATACACAATTGAATTAGATATATCTCAAACATCGTGAGATACACAGTTGACTTAGATATATCTCAGAAATTAAGAGATACACAATAGTTTTATCTATTTCTCAGACATTGTGTGTATGCACAATGGTCTCACTAGTATTTCTCAAACATTGTGAGAAAACTACTTCATAACTATGAACTCACCTACTCTTTTGAACGCTATGTCAATTTTCACTGATTATTTAACTCATCGTCTTCTAAGATGAGTGTGAACATTTATTCCATACTCTTGGAACACCTACGTCGTCTTGTAATACACCACCTTGTAACTCATCGATTAAGTATGAGTGTTGTGTCGAGAAATTCTTAAGTAGGATGATTTGGAATATCCTTATTTAAATGGATGGGGCGCTTTTCATTTAAATAAAGAGATTGTAATCGTAGAACCATAAGTTTATGATTTCTTACTTGCATAAATTGGGACGCCTTTATGTAAGTAACGAATTATAAATGAGTGGGCTTATTTTTTATCCGATATGACATGAGTATGAACTCGAACTCGAGAATCACAAGTATTCTTTGAAAAGATTTAGAAAACACGATAGTGTTTTACCACTCAGCAAAAATCTTAAGACCTCATTTGAACAACCTAAGTTCATTCTTAAGTTATCACTTTTGCTGATACAAATCCTTACAAACATGAACCATTTGTTGAGTTAACAAAATTGGTTAAATTCAATTGAAACCTGACCTGATAGAATCATATGTTTCAAGAACATAATTGAAACCCGACCTGATAGAATCAGATGTTTCAAGAACAAAATTGAAACCCGACCTGATAGGATCAGATGTTTCAAGAACAGAATTCAGTTGCCACATATTTGATTATGCACGAGTCGTATAAGTCAAAGTATTCCATATTATTGAGCTAACGAGCTTGTTACACTCTTGAACTAATGGACTTAGTTCAATCTCGAACTAAAAAATGGGTACGATATCCCATCATCCATTACATAAGCTCTCCTACGAGCTTCTCCTATTGGTTGGCCATTATTTTGAGAACATAATTTCTCGAAAGGTTCTCACTTGCCACATCCCATCACCGTTTGTTACTATTGTCATTAATATTGTTATTTTGCTATTGTTAGATCCTTGAGCAGTCTAAGCTCGCACAACTTGATCCACTAGGTTATGAGACATCTGAATTGTTTCATCCAGTGTAAGGGATCAAATGAAGTTACGTTCTCTTGAATACTGAGTGGAAGTTCTCAGATGAACTTTTCCCATAAATTCTCATTGGTTGAGACCATTACTGGGCACACTATTGCCAACGCTTGAAAGCGACGAATGTAAGTTATGATATCAACACCACTGACAGCAAGGAAACTTCACCTCCATTTCTTGCACCTCATTCCGAGGACAATACTTCTTGAGTATAATTTCTTCAACTTAGGCCAAGAAATCTAGTGAGTATTCTCAATACTAATAGATTGAGCAATAACATTTACCCCGACAAAGCATTGTCCGTAAGCATGCTTGCGGTATATTTGGCTTTGCAATATTTAGCACAATTGTTGATTAGAATTTATGAGCTTGCCGCTTACAAAATCCTTGTAAGGAATCTAGTACAATGTTTACTTCCTGGCCTCGCAATATTAGGCCACACATTATCACCAGAAAGGTTACATAGATGTAAACGTTAATTTTCAAAATATCATACTAGGATTAAGGTTTTGTTGAAAGCCTCGTTGCGGTAAGGTATGATTCATTTGGAAAATTTTGAAAAACCAAACTTAAGATATATTGGACTTTATACGATATTAGCAAGAATTGGCATGGTAGCTTTCAGACTCGAGCTACTACCCGAACTTGGCAGTGTACACGCCGCCTTTCATGTGTGCATTCTGAAGAAGTGTCATACTTATGAGACACTCCCTATTTCTTTGGAAGGGATCCAGATTGATTAACGTTTGATCTTATCAGAAAATCTACTGAGATCATGGACCATGAGGTCAAACGACTTAAGCAAAGTCGTATTCATATTCACAAGGTTCGATGGAACTCTAGAAGAGGTCATGAATTCACGTAGGAACGTGAAGATGAACTCAAATATAATGTTAGCAGATAACACTCACTGAACTTCGTGACGAAGTTCCATTACAGAAGTACCCTCACCTCTTCTCGGGAACATCATTAACTCATAACACGAACTAAATCATGAGGACATGATTTCCATAATCTTGGAGGTCAGTAGCAACTAGTAAATTTTCATAAGGTAAAATGACTATTTTACCCTTTGACTTCTTAAAGTTGACTTTGACTTTTACTATTTGACTTTTACCGTAATGTAAAGCAAATCTTGATGATAGTAACCATAATTTCCCAAGTTAAATAATTCAATTTGTTTGAATTATTACACTCGAACATTTTGTTCACCTTTGGCTATAAATAATTATTTAAAGTTGTGACTTTAATAATTACGAAAGTTTAATCGTGTAAACTTTTCTCGCGGTCAACACAAGACTACGATAAGTCTAGGTGTTCAAAATACTCTATTTTCACCAATAGTCATATTTTATATGAACTATTGCCACTTTGTTATTTTTACGTAAACATTATACTCTTTACGTAAGACGCGTACTCAAGCCTACGTTATTAAGTTCTAACAACATAAACGCACCCCATTAGACTTATCACGCTTTTAATATACTTAGTTGGAGTATATTGATAAGTTTTAATATTTTTGTAAGTATTACATTTTTACGTTACCCGATTTTAAGTTTCGTGACTTAAAGGCTTAGCATTAGTAATTATCAGGACCAAACTATACCTCGTAGAAGCCTTACTTCACCATGAAGCAAATTAATATAAACACACTACCTCATAAGCATGAGGTGGGCGTTTGGTAAGTGTCACAAGACCACATGGCCTCAAACTAGCACACTATGTCTAAGGTTTAGACACATCATTCATCACTTCCATATATAAGCTCAAAAACAAAACAATCTTCATTAGTAAGTAACATACAAAAGTTAGTAATCTCTCTAGGCTTTCCACTCTTATCCGTACACCAACATAACTCCATCACCATCATCTATTTTAATTCAAGACACAAGAATATACTAAGAAGATGAAGACTATGGTGTGTTCTACCTAGACCAAGAGTAGTTTTGGTGATTCCAAGCTTGTAACAAGAGTTATTCAAGGTGTTTAGGGGCTGAGATAAATGGGTATTTACAAGGTTCACATAAAGATATACAAGGCTTGGGATAAAGATTCAAGACAAGGGTGAAGATTAGAAAAGGGTTAAGGATTGATTATTCTTGTAACTTTCCAACCTAATCCTTGTAAGAATTGTGATACTCTTCATTTTTATTGAATATGGTTATAATAATCTCTATTATTATTTGATGTAATTTGATATAAGTAGTATATGTAATATGGCATGATTTATGTTGTACATGAAGTTTGTAACTTGAAAAGAAACTAGAACAAGCCTTAGGTAGGTTTTATGAACCTGAAATTTACAACAGCCACAAATATTGATTAAACTGATCATCTCAGTAAACCTTGAGGTTAATTCAATAATATAGGCTTGTAGAGCTATGTCTTATGGTCGTTTTTTCGGGTGGTGCACCTCATAACTCCTCCCGATGATTAAATGAGAGCCAAAATGACAAAACATGTCAAAATCGCACACCGATTTCATTTGGAAAAAGCCCATGGTTACGCTCATTTACGGAAGTCGACTCGGTTTATGAAATGTAGCTAAGACATAAACTTGAAGTTTGACAAAAGCCGATGTCAAAAAAGTTGTAGAACTCAACTTATGGTCGTTTTGGCAGGACTGAATGTGCATCCAAACTTTCTGCAATGAAATATAAGTAATTACTTGTAATTAGACTATTGATATAAGTAAAATTTGGACTTTGGACTTGATTTAGCTTGAGAATCTATTAGAGAAAGTAAAAACTAGAACTTGAGCTTTTGAATCACTTAAAAAGGACTTGTGGTTAAAAAGTTATGCCTAGTTAAGTGTTACTAAAAGGAAATATAGTGCTGAAACGAGAAAGCTTGCTAATACGATTTTAAAACAAGGTTTTGACCATTTGCTGGTCCGAATTAGCAAAAGTGTATAGCACGAAAGTTGCTCAGAATGACTTTTTCTACAAAAACTCAGGTGCACATAAGCAGAAAGTGAACGACAAAGCTTAAAACCTACAAAAACTAACCGGACCTGTTGTATACCGGAAAACAACCTTAGTTGAGAAACTTTAAGTGATATCTTGATTCCTTGAGGCCAAAACAAGGCTAAGGTTAAACCAAGGTGTTGTTTCAAGATATTTTAACTTAGATACATCCTCAAGAATATCCTTGATTATTGTTTAAACATAATTTAGCCGCACGGCTAGTTTGGACTTAATGGCGAGTCTTGTTTAAAAACTTGGTTCATTGGATTAGACTTTGCTAGAATTTGACAAACTAAGTAAATGACCATATGGCATGTTAAAATACTTCACGACACACAAATTATATCATCATATCATCACACAAGTCAATCAATAGTCTTTGACGAAACACGACACATGTTTTATATAACATTTGTCTCATCAAATACTTCACTTATAAATGATAAGTACTACAATAGTAGGGAATTTCATTATCATAAAGAGGCCTCTTCGGGGTGTCGTATCGACGAGTTGTGGATTTACGATTTAAAGTGTCCTGGCTCCTCATGCGTTCACTACACGACCTCTTGATTTTGATAGCCCGAACGATGGTACAATGTTATTTATACAAGAACTATAGACCAAACAACACTTAAGGGATACATCAATTTGAGATTCATGTACAACATCATATTGAAAGCCAACAAACTACATATACCTGTACACTATACTAAAACGCGAATACGATGCTTTCGTAGGTAATCATTAAAGATCGTGATCTTGTCATACTCTATTGTTGACATACAATATACCATTACACTCCGCTGCTGATCACTACAGTGAGTTTCATAGCCCCAACTTTTGTTTAACTGTGTTATAAACTCTTTGGGGGAGATACATGCTACTGCTTTTACTACATGCTAAAATGCTTTATTATGGACAATTACTTGCAAAATGAATGCCTTGACTGTATTATTGCATGCCTAAGTTGTTTTGCCAAAGTCCCCAACATCATGGACCACTAATCATTTGGGAGTGAGCGCAAATATTGCGGATAGGCCTATCGGGATTGACGAATCCGTTTGTGTTAGCCGGATCGGTAACAAACGTAATTTATTTGAATTACCTAGGTATATGGCAAAATACCTACCGGGTAAGTTAATATATATATATATATATATATATATATATATATATATATATATATATATATATATATATATATATATATATATATATATATATCGCTCGTGACATATATACAACAGTCAGTCGTGAGTTCCATGAGCTTAGAGCAATAATAACTATCAAGAAGATAATTGTACACATTGCAATTATATTTTATACGAACTATATTGTCCACTACTATTTTCAAACCTATGTGGTTTCTATCGTTTGTATTGACCGGTTAGCCAATCAAACGCACTATGGGCGTATAACAAAGTAGCCCACTACTTTCATAAACTTGACATCTTGTGATCAACCGTTTTGCTTACAAACCTATGAACTCACTCAACCTTTGTGTTGACACTTTTTAGCATGTTATCTCAGGTTCGAAAGAAATTAGCTGGCATGGCATGTGAAGGCGCACGGAAAATATTTTGAAGACAATGCATATATTATCATTCGAAAATCATTACAACTTTTATGTTGTACTTTTTATGATATTACAAACTGGTGGGACCTCTATTTGTAAACTCTGATATTTTAATCGAATGATAATTTATTTCAAAACGTCTCGTTTAGAGTCGTTTTCTGTAACTTGTGCTGTGAACTATGAAGTAATACCCCAGTGACACAATCTTCCGCTGCGATAATTTTGGGGTGTTACATACAAACCCCTTCTGTTCCACTAAATTAACTGATGATTGGCATATGGTACTCTTCATACGCTAATATATTATTGTTGATATTTTTCATGTTATCTTTAGAGACATCGTTTACACATATCTACTCAGAATATTGATTGGGATCTACCTGTGGAGGCACAGTTGTCTGCGTTATAAGATAAAGGAAATCTTAATAGACAATGAGACCTCAACACATAAAGAGTTCATCTTTATAAAGTATCTGTTGAAACGCTCAAATAATTTGGAGAAGATCACCATAAATGCTGATAGATTTCATCCCAGGAGGGTCGAGAAAATATTAAACTTCCCTCGTGGCTCCAGCTTGCGTCAGATTCATCTAAGTACTCCAGGATCCAGATGGCACTTTACATTTATAAGGATTGTTATGAATCTTTTCAAGGTCAAGTTTATTGGTGTGTTCGTTTCGGGTTGTTGTGCTTGTTGTTGCATTAACCTTTCTTTTTTGAACGATTGGCATAAAGTTACCTTCTGTTTTTTAGTATTTTTAATAGTATGAAGTAGTATGAACATATCTTTCCGTAAAATGTTTAATACGAGGATTTGTGCCCGCGCGTTGCCGCGGTGTGTTCTATGAAACATGGATGTAAACATACATAAAGTTAAGGTGTTTCTACATTCATAGACCAAAATATGCAAGCAGTTTACATACTAACTGCTGCAACCAGTTTAGACATCAAATGTGTTGTACACATAGTTGCTGCCTGCATCAATTCATGGTAGCAAGGCACATATGTTTTATCCACATGTAGTGGTGCAATGTATTTGCAGGCCTAACTGATTGAAGCAGTTGGCGCTGCAGTTTACACAAAAGAATACTCTTGCATTTTGGGTGCCACTATGTCACAATAAGGCATCACCTTGGCATGCAAGCATACCATATGTTTAGTCTAAGTCATACACAAAAGATGGCCAATGTTTTGCTGCATAATTCTTCAGTTGAATCAAAAATATTTTGCAAAACATATGATGTTTTTTAACAAATCCAGTTTAAACATTTACATCGTCAACCCAACATCTAGCTTTCTTTCTTTTTCTCTGTGTTCCTGGTCCTTCTTTTTTCTGCACCTGAACCCTCCACTGCCACTGCATAAATATAATAAGAGCAAGAACATTAGGAACAAAACATGTAAAAAGTTAGTGTGGCCAAAAAAGGAGCATGTGATGGTTAGGTAGAAAATGTTTGGACTAAATGCATTTAAGATTGACACTGTTTCTGGTTCCCTAAACTGTTTTGGGTTATATGTTTCTATCTCTTGTCTATATAAGTAGTGCCCATGTGAGCATGAGTATGGGTCATACTCCATTAACTCTCTCTTAAGAAGGCTGTGCAAAAAAGATGGCAGCGACTCCTAATTTTGATGAACTTAAAGCAGCATGCCGTTCTAATAAGCTGAACCGAGCTTTTCGTTTGTTGTTTTTGCATGAAGAAGATGATATCGAAGGCCTTATTATGGTTTTGAATGAAAAATGTAATGATGTCCGTGCAAGAATCAGAAAAAAAGGAAATTGCTTAGAGAGGGTGAAAGTTTTAGCTCGGCTGACCCTGTGGCTGTTGATGGTCTCTCATGTTTGCAGCAAGCACAAAATAAGGATTATCAACTGTTGGCTGCAATGGTCGTTCTTGTTGACCTAGCACATGAAGCACGTACCTTGCAGAACCATCATGCACTTACTATGGAGCAATATAATTAAGATGGATTTGTGTGGTTTTAGTTCTTGTTGTGTTTTTGAGTAGAAGTTCATGTAGGTCTGCACTACCGATTAATGTTATGCTATTGTCATCTTTGCATCTGTTGTTGTAAGATATCGTGTGTATCAATAAAACTTGGTATCTAGTTTGTGAGTTACCGACAATGGAGCTGTTTTGATTTTGTTGTTTATATATATATATTTTTTTATTATAATTATTTTATTTTTATTATATATGTGTATTCTTATTTTATTCACTGTTTTAAATTTTTTAGTTGTTTGTCTGCCTATATAAGGCTACCTTTTTTGGGGTATTTGTTGGTCAGGTTACATCTAACAACCATGGGTGCAACACCAACTATTGACCATTTAAAACACTGTTGTGGCTCTAGCAAGCTTCAACATTGCTTCAAGTATTTGTTTGTGCAGGAATGGAGAGAGAATGAGAATCTTATCATGTATATTGGGCAGAAATGTGCTGATCTTGAGAGCATCATCGAGAAAACAGATCAGCTAATCGAAGAGGCTAAAACTTTTGGTCCATTCGATGATGTTGCTCTTGATGCAGTTGAGTGTATGACTGAGACGCAACAGAGGGATCGAGATATCCTAGTTGCGTTGATTGGTGTTTTGGATTTAGCTCGTGAAGGATGATTGAAAAGCAGCGTCATGTTGGTTTGATGGATTTAAAAGATTAGTGATGGTTGGTTTGGTGTCTGCTATTTCTAAGTGTGTTAGTAGCAAGCCTGTTTTATTTTTTAGTTTTTTGTGTTTTGATGTGCTTTGTCTAGTGAAGTATGCTGTTTTTCTTTTGAATAAAGGCTTGCTTTTGTGAATGCATTGATATCTTAGCTTTGTGCAAAATGATATGCCTAACAATAGTTGCGTTTACTGCTGATATTGTGTGTGTGGGTGAAGGAAAATGCCAGGTTCAATGGCAATCTGTGGTTGCAAGTTAAAGTGCCTATAGAAATCATTATTATATTAAACTTTGATAAGTGTGCAGAGGCTAAGAAATGCAGATGACATGCAAAATTATTTTTTTCTACTGTTTGGAATGCCTAGTCACCAATAGTGATTCTTGTGATAATGTGCAAGTAGAAACAAGATATTTAATGCCAAGTTATGGTTGCATTAAGAGGCTGCCAAGTTATGGTTGCATTTGAGGCTGCATAAATAGTAAGGTCATTCGCAATTTTCTGATGCTGGTACTAATTTACAGTGGAGTTTGCATGCATTATTTAAAAGGCTGAATAAATAGCATGTGATTTCAGACAAAGATTATAAATGCAGGTGCATAAATGGTGCAGAACCTGTGATTTTCTTTTGTTGTTATTCAATAATAGTAGACCATGTATGCATTATCTAAAGGATTGAACTGTGAGGATTTTGGTTGTGAGGTAGCTTAAATGTGCTAACCTAAGTGGACATTGAAATGGCTTGAGAAATAAATGCAATTTCTGTAATATTAGTCAGCATTATTACTAAAAGGGGGCGTTTCATCGAAGAGGTAGAAACCGCGGACAAAATTTTTTGCCATAGAAAATTTCAGAATACGTAACAAAATTTGAAAGAAAAGATGATAAAAAGATTGATCAGACGGTAACAATGACAAATGCAGGGTATTTAAGTTTTTATGATAAGGGTTTGTTGTGTTCACCAAAGTGGTATTTATGTTTGTGTAACACAACTGTGTAAGATATTGTGATGAATAAAAGAAATAATAAAATTGTAACTTAACTATGGATAAATCAAGATAAAAAAAGGTTAGAACAGTGGTGCAGCTCTGGTTGTTTTGTTTTTATTTGCTGCTTGTCTATTTAAGACAGTTGAGGCAGCTTGTTATTGCACCAACATATTTTTAACTTGTCACAAAGAAGCGAGAGAAGAATATGTCTAGATATCCTAAATGTGACCATTTCGGGTGAGGCCAATTCTAACAATTGGTGCGAAATCTTGAGTCAGATGTTACCAATCTTGGTGAAGATATTAAGATATACAGAGATGACGCAATTCTTTGGAAAATTACTTGACATCACTAGTGCAAGGTGAGTTTCATTCAAGAGTGGAGAGTGTTGGGGCGTGTAAGCTCAAAAAGCAAGCAGAGTATCCGAGGGTATCCAAGCTAGAGATGACTAAAGGTCATGCGGATCGCATCCCGGCACGTGAATTGGAGCTTAATGCTCGTGACAATGACATCTTTGTTCAATAACTCAGGGGTTTGATGAATTTCTAAGTGTGTGGCAAATAAGTGTGGTCTCTGTTGTTTGTTGTGTTTCCAAGCATGCATGTATGTAGTTTTATCATTAGTGTTATTGTAGTATTTGTGTGAGAGCCAAGACAAATGATTGTAACATATTTCATTGAATAAAATTGGTTCGTAGGTCTGTAAGACGTACCTTTCTGTTTTTTTGCATCTTCTTGCTCATCCTGGAACAATGCCCTCTTTACACTTTTTGACTCTGTTGGTTTATCTTTTTGCCCTTCCAAATCTTGCTGGAGTGTCACTGCAAGAGGTGTCGGTGGTGTCCCTAGTTTTTCATAAAGAAAGATTCACTATTTTAAGCTGCAAATGGTATGGGTGCGACATTTTTAATGTAATAAAATAGCGTATTAAATCTGTAGCATTCACCTTTTTGATCTTTTGTTTATGTGATGTCACTTTCCTCATTTTCGTTTTGGTGAAGATTCTGCTGGTTTGCTGGCGTGAGAGCTATCGCCGGTGTTCCTAATCGTTTACATCCAAATGTTCAATATTTGTTGGCAGCAGTGTTTTATTCAAATAATATATACGCTTGATTTAAGTGATGTTACCTGAGCTTCCTTCTATCATCTTAATTTTCTCAGTGTGCTGGTTGTTCTTGTTGAAAACTTTATCGACAACAAAATCTGTGCTGGTATTTCTTGCGGGTCCTCTGTTTTGTGGCTTGCCAGCAACTCTGAATACGAATATCCCTGTAACATCATCTGCTGCAGGGCTAAAGAAAGTTGTCGGGACTGTTGCAGATGCGTCTGCGATGAAGGCTATGAAATTAAACCTGTGCATTGCATGCAGTAAAATTATCAGGTTTGCATTTGCAGCGCATTTATTTTTTTAATATTATGTAAGGTCGACATAGAAAGCCACGTACTTATAAGATGGTTTTGCATGTCTTCCATGGTTTAGGCAACGGTACATCCCTTCTTCTTCTTTCACTTTCGAAGCACATTCACTGCAAGACATGTAATACAATCTCTTTTTATGTTGATGTTGGTGATTGTTGCTTCAGTAGTGAATTGCACTCCCTACAAAAGTTTGTGCAAATGATTAGTTGTGCTATTTTTTTGGCAACAAAGTTTCGCACAAAGTTGTAACTGAATGTTAAGCCATGCAATTTTATGTGACAGAAAACTGACCATGTAACTTTCAGAATCCTGCTGTAAAAGTGTCTTTAAAGGGAACCTGTTGCGGAACATTTCTTTTTCTATAGCTTCACATGGAGTCTTGGTAATGCGAAGTGGCGGTTTTTTTTGTTGCCTCTCTGTGTGCCTGTTTTGTATTGAAAAATTAGATTAGGGAAACTTTTGATGCAAAGATGACGTAACATTCAGTTTATTTGGGTCTAAAGACTTTACCTTGCCCTTGCTTCTTCGGCCTCCGGTATCTTCGGGTTTAAGTAGTAGCGTGTTGCAGAGGTCGCTGTTAGCTGGTAATCTGTCATTGCATTGTTTAAAAATGTGGTGAGAAGTTGGCATTTAATTTTTCATAAATTGTTAGTGCAATACCTCTGTATTTTGACACGATGGCAAGAGCTGACGGCAATTATAACTGGCTGCTGCATTTTTTCAACCTGAGCGTCCTCAAATTTTTCAGCCATGTCATGCCACATAGTGAACTCAATAACATTACCACTGCAAAGATCAGCAACTCATAAGAGAGATGATAAATCTTGCTAGTTTATTTTTTTGAACAAAAGAATTTAAACATAAATTAATGTACCTTAAATTTTCAATATCCACTTTTCTAAAGATAGTTGCTTCTTGGTTGGCACTTGGTTTGCGTGTAAGCTCCCCTACTGACCGCGAACAACCTATGTAATCTGTGAGGAGAAAAGTGTTAGCATTTTACAATTCTATTTGGTGTTAAAATTTTGAGAGTAGAAAGACGACCTGTCAGAATCGGGTATTGCATTCGGCCCATTGCATCTTCTGTAGGGATTTTGTACTGAAGCTGGTTAGACGAAACAAAATCAAAGTAGTGGTGCGGGATGTTTGGTGCTTGTATAGCATCAAATTTTGTGGTCTTCCCAAACTTGAGGCTTGTTTTGTTGTTAATGGTTTGCTGGTAAGAATTGGTTGGCTCACACATGAACTCTGAAATCCTGTTAACCTCTCCGAGCTTGATTTTTGGGTTGAAGTAGTCAATCTCTCTGACATTCATGTTTCCTTGTATAGCATTACCCTATCGATGGTGATTTCTTATTAGACAAATCCTAACTGCAGCTACATCTTATCTATGCTACGTGAATTAACACATACCTCTTGATCTATCAAGATACAACAATACCCAATCTCTTTTTTTTTTCCAAAGAATCCAGCTGCATCCTTTTTGCCATAAGTGACTGAAATCCATTTTATGTATACTCTAGCTTCAAGGACTTTGTTGTGAGATGTTGGTGTTAGCTGACGAATTGTAACAGTCTGCGGTGCACTGGTAAGTTTAATGGTTTTGTATTTGGAGGCATGCGGCACCAAAGCAGTTGCATTTCCTTCCATTGTGCTGCCAAGTGTTAAAAAAGAAAGTTAGATACCAAAAAAGGATCTTAAAATTGACAGCGATAAAGGGAATAAGTATTTCAGCACTAAGATTAAGATACATGGCATATAAAACTGGCGGTTTGAAAATCTACCTGTGTCTGATGACTTTCACGATAAGTTTATAAAAGTAAAAGATACTAACATGCAATTCTGATGGCATCATGTAAAGAATGTTTATGAGGAAAAGATTGCAGCAAATTTTGTATGAGCCTAAAGCAAAAGTGAACCTGAATCCTAACACAGTGCTCACAATAAAAAGACACACGCAAAACATTTAAAAAAGGCGAAGATAAACCGAAAATTAAAGGGAACCCAATTAGCAACAAAAAGCAATAAGTTTGTTTTCCAAAAAGCAAATATTAAATCCTACATTTATTGTAGAAAAGTAGAGGTGCGCTGATATTTTCTCAAAAATCTTTGTAAACAATATTTTGGTCACATTTGGCCTTTCATTTTCTTGTTGTTTAATAAGAACTTTTAATCCATGAGCAGATGTAGCTCTAGAGAGAGCGACATACAACTGCCCATGGCAAAAGACTGGTTCGGGAAGGTAAACGCCAATTTTTTTAAAGATTGGCCTTGGCTTTTGTTTATTGTCATAGCATAACATAATTTTATCAGGAACGGAGTTCGTTTAAACTTAAAAGGAAGACCTGGATCTTTATGCATGAGCAGTATTCTGTGGATAAAAACTTTTTTGCCGACTCTTGTGCCTGTGATGATTTGCACTTCAATAAGCCTCGACATCAGCTGCGTGACTATCATACGTGTCCCATTGCACAGACCACCCGCCAAGTTAACATTCCTCAGCAATATCACTAGTGATCCAACCTTAAGATGCAACTCATGTGGCGGGAATCCTGACAGCTTAAAGGTGTTTAGATATTCAGGAGGGTATAACATCTCGGTTTCAGCTCCACTATTTGCAACTGGTATGGCTATATCATAACTTGCATAAGTTGTTATTTCACCATCAACCATCGATAAGACTTTTGAATTAATAATATCTGCTGTTTCATTCTTCGGACATACGATCGCCTTTTCTTGTAGAGTAATTGTTGAAGGTGTTTGAAGTGTAGGCTGATCATAGATGAAATCTATGAGATTTGAGAGGCCTTCGTCATCATCCTGTATGCAATATCTAGTTGGGATTTCGACCCATTCTGTATCTCTGGTGTCTTCTTTATCAGGCTCACCAATGTTACCATTACAATTATCAAGAAGCCAAAATGCAAATGAGGTTGCTAAGCTCTGTTCTTCTAGGCTCAAATCTGAGCGGAAAAGCCTCATTTTTTTAAGTGTCATAACCTGAAATCATGGCCACATGTGAGATTCTGCAATAGACGATGCTATTACTTCCATTTTTGGCGCGCCTTTCTTGACTGGGAGTGTTTGGCGGAAATCACCACCTAAAATGATTGTTTTCCCACCAAACAAAACATCTGGTGCATCTAATATGTCTCTCAGAGTCTTGTCCAATGCTTCAAAGCATCGTCGGTCATTCATCGGTGCTTCATCCGAGATAATAAGATTTGTTTCTTTTAAAAGATTTCCTATTAGAGTGTTTTTTTTAACGCTGCAAAGTGACTCATCCGTCAGCTCCAATGGAAGTTTGAACCTTGAATGGGCATTTCGTCCTGCTGGAAGAAGGAGAGATGTTATGCCAGAAAAAGCAACCGCCAAGACAATTTTACCTTCAGCCCGTATAGTGCTGAGGATTGTTTTCCAGAGGAACGTTTTACCAGTCCCTCCATGACCATATACAAATATCAACTCCTGCTTACCCACTTTAAAAGCATTCATGATGAGGTCATATATGTTTTTCTGTTCATTATTCAACTTTGGAATCGAGTCATCTCTTTGTTGTGCTAGCATGTGCCTATTGTAATTCTTTTCTTCCATTAATAAACTGTTGTTTAATTGATCTAGCAGTTCTTTTGGAGGGGGCTGCCAACCATAATTTGTTATTGATTTGCTACAACTGGTAAGTATTATTTCCAGCTCATATAATATGTATCCTTGTAATTCATCGTCATTGACGTGGTAGTTGGGAATGCGGACCTATTGCGAGACAATTCCTGGAATATCAAGGCCCATTTCTTGCCAAAACTTGTTCCATAACTCTAAAGGTTGTGCAAGGTCGCAATGAGTAAGCATTCGTGCGAAAAGGAACCTCAGCTCTGCTGATGAAGCTGAGCCACATGCCTCTTCAAGAGTTGTCTCCCATTCTTTGTCATCACCAAGCAGACCAAGTGCGTCACATACAACATGATATGTTAGGTATACAACTTGGTTGACTGATCTGACCTCTGCAAAGTCTCTGCACCCTTTTTGATGACATAACAACATCCTTAAGTAGAAAAGCTCCCCTGAAGTTGGGTGAATATATGCAAGCAGCCCAATAGAAGATGCGTTGGTTTTCCTCCGTGACCAACTCTTTCGATCTGCATACCACACAAACTCCGATGGGAATTGTAAGTATGTCAAATGCCTTCCATCTTCATTTTCAATGTTGTAAGTGAACCATTCTGTTAGTGTTGTCAGTTTCCGATCACGACGGTTAACCACGGACTCTAAATTGTCACCGTCTCTAAAGGTTACATGTTGCATGTTTTCTAGATGGACTTGAAGAATTTGCACCGCAGGTTCTCTGCTGTGTATTTCGAATTTGAGGATTCTCCAACATGCTTCATGAGGACATATAAACCGGCCATCAAAATAATTTTGGATTTCATCGATGGTTGCCTCTGCTTGTGCTGACGAAGTAGAAGCCTCACCAACAGATCTTGTTACTTTGGCAAAAATCCTATCGGTTCCCTTTGATATATATTTGAACAGATATTTTATTAGCATGCTCCAACCTCAGTACTCCACATTAATATGAGCTTCAAACGCCAAGCAAAGATCGCAGTTATACGGCACCACATACCCATTGTCAAGCTTGATCTGGCCTTTTGTTGCGGTAAATTGTCCTTACCTTCTTCGATAATGTGGATAACCCTTGTCGTCAAAAAAAGTTTCTTCATTATATCTCTTTGGAAATTTTTTACTGCACATATCGCCCTGCATACACGGTGCATTCAAGTTAGCCCTGCCACATGGTCCATGCATCATCATCTCAGAAACAATTTTATAAGTGCGCGGATCAACATCGGGGTCAGGCAGCTCTGCAGAAATGTATTGATCCACATCCTGAGCATTGTCAATGCTCGTCGTTGAAGAAATCCCAAGAAGTATATGGCAATGTGGTAAGCCACGCTTTTGAAACTCAACAGTATATAATACTGCATATAAAGAAAAGATAACAATTAAAATTAGAACAACATGGTGGGACACCGCATTATATACTGATTCAGTGAATGAACGTGATTGAAAGTTAAAATCCAAGTGTTTTTTAATAAATAAACATAGACATACCTCTTGTAACACGCCCAAATGTTTGTTCTTGCTTCATGAACCTGACGAATGACTTAATCTTTTGATGAAATACTCTGCACACTATATATGTGATTCGCTCCAAACGGTCTATCTTTTATTAGTCAACCACTTGTGAATGGTCAACCATAAAAGTCAAACAACTCAGAACAAAATGCAATTAAGTCCAGAGGAGTTTAGAGTTTCCCAGAGTCGTTAAGTCCCAACGAGGTGTGAAAACCGTAATACAACGAATCTGTGATCGAGTGATCTTGAATGGGAAAAGGAATTATGGGGATTTCTAAACTACAAGGCAAGCAATAATAATAAAAGGCAACTAAAACTATCGAATCTATGATGTAAACAAGGGAATATAAACTAACAATGCGAATCTATACTAAAAGCGAAGAACATAATTAAAGAAACGTGAATTAAATGCAACTACTCTAATTTAACCCATGAAAATGAACTACAATATTTCTACAGCTAAGGATGTTATTTAAACATTATTTGAAATTTAAAACTAATTTTTGGATTTTTCTTGATTTATTTGGAATTAAAACTAATTTAAGACATTTGAAAGAGACTTAACATACTAAAATTAGGAAAACATGAAAGAAAATTACAAAACTACTTTTCAAAAATCAAATTTAACTAAAAGATTTTTCAAAACTGGAATCACATTTTTTGACTTTTTCTCAATTTATTATGAATTTAATACTATTTAAAACTAATTAAAATGCTAGAAAATCTATTTTAACTAAGAAAATTCAGGAAAAATACTTTTTATGACTTTTGATTATTATGAAACTAATAAAATTGAAATTGCATTTTTCCAACCTTTTACAATTATTTGGATTAAATGCTAATTAAAAGGCTAGAAAATGACATAAAATGCGAAAAATAGCAAATGAACAAGTGAAAAATATGAAAACTTCCGTAAACTATAAAATAATACCGAAAACCGGGAAAAATAACGAAACTATTTTGGAGAGCTGGAACTATGATTTGGCACACTACTTGTATGAATAAGCACGAAAAATAAGCAATAAGCCACCTATAAGCACCGAAGCTATCACAAGCTCAAAATGACCTAAGATAACTAAGAATATACTATCAAGAATCGAATGGGATCCTAAAAGCACGGGCTATAAGCATTTAGGCTCAAAACAACTAAAGACTAACTAATGCCAAACGACCATAGCCCTACTTTAAGCCCTTGTTAAGTTAGCTTATAAAAATCACAAAATAAAATAAAATCACCATGAAAACCACTACCAACCAAAGTGTCTAAATCCGAATTTCACCGATAAGGACAAGAAATGAAGATTTTAAAATATAAAAGTGAAGGCGGTTTGCAAGTGAAAAGGATTTTTGACTTTTAAAGGAAAACCGAGATTTTGACTTTAATGAAATTTGATCTTGAAAAGCAGTTGGAAATGAAGTTTATAGATGTAATATGACCTAATGAAGATGACTTTAGTGATTCTAATACTAATATGCAAGTTATGCTACTTTAATAACTAACTCGATATGAAAACTTGAATCAATACATGCAATTTTGACTATAGTGATAAAAGATGCAAACTAGAAACTGAATTAGACTAGATATTGCTAATCGAGACTAGTGTTGCAATAATCCACCACTAATAACTCGGGTTCAACTCTTGAACAAAACACCCTCTTAACTATCTCATTTGCACTTTAAAAGCCGATTTAGCTAATACAGCCATAGAACTTGATCCCTAGAAACTAAATAACTTAAAACTAATCTAATTAAATAGATTCCAAGGTAAAATAAACATTAAATAAGCTGAATAAGAAAATGGCTAATTTGGACTTTTTTTCTTGATTTTAAGCAAAAACTGAATTAAACAACTAAAATGCATTGAATTAAAAGCAATAATCTCTAATTAGACTAAACAAGCTGAGAAATTCCAAAATAAGCGAAAAATAAGTTGTGCTATAGTGATGTTGACTTTCTTTGACTTTCTTAGAAAATGGAAATTAAGAACAGAAGCTCTAATTTCTTGTTTAAAACAACTTTACTAATCTTAAAAGGACTTATTGAAACTAGTTGGACGACAACACTTAAGAACAAGCATAAATGAATTTGGCGGGAAAAGCGAAATCAAGAAAGAAACGGAAATTGCTACTTAAAACTTGTGAATTAATCTTGAAACTAACTTGTGCATTCGAAAAACATAAACCTGAATTCTTTAACATTCAAACAAATAAAATGATTACAAGAAAATTAAAGAAAGGTCTAAAACAGTGACAACTTGTATCTCGAGTCTTCTTTTTCTTTTATAGGTCTCAAAAGTGTCTCTCATCATTCTTGGCCATTGGATTGGCGACTTCATCTCACCCTTTGATCACGTTTTGGCGCCAAAACCTTTATCCCACTTTTCGATTGCTTGAGAGGAAAGTAGCATTAATTGCATTTGGATGTTGTGGAGGTGGAGGGACATGGAGTAGAGTTGGTGATGGAAGGTGGAGTGTGGCGGTGAAAGTGCGAGCAAGTGGTGTGGGAGGTGGAAGTGCAAGGGTGCAGTGCTTTGTTTTGGATTTTGGGCTTATTTTTGGTTTTGGGTTTGGGGTTAAAAAGGGTCCGGTTGGTTATTAGCTTAGTAACACAAGGACCATTCTTGCAATTCATCCAAACTAGAGGATGGCCGAACTTTTCCAAAAATTATTATAAGGACCATAGATGACAAACTTTATTAACCAAGGACCATAAATAATATTTTTCATTTTGAAAATCACAGGGACTTGTTTTGCCATTTTGAAAGTTGGGGGTAAGCGCCAATTATGCAAACTTTGTTCGTTTTCTATTCGTTTTACTCATTTTGCATTTAAAACATATAAAACACAATTTTGGGATATTCTCATATTTTGATGCATTTACGAGTGTTTTAAATGTTTTGCATTCAGTTGACCAAAATGATGAATATTTACACACTCATCAATATGCCCTATCTGTTGTAGTCAAGTGAGGAAACTAACCCATGTATCTTTGAATCTCAGGCCACTTTACATTGCATGTGAATGTTATAAAAAAGCGTGGATTACCAAGCACCCTACAAATGGCCAATGCATCCAGGTAATGATTGTACATATATCTTGGACCTCAAGTAAATGAGGAAGGTAATACAATTTGCGAGCCTTCCTTTGACCCTTCACGATCTCCCCTTTAAACTGCATCATACATGCCTGATAAATAGTCTCCTCGAATATCATTCTGATGTGTTCTATAAAAATCCATTCTATTATGTTCTATACAACAATACACCCCAACGACATACTGCTGAAAAAGCCTGCCAGTCCAAAAAAGCAGATTATAATTGTCATACCTTGGGTGCAGCTGGTATGTGTAGAATGCATTCATCGAAACACGTTTTGGCTCATCGTCTGGATCTGTTGTTCTTAACTTTAACTTTGTATGATACCCTGGCTGACCATAGATGAAAATCAATGGAAACCGTAACGACATGTATGACTTATGAATTTTGTTGATCCTCTTTAGTGGACCATCTCTGTATTCTAGTATAACATCATAATTTGACTCACTTTCTAGGCCACTGTCAAAGACAATGGTGCCAAGAATCTGTGATGATGGAAGCTCATAACCACGGGGTCCTTCACCACTATAAAGCCTCACTTTAAATTCAGGGACATCATGCTGAGCACACTTGTCGCGTGCAGTTCTAAATATCTGGACCAACTCATTGTGGGTGTCTAGAAAGTGAATGAGCCCTTCCACAATCTGTAGATCCAAATCAGTGGCATCTGAATTTGAAAAATGGCTCAACCTATGCTCAACCTCGTTCTGCGTGTCATAGATATAGAGCTGTAAAAATTTTGGGTCGTCATTACCTGGACAAAGCGACCCAATTCGATGGTATATTTGGCCTGAAACTTTGAAAATATATGGCCCTCCACCATTATTGATCGCGGTGTCGACATTCGCACCAAAAGAAGTCATTGCAAACATCTTATTGTAGGTTCTATATTTTCCATAAAGGTTCTTCTGCCAAGCAGCTGCTTGATATACTCAGGCGGCTCTGCTTCCGGCTGCATAAATATTCTACCGCCTCCACAGCATAAATGGTATTGAGGTGTAGCATTTCTAAACTGGTGGCTTGCAAGCTGCACCCAGTGCCAAAAGACAAATTACAATGATAGCACCGCCGAGCAGCCCCTAAATCATCATATGCGTATGATGTATCTACATTTATTAAGAAACCATAATTAATTCAAACGTTTGAGAATATATGTTTTTAAAAAAGATAACCGATGCTAAAAAAATCACAAAAATAAGTAACCTTGTGTTGTATGAGAAGACGATCCTTCATCAATGCTGCATGATCCATTACCCATGCCATGATGGAAACTACTTTTAAGGAACCGTTGACGTTTAGACTTTCTAGAGGATTGACATGAGTGCCCAGTTCTTTTTCAACCTTGTGACTGATGAGTAACATTTTGTGGAACACTTGCTCCGACATTGTCATTCAGACCTACCGTTGCCACCCAAAGAAAGGAGGACAAAAGGTTACCGATTTTTATATTTACAAAAATGCGTTGCAAAGAGCAAAACTAAAAAATTACTCACTTTGAGTTGCATGAGTATTCGTGGATTGACCAACGGTATGAGCATAAGAATCTGAATCTGATCGGTGCATGGATGTTGTGGAGGACTGCTGTAGGCGTCTTTTTCTTCCTTGTGACTGATGAGTAACATTTTGTGCAGCACTTGCTTGGCCATTGTCATTCATGCCGACCGCTGCCACCCAAAGAAAGGAGTACAAAAGTTTAGCTGATTTTTAGATCCACAAAAATGCATCGCAAAAGGTAAAACTAAAATTCACTCACTTTGACTTGCATGAGTATTCGTGGATTGACCAACAGTATGAGCATCAGCAGCTGAATTTGATTGGTGCATGGATGTTGTGGAGGGCTCCTCCAGGCGCCTTTTTCTTCCTTGTGACTGATGAGTAACATTTTTGGAGCACTTGCTTGGGCATTGTCATCCATGCCAACCGCTGCGACCCAAAGAAAGGAGGAGAAAAGTTCAACTGATTTTTAGAACCAAAAAAATGCATCGGAAAAGGTAAAACTAAAGAATTACTCACGTTGACTTGCATGAGTATCCGTGGACAGAACAACGGTATGAGCATAACCATTTGAATTTGGTTGGTCCATGCATGTTGTGGAGAACGGTTCAAGGCGTCTTTTTCTTCCTAGTCCAATTTAAAAATCTCATGAGCACCTGATCTAATCATTGGAAAGTGTTGTGTAAAAAGAAAATATAGTAAAGGACCTTTGCTCGCTTTCATCTTATTAGGAGTCATTAGCTTACCAATGGTGCACACATAACTGGATGAACCGGTCACCTGACCACTTGGACCACCCGGTCCAACCTGCTTGTTGTCCGGCTACTTTCTTGGCCCGCCTCTCTTCCGAGGTTGCTGTGAAAACCCAGGATCATCTGTGCTCACTCCTAACCCAATTAAAAAAACCTCATGAGAACTCGGTCTAATTATTCTAATGTGTTGCGTAAAAAGGAAATACAACAAAGCACCTTTTTCCGCTCCCATCTTATTAGGAGTCACTGGATTGTCAACAGCGTGCACATAAGTGGATGAATCACCCACCTGACCATCCGAACCACCCACGACAACACGGTTCTTTGGCGGTGCTTACTCGCCTGCCTCGCTCGAGGTCTGCTATGAGCTGTGTCATCATTTGCAGGCAATCCTACCACGATTAAAAAATTCTCATAAGAACCTGATCCAACTATTTTAAAATCTTGTAAAGAAAAATACATCGAACACCTTTGTCAAGGTCAACTCCTTTCTTTGGCAAATGTTTCAAACCTTCCTCTTCCTCGACTTTCTTGTGAACATGCGGCACCATCTGCGATTGACCACAGCCGGTTTAAAAAATACCATGAGAATCTAATCTAATCATTGTAAAGTGTTTTGTAAAACCTAAAAACATGAAAGAGCCTTTACCATGGTTTTTTAAAGGAGTCTTTGGCAAATGCGGCTCCAAATTGTCTGCGATATTATCATTTACCCCCAAAGAACCACCCACCGGTGCATAGCCTACCCCCGTATGACCACTATAATATAAAGGCATCTCTTGGCCTGTATTGTGTATGCCTTGCTCCTGAACAACATCTGCAAACGAAAAAACAACATAAATGCATGAATGTTGTGAGAATGAGTGTTTGTCGACGCTGCAACGACGCCCAAAACTCACCACAGTGGCATGTCAAAAAAAAATCATAAAATGCAACACACCTAAAAAAACTTACGAAGCCAGGAACCATATATAGTACCTGTGGTAACCGGTCAAAGTGAATCAGGTAAAGCATGAGCTAATCCCCGTGGCGGTGTTGGGACACTGCGCCACAAAAGTATACCAAACATACAAAGAGTAAAGGGTCATATGAATGCACAACAAAATGCAAAAACAAAGTGCTAAAAGACGCGCAACCCGAAACATTAGGGAGTCGGCATATACCTGGTGGTCGAGCACGATGTGACCGATAGTTTGGCCTCCTACCTAGAAAGAAACAAATAAACATATGCATAAAACGGGAGAGCCATGAAATGAATAGAACAGGTAATTGGAAATAGAGTAAGTGTACCACGACGTGGTTCCTGTGATACTCCCCGTAAAACAAAGTGTTGAGATTATGTATCCGCAGGAAGTGGTGCAGTTACACCGGCAGCAAAATCCAATACGTAAGCACCAGTAACATAAGCATGTATCGTTTGACAGGTGGACACACCCGATGCAATGACCTCACGTATTCCACATTCAGTAAACCCATGCACATTTGCAACATTGTTTTGTATGACGTTTTCACATGGCCGATCGCGAATGTTTTGAGAGTCAGGTATAGTTTTTGAATTCATAGTTACAAAAAACAGCGCGTAAACAAATAACAAAGACAGCACCCAAAAAGCAAATCAGAACTATCAACATTTTTTTATAGTTATGGTGAGCAACAAAAGAATCAGCAAGAAATATTTTCGAAACACAGAAGATGAGAAAAAGGCGCCAAAAAAATAGAAGAAAGTTAGCTCTTGTGATCCAACACAAAAACAAAGGGGAAAAAAACCCTAAAACAAAAGTTAAAAGAGCCAACTAACAAAAATGTAGAAAGCATTTAATGAAGATAGCATTCAATTCCAAAGACTCATTAAAATAAAATGCAACCCCAAATCTGCCTATCAACATTTAATCACTCTAACAACTAAACATAACAAACCTAGAATAAAAGGAACTAACATAAAGCAGCCTAACCACCATTTACCTAAAGCAACAACAACCAGCCAACTCAATCGAAAAGACTAACGAAACCCACCAAAAATCTAAAAGAAAACAGTCAAAATTAAAGGAAAAAACATCAAACCTAGTATCAAATGGCGCAAAGAGTAAAGTTGCCGGGTTTTTTTTTAGCACAAATAATTGATCTACCTAACTTCAACTACAACAATCAGACAATATATCAAGGCAAAAAAGAATATGTGGAGGAAAAATGACATGACCTGTAGCATGGAACAAATGACAAGTGGGCATCCACAAAATCAACATAAAAAAATAATTTATGTTACGAAGAACAGTAGCCCCCTCACAATCGCCTGTAGCAACCACGAAATTCATGCCTTTCGAAGCCTAAAATGGCCGGATAATTTTCTGGAGGCACACCCAATCGGATCTAAAAGGTAAGCGTATGTTGTAAGTGAAGATGAATAGTCAGCGGTTCAGGTAGGCTAAAGCAAATAACCCACGGGGCCCTTGAAAAAATAAAAAACCCATGTTACTATTCATAAGAAGCCCAATAAATGTAATATAGTAGTAATATGCCTAGTTTTGAATTTACTTCACACATTCATTATGTAGAATACTGAACTATTTTCAGAACGACTACAAGTTTGCTACAAGATTTAAAGTTGACGCGAGCTCTACTACTTGAGTTCTTTATCGCGTAGACAAGATGTTCTCATCACCTTATATATATTACGGGACCGAGCTTTCATCCATGGGCCACATATATGTTCAGCAGACCAACCCCATTTGTTTTGTATTTTCAAACTTAGTTCCTGCTTGTTTGTTTAGGCAGGTTCTCATATATCATGATATAAACATGTGTTCCTTAATTACGTCAAATTTGGGGTTGATTGACGTTATTCGGGGGAACATATGAAACGCCAATTTTTATTATTATTATTATTATTTTTAATATATAAATATGTAAACTGTATACATTGATAAAACTAGTGTAAGCGTATTTTCTACATCATAGGGCTTATTCCAAACATTCCGTTAAAAGAATAAACTTTGCAAAATACATAACAATGACTCTTTAAACTTGGTAAAGAAGCTGGTTCTTGATTTAGGGGCATTCCAAACTGATAACAAATGATGGAAATGAGAAGCTCGTTATCTAACCCGCGAGCTACACCATTTTAACCCATTACGCCTCATTTAGCATGTACATGGTCTCATCTTGCATACCTAGAAAAATATAAACTGAGAACGGTAAGTCTATAAGACTTAGTGAGATAACAAAACTTTATTAAATCATAAACTAAACATAAGTGTGATGTTGAATAAGTATATATAGTACTATTCTGACTACATAAATCATAATATTAACTAACTGCATAAGCACAACACTGACTGATTAAATACATGATACACCATATGATACACCATGTTACTGACCGAGTACATAAGTATATTGATTGTATAACTTACTAAGTACAGAAGCGCATAGTGAGTGCGTAAAGCATATACTGACTGAGTGCATAAGCACATACTGACTGAGTACTTATAGTACTATACTGGCTGAGTGCATAAGCACAAACTGACTGAGTACTTATAGTACTATACTGGCTGAATACATAACTGACGAGCCATATAAGCATGTTAATCATCCATATGTTAATCATCCATATAGGATGTCTGAGTTTCGATTTTGAAACATTCACTATTCTAAGGCTCGATTCTCCATTAAGGAGGTCTAAGTTCCAACTTTGTCTGGAACGCATGTGTGATCACATAACTGACTATATATTGATAGTACTAAATACATTGAGTAATGCATAAAGTACCATTCTGACTAATTAAGTGCATAAAGCACTTGGCATACCTTAAAAATTGCCTAAGCATATACCTAATAGAATCTGACATGTATATATAAACGCATCGCATGCCAGAAGTGCATAAAGCATTTTGCACACAATACTAAACGCATATAACATTCATATATAATTTAAGGTTGAGCTAAATACTTAGGTTTGACTAACATGATAATGAGCTGGACCTAAGACTAACTTGAATATAAAAACTGAGCAGTAATATGGTTATGAGGTTAAAATTAAGACATGATACTAAAATTGTACTATAACATAAACCAAGGTGAGCTATAACTTGATACTATAGCCGAACTATGATATAAATCTGAACTACTATAAACATAATACTAAGACCGCTATGGCATATAACTACGTTTTTCGCAATAAATAATACTGAGATTGAGCCACGACATACTACTGAGTAAGACCAATTACTGAATATGGCCAAACAGTCAACATGATAATGAATATAACCAAACGGATCAACATGACAGTTAATATGACCAAACGGGTCAACTTGATGCTTAATACAACCAAACGAGTCAACTTGATGCTTAATATGACCAACGGGTCAACTTGATACTTAATATCACCAAACGGGTCAACTTGGGTCAACTTGATACTTAATATGACCAACGGGTCAACTTGATACTTAATATGACCAAACGTGTCAACATGATACTTAATATGACAACTTGATACTTTATATGACCAAAGAGGTCAACATGATACTTAATATTACAACTCGATACTTTATATGACCAAAGAGGTCAACATGATACTTAATATGACAACTTGATACTTTATATGACCAAAGAGATCAACATGATACTTAATATGACCCAACGAGTCAACTTGATATTTTATATGACCAAAGAGGTCAACATAATACTTAATATGACCCAACGGGTCAACATGATACTAATATGACCGAACATGTCAACATGATACTTAATATGACCCAACAGGTCAACTTGATACTTTATTTGACCAAACATGTCAACATGATACTTAATATGACCCAACGGGCTGTTAGGTCACTAGTTTTACAAACACAAGTAATATAGAAAGAGATAAGGCGATTGAACAAGAACCAAACACACACACACGATAATATATGACCGGTTATGCGTAGGAGTATGTGAAGGAGAATAACTTGAACAACCAACCATCAAATGAAGGTTTACATAAGGTATTTATAGGAGGAAAGCTAGGGCAACACTCCTAGTTTCCATCCTTTCTTTAATGGGCTTGGGCCTAAGCTCATGGGCCTTCTACATAAGCTTAAGGCTAATAGCAAACATAAAAGCCATAATAAAGCTAACTATTACATATTAATTACTAACACTTGATTATGGTTTAGGGTGATTCCAACAATCTCCTTCAAGTATTGGTGATGAGCGGTGAAGGCGTTGAGGTAATAGTAGCTTTGAAGTCTTCGACATTCTTTTTCTTGTGAGAAGAATTTCCTTGATTAGAACAATCTCCCTAGTGTAGAGATAGTTGTCTTTGAGCAGTTATGCTTTGGCGTCATCTTTAACTTTGTTCTTTGATCATTGTTCTTTGTGGTGAAAGTGATAGTATGTTGTTATGCGCATCAAGTCTCGCCTTCAGTGCCTTGTTGCTCGGTGTCTCCACGTCATTCTTGACATGCTCACACGCTTTTTGACGTTGGAATTCAATCTTGATGAAGTTCTTTAAGTCTTTAACTTTGTAGATTCTTTGGTTTGACGAAGAATCATTCGATTGTGTTGCTTTTGAATAGAACTTCCATTAGTGATGATGTTGGCGTGAGCATGAGAAGAATCGACACGATCATCCCGCTCGGAGCTTCCATAAGAAGAAAACATTTCAAGCGGTTAGTAATAAGCGAGTTCCGCACTTACAAGTTTGAACTTGAGTGTTAATAGCATAGTGTGAAAACACAACTCTAATTCTTACAAAGGTCGTTCTGAACTGGAGTCCCACAGTGAGATAACGCGATGTGCCAAGTACATCTACAGTTCGGATGAGTCGTGAGGTACACCAAGCATCACCTCTGATGTAGATCTGTTTGAGACACACTCCGCGTAATCCACGGGAGTTACCGAAGTGACTGTTGTCAAGGGTCGTTTGATGTTGACCACAGCGGGAGTTTCCATTCAATCACCGAGGATCACGGTTGTGAACCTCTCATAAATGTTCTAGACAGTTGCTAAGATGCGTGAAGGACTCGATATGAACCATCGATAATCTTATTTGGTGATCAACAAGTGATAAAATGTCAAGTGTACCTAAGAGATATTTTGATGAATCTCGTGGCTCTAGACTCAATAGTGCGTTTGGTTTTCTGAGTGAGACTAGGGAGAGGTCTCCTTCTTCAATACCAACGATCTCTGAAAGCCAATAGTTTACGTAGGGTTCCCCGTGAGAATGAAACAAGCTTACGTTGAGAGAAACTTGAGTGGCTAAGAAGGTTTAGTGCATGCGTCATCGGGTCCATGACGACTTTTAATCTTCAATACCGGTGTCACTAAGTGACAACCAAGAGTATATGAATTGAACCCGATTATACGCCCTAAGTTGAATAATTTGGAGGCTATTTCTTTTCACCCTTTTCTTTGCATTTCTTTTAATTCTTCAACTCCTTCTTTTCCGATTCTCATTTTCTCCTTTTTATAATCATACCTAAGGACTTCTAAGTACTAACTATTTGTGATGTCCTTGGGTAGATCCCTCCGACTCTGGCGGATCATAGGACGTTATTCCTAACCTTAGTCACCTTATAACTCCATGACTAACCTATGTTGCCATTAAAACCACAGTTGAAGAATCTCTCAAAGGGTTTGTAAATGAAAATCATGTTTGAACCATTTGTGAGAGATAGGATTTTTCATAAATACCCCCCACATGTGCTTAAGAGTTTTAATGGTTTAATTGCACATGAGAGAGGCGCCCACATTTTGAATTGATCCACTGGAGATAGACAATCCCATGAGACACGGTTCGTTGCATAGTTAAAGAGTTACATTGTCGACTTTTAGGTGACAACTAGCTCTAATAACTACCTTGAAGGTGTAGACAAACCTCGAAAGGTTGTCATACCGTCGAGTTCATGTCTACCAAGAGTATCTCGAATGGTACTTTCTACTTGGACAAGTCCTTTGCGAGACACGTTTACATTACTAGCGAACTAGCTTGAAATTATTACCGTCCAGACAAGTCTTTTCAATTACTAACAGTTTAGTATCGTCAATTCATTGGTTAAGTCTGAAAGTACGAGACTCATTTGCATTTTGCACAACATATTTCTTATCACACAATTTTCTCCCCTCAAAATGGCATATAAAATGTTATTTTGAGCGGTTGAAATAAATATGACCATTTCGAGTGTTACGGAAGATGACCACTATGAACAATTTGTGAACAAAGTTTTAATTCAAATACTCCCCTCAACAAGTGATATAAGCGGTTGAGGTTTTGAAAATCTTACGGGAAGTACTTGTTCTTTTGAGCAAAACCTTGAAAATGAAAGGTTTAATAGGTTTTACTCAAAAATAAGAAGCTTTCGCTCCTTTTATAAGGATTGTGGCTTTGAAGCATACCACGGGGTCCTTTCTTGACAATTACGGGTTGTACAATCGTTATGTGCACAAGCCATTGACATATATAATCACACATCCAAATTTATAATGAAAGAACCAAATCAAGGGTACCGGAAGTCCGGTGATGTCGCCAGAGTGCGAGCAGGCGTTGATAGCCAATGATGTTGATCTGGTCGACCACCAACAAAGCTTTCCATCGTTACGAATCGATCCCTTGAAACAACCTTTCATCAATCATTCGATGATCCTCCTCACATCCTGCGATCCCGAGAATTCCATCGCTTAGGAGACCCAATCTTTTGACGTATGTCCTTCAACCTATATGTCAATCCATCCCTAACCATCTTCAAAGTGTGATCTCCAAACTTGTGAAGTTCACTACACGCCATTAAGCAATTTCTTTGTAGTTCACTATGGTAAACGACGCGAAAGGTTTCTTGATGAGTGTATATTGCGAGAGCTGGTTGATGTCGGGAAGATCTAGGCGAGGTGGTGTGAAGTTGACACGGGTGCGATAAGATTCAATCGCGGTGAAGATCTTCTACGTTCCTTGATGACTATGCGTCGATGAAGATGAAGCGATGACTTGATGAATTCACGTTGTACTTGGTTGAAAATTGCCTCATGCGATCTTGTACTTTAGCAAGGTACATGTCTTCAATGTCGTTGATAGACAAATTCTCAAAGTCGACTTGAGAAAGCATAGTCCCTTTCATCTTGTCGTTTGACCACGATATTCTTAAGGAAGGTGTAGTCCCACTTAGATGATAGAACAACATGTTTGGCGAAACGATATCCTTAGTACCGCATGTTGAGACTTACGAACCCCGACTTTTGTAGTAGATTCTTCGCGTTCGGCCAATGATGAATCAGTACATTGCATCTCGGTCGTATGCTTCCACTTTGTCGAGAGAACAAGTGATTGGCACGTTCCTCGATGGCTATGCTGATTCGAGTATATAGTCTTTGAAATGGAAGTGTCAACGATGTAGCGTATTTCCTTGAACCATCGCCACCATGTAGAAGAAATTCGGTCTTTGTTGAAAAATATCTGAATGGAATCCTAGGTTCGGTTGTTTGGCCAATTGTTGGTAGAGGTCTTGACCATCGGTGTAATATGGAGGGTTGTCCCGTTTAGTGAAGTCGACGTTTGCTTCGGGTTGAGCCAATCCATGTTGTTAGACATGGCTCGAGCAATGTTCTCAAGGTGATATTCGACCTCGATGGCACTTCGGAGTCTTTTAACAGTTGAAATGCTTCATTCTTGATTCGCCTCAACTCGGTTTCGTCATCTTCTTCACATGGAACTTTTCTTGCAAAAGTTTGCATGCTCAATGTATTACCGTCTACCAATCGACCTTCTTGGTGGTAGGGTGTTGTTAACAAGAGTAGAGAACCATTCAAATCCATCGGTTTATCGTCATCTAGCGGAGACAGCGTCAACCATGGGTGCCTTCTTCTTCTTCTTTTCGAGGGCCTAGATGATGATCTTGGTTTCGAACTTTTGGGAGAGGTGGGTTGTTGTAGGGCTCAGGACCTCTTCATCGTCACCACCCGTATACTCAAAGTGATCACCGGTTTTACGAGTCGGGGGTGGTAACTCGGAATCGTCACGAGGTTTATTAGTAGAAAAGCGGGAGGAGACCGTTGTTGAGTGGGAGTCCGTTGGAGAGGAGGTAACATAGAAGATGATTCACCGGACTTCTTCCGACGTTTAGCTTTATCATGCTTATCCCGATCCTTGTCTTCATCGTCTCTAGGATGTTTAGACTTTTACGCTTGAATCTACATGCTTCTTTAAGTTGGTAGTCCAAAGAATGCTAGAAACACTTTCCTTCCTCGAAGTAAATGTCCCGGATCGTGTAGACATTTGTGTGAAAAGCTTGGCCACCAATTCATTATCCGAGAAAACTACGGGATCGGATGGATTGATTGTGACGGTTAAAGGTGTGGATCTTATAGTTTGCTTGGCTATCGCATAAGATTCGGATATAGTTGTCGGTAAACATCTCCTTTGTGACTTTAGGATCGAAATCTTGAAGGTACTTGTTAGTGTAACCTTGATCATTTCGTTCAGTTCCTCTTGACGATGACTTTTCATGAATTCTGAATAAACTTCCTTTTTCCTTTCATCTTTTCATGCTCGTCATCTGATGTTGTATGTGATCAAGAAAGAAATTCAACTTCTTTTGGAGAATGTCTTTCTTTCGATTTGTTTGACAACATTCCCAATTCGTTTATGAGCATGAGATATCCAAGAACGAGGTGGTTTCTTCACCGATTTGGATGATGATTTGGTTGATCTCTTTGATGGGTGGTGGTGATGAATGAGAAGAAGAATCCGATGAGGATGAGGCATGAGAGACTCGGGGTCCTTGGGCGGTTCGTAAGTTTCATTCGTGATCGTGTAGGACTTTCGAGCGACTTGTCATAATCAAAGATCTTTATCTTTCTCGAGACTTCTCGGTTTCGGTTTTCTCAAACTCATATTCGATAGTATCCTCCATGAGCTTTTGTTGTTGCACAAGAGTGGTGGCACGGATCCCTTATCGGGTCGATTAACCGCGTCGGGACTGGTGAAGAGTGGGCAACACCACTTGATCCTCCGGGGCCACCCATTTGGTCTTTGCAAATTCTTGACTTTTTGAAGGTGGTGACAATTTAAGCTTCTTCCTGTAGGATTGATCCAATAGCTCTTCTTCTTCTTCGAGCTCTCATCATAGGGCACAAGTCGGAGTCTTCCTTTTTCCTTTATCGACTTGAGGACTTGGTGGTTTTGGTGCGGAAGGATTGTCATCCTTGCGGTTCAGAGTAGGTAATCTCTTCATACGTGTCGGTACCTTGAGCTTTCAAAAGCTTTCTTTGCGGTTCGGTGTGGGAATAGGTTCGACTTCCTTTACGGGAACAATCCTTTTACGAGGAGGATTCCTTTTGGGAAGTTTCTATAACTTCGAAACTTCTCGCACTTTCGGCACTTCCTCTTACGGTTCTCCGAGTAGGAGTTCACGAAGGTTTTCATCAAGATGACCAACTTTGCCTTCTCTTACGCTACTAGATACCTTTTATGCGTGATTCGCTCTCGAGACGGTCAAGTTTTGTCACACTGGTGACCACTTGTGAATGGTCAACCGTAACAAACTTCAAGCAATCAAAACCAAATGCAATGAAGATCTAGAGGGTATAGTGTTTCCCAGTCGTTAAGTCCCAACGAGTGCATGAGAATGATCAAACGTATAGTGATCGGGAGAATTTGAATGGGGAAAGGATTGTGATTGATTATACCTAAAGAAAAAGTTTATAAATTACAGGGCTTAAATGCAAATTAAAGAAAACTAAAAAGATAAATTATATTAAATAAATGCTATCACTATTTTTAAATTGATGTTTTTGATTTTTTTCTTTTATAAGATTAAATTAAAAACTACGTAAAGTACAAAACAAAATGTGAAACTGAAACAATATTAATCCTAAAAATATAAAAATGACATTTTTACAAACCTAATGATAAGAGAAAATTTTAGAAAGAAAATTATTTTATTACTAATTATTTAATTATTATTAATTAAAACTATTTTTACTTATTTAATTATACCCTAAAATATAAGAAAATATGAAATAAAGCTAGAAAAAGGAAATTATGACTTAGAAAATCTAAAATAACTAAAGAGAATTTTCAAAACTAATTTTATATTTTTCCGATTATTTTCTATTTTCTATGAATTAAAAACTATTTGAAACTACTTAAATTGCTAAAAATTACAAATTAAACTATGAAAAATCTGGAAAAATTATTTTTGCTTTTATATTTATCTTAACCTATGAAAATGAAAACTTATTTTTTTGAAATTTTTCTGATTTAATTGGATTAAAATCTATTTAAAAAGGCCTAAAAACTGATTTAAAAGAGGAAAAATAGCAAACAGTGCTGGAAAAATATGAAAAATTCAAGAAAAGTCTAAATTAATATTATGAATCAAAGAAAAATATAAAAACAGTTGCTTATGTGTAGGATTATGAAACTGCAGTGACAAGTGCTTATAAATAAGCACTTGAAATAAGCCAAAGGCTACAAATGAGCACCAACTGATTACAGAAGCTATAATATGCTGAAACTACTCAAAAGCAACTTATTACAACTAGCTTAAACCTCTATAGTGCAAGCTAAACAGATTTGATGGATTAAACACTTAAGTGCCAAACAGATTTTGACTACTACTTTGTAGCTTAAGAATAAGCTACCCAATAAGTCGGAAATTGAAACCGGATATTGGACTCTCAAGAATACCGGTTAGCTACTTAAAACCAAAGCTCCACCAAAATAAGATCTAATGAGCTTATGACAAGCTCTGCACAAGCGAGAAAATGCCTTGGTGACTTATGCCCCGTCACGGGCATTTTTGACAAGTTGACAAGCTCATTTGAAGCTTAAGAAGCTTTTGTAAAATTTTGCAAAATCGGTTATGGAAATTAGACCACTCAAATTGTTAAATCCACAAGATCAAAGGCATGTGACCAAGGATTAACAAATGAGACCTCAACTAAGATTTGGAAAACCGGTTTTAACCACTTTTGACTTTTAGATAAAAGCGTAAAGTTGACTAAAGTGAGTTTTGATTACGGTTTATCAACCGAAAATGATGTTTTATGGTGAACTAAGACTAATGCAAGCTATCCTAATGATATCTAAACACAATTCAAGCTTTTGCTCTATCAAAATCTCAACAGCTTATGAAACTAGAGCAGAATTTGTTGAATTTGACTTTTAAAGTATACAAATGAGATTTGATGATCGCAATGAGCTTATCTATCCTATGTAAACCTTAAACCACAGTTTTGGCCAATGAACAAACCTCATACACATGCTTGAACACCGATCCAAACACTATTTCGTGGATCGATTTCAACTTAACTATTACTAATCCACACATCCAAGCTATGATTATTATTAGAACAGACCTAAACTACATATATGATGCAGAAACACTAACTACAATTATCAAATAGCTACTAAACTATTAATACAATAATGGCGATAATGAAGCGAATTCAAGCACTTACAAAATCCTAGCCACAATGGCTTGCCAATCACCACAAGTAACCACTATCCTAAACCAATTATCAACCCATTTTCAACTGATTATCAACCCGGTTCAAATTCATACCCATTTTGCTTCCTCGGTTGACCTTTGTTGACTTTTGGCATTTGATTGAATATCATCGATTTGAGTGAAACAGACTTACCAATAGCTATAATAAGCTAGAATGAGTCCAGAAAAGTCGAGATTAAGCTTATAGAAGCTTGGTAATTAGCAATATTGAAACAAGCTTGATTTCAGGAAATGGAAAAACAGAAAAGTTAACCAACTTTGAATTACCACTTAAAAGTAAGTACAACTGATACAATAGCTTAAGTTTGATATAAGGAGGATTAGAAATACAATTTTAAGACTTAATTAAAACTCAAACATAAAAATGACATACATAGAAATTAAAAACTAAAGACAACTCAATGTCCTCCTTCTCTTCCTTATATTTATATGCAAAATGCATTCTCTCTCTTCCGAGCATTTCCCACTAATAATCTCAGCCATTGGATTATTTGAAGCCCTTTTAGCCGTTGATGGCTTTTGGCGGAAAACTAGATATGCCATTGGGACCGATAACTTGGGCGAGGAAGGAAGCATTTAATGCATCTTGGCTTGGGGTGTTTGGAGGGTAGGAATGTGATGATGATGGAGTGTAAATAGGAGTTGCGAGTGGTGTAGGTGATGATGATGGAGAGGAACCCGTGAGCGGAATTGACCATGGGTTTGATGGATATTAATAATAGGCGTAGGGTCAAAGGTGATATTGACCGGTTCATAGGTGGGTTTGTGATAAGGTTTTAAAAGGTACCATTTGAGGGTCGTTTAAGTCCTTATTTGATCACTTTTGTATCCGTTATTGCTTAATATCGCCTTTTCACTTTTTAGGTCTCGTGAAGGCAAAATGTTGGAATGGCACTTATTTGGACGAAAAGGCGCGAATATATGAAGAAAATGGCCAAAGTCAAAATCGAGACACTCACAGCTTCTTTGAAACTAGAAGGCGGCGTCGGTGCTAATGGCGACGCCGTCCCAAGAATTTTGTGACGATACAGTCTCAAAACTCGATTTTCAAGTGACGACGTCTAGTTGTGAAAGAGTAGGCCGTCGCTACTCGGGCGGCCTAGATGCAATCCGACGACGCCGGAAAATCAAGAGGACGGCGTCACGGACATAAGGTGACGCCGTCGCAAGGTTAACGTGGCCAAGACGAAACCCTAATGACGGCGACACAACGGCGTCACTAAACATAAGGTGACGCCGTCGCAATTGTAATCTTATATATAGAATCCGAATTTTTAGGTCTTTTGTGGAGAGTCTTTGAGTAAAAACCTAAAACCGAACCTAAGGTGTCTTGTACAAGATTTTAGGGTTGTAAACCCTATCTTACATCAAGATAAGTCTTTACTTCATTAATTCAATTATGTCTTTGATTATTTGTGTGTATGCTTGCATGTTCTCCATGTCCGCTAATTTATTTGTGTGTTTGCTTAGAAAGTATGAAACTTAATTATTGAATATTGATTGGTTGTTTCTTATCTTAGTTGATTAATGATCTAGTAATGCGATAGGTCATTCATTGTGTACTTAATGCTTGATTCATCTTTGTGAACCTTAGAATATAATTACCGAGTAGTTGTAGGCTAAACCATCCAAAGAGCGCCTTAGAGTAGGAGTTTATCATCCCAGTGGGTTTGTAGACGAGACCCTTGGTAAGTTCAAAGAGTTAGGGAGAAACGACACCCTACAACTTTAGACACACAACGCAACTAGGAATAAGACGTGACACTCAACCATCAATAGGAGATAATTAAGGAGTAATACAACCTAAGTAAACACATCTTTAAACTATCATACGAGCACACATTAATTAGACATAGACTCCCACAACCTTAGTTTAGATAATTAGATAATAGTAGAGTAATCGGTAGAAATACCAACCCCTAAATCCAATACCCAGATTCGTACCTTTCCATTTCATAAAACATAAAAGATAAAAAATAATCTTCCTCAACCTTAACCTTAGCGTAGTAACTCCTTACTAGCATTCCTATTCCCAGAGAACGATATCAATACCGTGGCTTACCCTAATTACTACACTACAACGATTAGGTTCAACGCCTAGGTGTTATAAAACTTGCTCAAGAAAAGGAAGTTTCCTTGACCCCGAACGGCGTGTGGCGTTATCAAGTTTTGGCGCACCGCCGGAATAGAATAGCTAGTTAGTAGTCCACCTCGCTTAGGTTCTTTGCTTGATTCCTATCAAGTAAATTTTTTCTCATTTTTAGCTTTCTCTTAGTCTATCCCCCTTCTTCGTGACCTTTGTTAGTAATCCCATCACTTTTCATCATGGAAGGTGATAACCCACTACCATTCATCAACCCACCACCAAATGACCCACCCGCCAAGAGCTCGTACTCTTGGTGAATACTCAAGACCAAGCCACCTAGGCTATAGGAACACCATTGAGCTTCCCGACCAAGCCCAAACTACGGCCCTGCGATCCGACACCATCCGGTTGGTGCAAAACGGATGTGCATTCCATGGACTTCGTTCCAAGATCCAAATCGATTTGAGGATTTCTTAAAATCGCCGATTCCATCGACCTTGATGCTACTACTCGGGAGACCACGCGCTGCGTCTCTTCCAATTCTCTCTCTGGACCAAGCTAGTAATTGGCTTGAGCGACTTCCCGGGCTCCATCTCAAGTTGGGATGATCTTACTTCGCCTTGCTCAATTTTTCCCACCGGGAGAACCACTAAGCTTAGGAATGACATCTTGATGTTCCAACAACGTCAAGGTGAATCTCTCTGAAGCATGGACCCGATTCAAGGACTTACTTCATAAAGTCCTCATCACGGCATTGATCTTTGGCTCTAAGTACAAATCTTTTATGATCATGTCAACTTCCCCACTAAGCGATCCATTGACCAAGCGGCCGGTGGAAAACTTAGTGGTCTCACCGCAGAAGAATCATGGGAAATAATAGAGGACCTCGCCTATGACAACGAAGTTAGGATGACCCCGTGAGCTGCCCAAAACCGTTAAGGCAATCTCCTTGCCTCCTTCCGATCGTAGGATGATCGAACTTGAAGATCAAGTTAGATTCCTCATGAGTTCCTACAAAATCCTAAGTCCTCACGACAAGTGAATCAAATCACTCTACCTTGTGAGTTATGCAAATGGTCCCCATGACACTCGTGATTGCACAAGGCTCTCCGAACAAGATTTTGCGGACTACGCCTCCATACGTACCGACGGGCAGGAGAAGTGGTACACTTTCAAACCCGAACAAAACAACTTAGGAAACTCATACAACCCCTCATGGAGAAATCACCCTAACCTTAAGTGGAACCAAAACTCAAGCACGCCCCAAAGCTCATCTGGTTCGCCTACTAGGTTCAATTCTTCTAATACCGGAACCCCACTAATCTTGAGGCAATTGCATCTAGATTTTTTCATCGCAAGAAACTCGATTGAATAAGCTTGAAGCCGATTTTAAGCAAAACAAAGTGAGATGACAACCAAGCTTGATGCCTCTTAAAGGCCTTCAATGAGCGGGAAGTTGGAGCACTCCCAGTGATACCATAAAGAACCCAAAAGTGAATTCGATTGCATCGACTTCATGTTACAGTTCACCATGGGAGAGTGCACATCCATGCCCCTCTCACCCAACGGTTCACTCGGTAAATGCTATCAAAAGGGTTCCAAGCCATCCAAGAGATACCAAGGCCCGACACCTTTGGTAAAGCCTACTCTTGAGAAACCCGTCGACCAAGAATCCAAACCTAGTTTAGAGGAGGAGTACAAGGAACTCCATCAAGAAAACCGATTCTTGAAGTCTTAGCTCATGCACCTTATTATAATGCTTTAAAGAAAAATATGAGTTAGAACTTAGGCTTGGAAAACATGGGTCCGCCTTTGTGCGAAACAACTTACCTAAGAAGCTAGACGATCCCGGCTATTTAATCTTCCGTAGACTTGGAACTTCCAAACCACTCGATGATCTAGCCGATTTAGGATCATGCATCAATCTTGTTCCGTTGTCCTCCATAGAAGCCTTAACTTAGGTAAAATTGAACCAACGGAAACCATCTTAGGTCTAGTGGACGGTAGTATAGCACGTCCGGTAGGAATAATAAAGGACATGGTAGTACATGTAGGAGAGTTGACTCTTTGGCCGACTTCCATGTGCTAGACATGAATAAGGACCCGACATGCCCATTACTAGTTGGAAGAGGATTTTAGCTACCGCTAGTGCCATCATCGATTATAAGATGTCCAAAATAGGGGTAGGGGAGGGAGTGCTAGATCCGTTTACGATGTTAAAAAGCATACATACTACAAGGATGAGGAAATCCCACAAGAGATAGGGTTGGATAGAGCCTTCTAGATATGGACCTTGGAATGATAAGAACATCATAGGCCCTCAAAGACCTTTTACCTAGATAAAGCCTTCGCTAGTGCAAAGAACTTTCCAAGAAAAGAAATGGCTAGGGACATAGAAGTGAACCCGCTCGAGGACGCTTTAGTATTTAGGAAGATGACCGAGTTCCTAGGAAGCTTGCCGTTAACCTTGTCATGAATAAGTGGATAGTTGAGAAATCGAACACAAGTGGGATTGGAATAGACCACCTAGTGATGGTAATGGAAGGTGGCACATTAGGATACAAATCTATGATCCCGATGGTGAGATGTTTGAAAAGGCATATTTAACCGAACGCATTACTAGGAACTTGAATGATAAGTTTGATCCTTACGACATTGTTGAGGATAGACTTACGATATCGGCACGTAGGAGCACGACTATGAGTCTAGCTACAAGACTCTTAAATAAAGAAAAGCGCTTCGTGGGAGGCAACCCAAGCTTAATTGTTTGCTTGTTAGTGTCATATATCTTTTATTAATTGTTTATCCTCATGTTTAAATTTGTAAAATGCTTTATTTTGTTTTTAACCTCGCCTTAATTGCATATAAAGGTATTTTACGTAAGGGATAAGTGTAGGGAGGATTACACACGTTTTCAAAAGAAACGTAAACATGAGAATAACAATTAACTAAAAGATATTTATGTTTGTTTGTTCGAGTCAAATGCTTGTATCGAGTCATAATGGATGTTGTGCGTAAATTTTCCGAGTCTAAAGATGTTAATTTTCCAAAATTTTTCCAAAAATCGCACCGCTTTTTGTCGGGATAACTGACGTCAGATTGCAACCGACGGCCAGAAGGAAAAACATCGATTACTTTTTCTCGTTTTCGAGCTACTTACAAATTTTTGGAATTTTCCGTGTCTTAATTTTCTTAGAAATTGTAAACATCCATTCCACAAGCATTATATCCTAGTTTAAATCGAGTCTTATATATTATTACCGCCGATTTTACGCGAAGGTTTCGTTTGTTTTCTTCAAGTGTGCAGTTTAGTTTGTCAAGAAGAAGTTACATAAGATTGGAGGAGCTTTTCACGCAATAATTCTTCTTGAAAAGGATTTAACCACCACTTTACACGGATCCTACCGAGCTAATCGGGGAGTATTAGTTTCTTTAGCTTTTAATTAACTTCCATTATCATAACTTTGATACTCCCCAATGTTCAGGTTTAAGTGTAGGGAGGGAAAATAAACGGAACTTTGAAACTATTCTTATCCTTGATTATTTGCTTTGTCCAATTGTGATTGTGTAATAAACCATGAGAAAATGTCGGTTAGGGTAATTTTGGCACCAAATTTAAAATTTTATGACATATAGGAGTGGGCCATTAGTCTTAACAAAAGCGTCTCATGGATAGGAAGTTATATGACTAGTACAAAACCCTTTACCACCCAAATTCCACCCAAAATGTGAGGATCGCCCTTAGATTAGTAGGAATTAAAGCATTCATCTTTAATGCTTAGAGTGTGAACCGTAGTATATTAGATTCTAGAACTTGTTTTGTGATGCATTCCGAGATCGCAAGTGAGGCTACACTTGTGTAGTTAGGAATAACTAAATGATAACAGGCATTAGGATAAACCCTTGTTTGATACCCGTAATATAATTACTTCTTCCACATTGGTTGAGTAATTCCCCACACCCTTTGCGTTGTACTCATCTTTAGTACACGATACCCTAGTTAACCCCTCGAGCCTATCCTTTTCGCGGTTCTCGTGATGTTTCGGTTTTCCGAATATTAATGAAGAGCATTGTTTACACCCCACCCCAAATATACACCCAAATCGCCTTAGCCTACCCTTATGCACTCACTTTTAGTGCAAATGTTTGTTATCACCCTAAACCCTTAGTTCAATTATCTAGTTGCTTGCATAAGTTGCTAAGTCGAGTCATATCCTTTGTATACAGCTTTGGGACGATTGGGATTCATGGGAAAAGTTAAAATTTATGAAATGACGGAAGGAACGTTAAATTCAAGTTCCCTTTGTTTGCGTAATAATGTACCCCAAGTGTTTTGATCTTTTCAATTCGGTCAAATTAGTTTTAGAGTAATAAAACTCAAGTGTAGGATATGCTTATAAATCCCTAGTATTTTGATGTTATCTTAGAGGATGGTAGAGTAAAAGTGTATGGAAAAAAAAAAAAAAATCGAAAAAAAAATAGAAAAAGAGAAAAGAAAAAAAATAGAGTGAAAAAAAAATACGGGCTACCATCCTACATCTATCCTTTAAATTTATGTTTGTTTATTTCAGTTATCTAGAGTTTAGAGTGTCGAGTCTTGGCTTAGCAACGCCATTCTTCATATGCATTTAACATAGAGATTTTTGACTTGCCACCACTAAATAGCCTATCCCACCAAACCCTTTATTTCCCTACCGTAAGCCTAACATTACAACCCTTTAAAAGACCTCTTTGATAGTCTTTCCTAGGTGCTTACGCCAAAGCGATGAAGGTTTGATCTATTCTCAAGCCTATGGTAATCTATGTACTAGGACCGGTTAATGAGTGTTTATCTTCCATTTCCTATTTGTTATATTTCATATATACACCCGAGAGAGATGTGAGTATCCAAACACCCCATGTGAGGTGCTAGTATGTAATTCCGTGCTTGTTATGACTTTTATGGGCTTATATGTGTTGTGGACCGTTTTGAATTAATGCTTCATGACCCCTAATTTATAAATTAATTGGCTAAAGCACATTTTCTTGAGGACAAGCAAATAACAAGTGTAGGGATATTTGATAAGGTTTTAAAAGGTACCATTTGAGGGTCGTTTAAGTCCTTATTTGATCACTTTTGTATCCGTTATTGCTTAATATCGCTCCTTTTCACTTTTTAGGTCTCGTGAAGGCAAAATGCTGGAATGGCACTTATTTGGACGAAAAGGCGCAAATATATGAAGAAAATGGCCAAAGTCAAAATCGAGACACTCACAACTTTGAAACTAGAAGGCTACGGCGGTGCTAATGGCGACGCGTCCGAGAATTTTGTGACGATCGGTCTCAAAACTCGTATTTTCAAGTGATGACGTCCGGTTGTGAAAGAGTAGGCCGTCGCTACTCGGGCGGCCTAGATGCAATCCGACGGCGCCGGTCAAGAGGACGGCGTCACAGACATAAGGTGACGCCGTCGCAAGGTTAACGTGCCAAGACGAAACCCTAATGATTTTGCGACACGACGGCGTCACTAAACATAAGGTGACGCCACGTAATTGTAATCTTATATATAGAATCCGAATTTTCGGTCTTTTGTGGAGAGTCTTTGGAGTAAAAACCTAAAACCGAACCTAAGGTGTCTTGTACAAGATTTTAGGGTTGTAAACCCTATCTTACATCAAGATAAGTCTTTACTTCATTAATTCAATTATGTCTTTGATTATTTGTGTGTATGCTTGCATGTTCTCCATGTCCGGCTAATTTATTTGTGTGTTTGCTTAGAAAGTATGAAACTTAATTATTGAATATTGATTGGTTGTTTCTTATCTTAGTTGATTAATGATCTAGTAATGCGATAGGTCATTCGTTGTGTACTTAATGCTTGATTCATCTTTGTGAACCTTAGAATATAATTACCGAGTAGTTGTAGGCTAAACCATCCAAAGAGCGCCTTAGAGTAGGAGTTTATCATCCTTAGTGGGTTTGTAGACGAGACCCTTTGGTAAGTTCAAAGAGTTAGGAGAAACGATACCCTACAACTTTAGACACACAACGCAACTAGGAATAAGACGTGACACTCAACCATCAATAGGAGATAATTAAGGAGTAATACAACCTAAGTAAACACATCTTTAAACTATCATACGAGCACACATTAATTAGACATAGACTCCACAACCTTAGTTTAGATAATTAGATAATAGTAGAGTAATCGGTGAAATACCAACCCCCAAATCCAATACCCGAGATTCAGACCTTTTCATTTCATAAAACATAAAAAGATAAAAAATAATCTTCCTCAACCTTAACCTTAGCGTAGTAACTCCTTACTAGCATTCCTATTCCCCAGAGAACGATATCAATACCCGTGGCTTACCCTAATTACTATACTACAACGATTAGGTTCATCGCTGGGTGTTATAAAACTTGCTCAAGAAAAGGAAGTTTCCTTGACCCCGAACGACGCGTGTAGCGTTATCGGTTTAGCGGGGTCACAAGGTATATCGTGGGGGTCAAGATACAAAGGGTCATGGCTTGTTATACAAGGACTTGTTTTGTAATTTCGAAAAACAAGGGACCAAAGTCGCCAATTCGATTTTCCAAGGACCAATCATGTCATTTTGAAACTCAAAGGACTAAACTTGTAATTTCTCAAAACTTTTACATTTTTCACCAAAGGACTAATTATGACAAGTTATGATTTTAAAAGGACCTTTGGTGACTTTTCTTTGAAATAGGTGCTCGGGGACTATTTCCGCAACTTTTGAAACTTGGGGACTGAAACCGCCAATTATGCAAACTTAGCTCATTTTCATCGATTTTAAACATTTTGCATCCGAAACATATAAAATGCAATTTTGAGATATTTTCGTATTTTGATGCATTTCGAGCATTTTAAATGTTTTGCGCTCAGATTGACCCAAATGATGAGTATTTACACACTCATCAATCCCCCACACTAAACTATTGCTAGTCCCTAGCAATCTTTTGAGAAAACTTAATGGATTTGAATCTCTTTACCAAAAGCCATTACTCGAGTAGCCAAATGTTTCAGTTCAAGTAAGAACTATGGTACACCGATAACCATGTGATTTTGAGCAAACCACCGCCTTCCAACGGATTTGATTTGTTTTTACCGTGCCGTTTGCTTCGGACTAGCCAACTCTTAGATAAATTATCAATATTATCTTTGGTGAGCCGATTACCAATTATGGTTTTCCATCGCCTTTACCACAAGCCATAAACTTGCGGGCTAGCCAACTCTTCACTAATTAAAGATATGGTGAGCTAAATACCATACAATTTTGGGCAAATTGCAAACCGTCAACTGATTTGAGATATCTTTACCAAGAGCCGTTTGCTCTCGGATTAGCCAATCCTTTTGTTTTTAGACATGGCGGATCGATAATCAGAAGTCGAGTAAGTGCAAAACACTTACTCCAAAAAAATTGGCCAAAATGGGGAATTGGGTATAATTACGTGATAAAATTCATGAGAATTCCCCCACACTAGAAATGAATATTGCCTCAATATTCAAAGTACCAGTTATGCCAAAACATAGAACGAAAAGGGAAATACTACGCCATTATTTTGAAAGATTTTTTTTCTTTTACAGAAACTTATATACAACAATGGGCAACTCCCCACACTAGGTGGTAGAAAATAGAAAGAAGTCGAAATACGGGTGAAAACCCATATGGCATGCTATCATTTTTTATTCCCGAGTCGCTAGCTTGACTCGATCCCCGCATTCATTGGTTCATGGGAAAGTTTGTAGATCCGGACAACCACGTGGAGGAATGTCCTCTCCAAAATAATGCTTCAACCGATGACCATTCACTTTAAATTTTGGACCATCGGTTGAGATAACTCAATGGTTCCATATGGAAATACTTTAGTGATGGTGAATGGTCCGCATCAGCCGGATTTTAGTTTTCCCGAGAAAATCTTCAATCTTGAGTTGAAAAGAAGGACTCGATCACCGACGTTGAAAACGCGGTTTTGATTTTGGAGTCATGAATCTTCTTTGTCTTTTCTTTGTAGATCAAAGAGTTTTCGATGCTTGATCACGAGTTCATTTAATTCATTCATTTGAACTTTCCGGTGATCACCAATGTCTGAATATCGGTTGGCATGTTTCAAGGCCCAAGATGCCTTGTGCTCAAGCTCAACCGGCGGATGACACGCCTTCCGTATACAAGCTTGATGGAGTACACCCGATGGGTGTTTTATAAGTCGTCACGGAAGGCCCAGAGTCGCCATCTAGCTTATCCGACCAAGAGGCACGGTTTTCGCCATCGTCCTTTCAAGAATTCTTTAATCCCGGTTGGAAACTTCCACTTGCCCACTTGTTTGGGGTGGTACGCAGAGAGAGACGGTGAGTTACACCATACCTTTCATGACTCTATCAAATTGGTCATTGCAGAAATGCGTACTACGATCACCGATTATAGCTCGTGGAGTTCCAAACCTAGCAAAAGAGATTTTAAGAATTTCACAACAACTCGGGTATCGCTGGTAGGTAAAGCTTTTGCTTCAACCTATTTTGACAAATAGTCAACGCCACGAGTATGTATTTATTACCATGAGATGAAGGAAATGGCCCCATAAAGTCAATGCACGGATGTCAAAAATCTCACACACTTGAATGGCGCTTTGCGGCATTTCATTTCTTTATGAGATATTTCGTGATGACGACAAGCGCCACGGTGTTTTGACAAATTCATGGGCATCCTTGTAAATCGTGGGCCAATAGAATCAAATCAAACACCTTTTGGCGGTGTAGTTGGGGCTATGATGTCCCCAAGAGGGTCCGTAATGGCAAGCCTTGAGAATGTCAATGGCTTCCCGACCATACACACATCGCCGGATGACTTGATCCGCGCAAATTTTGAATAAGTAGGGTCGTCCCGTAGTAATGTTTTACATCTTTAAAGAATTTGTTTTTCCGTTGGGACGACATCCTTTCACCACAAAGTTACCCGCATGGTAACTTGCAAAGTCAAGAAACTATGGGGTAGAAGAGTTCCACGAAAAGAAACCACATTGAGTGTTTCGAGAGGAAATGTTTCGCTTATTTCCTTTTCTCGAACACATCCCGGTGAGGGTTTTCTAGACGGATAGATGATCGCCACCTGTGTTCTCACCTCCTTTTTATCACGTATAATGATATCAAATTCTTGCGAGGAGAACCCAACGAGCAATCTCGGCTTTGCATCTTGTTTTGCAAAGAGATATTTGAGAGCCGAGTGATCCGTATACACCACGCATTTGGTCGTGATAAGGTATGGCGAAACTTTCAAACGCATACACCACACCCAATAATTCTTTTTCGTAGTGGTGTAATGGGTTCGAGCTTGACCATAGTCTTACTTGCGTAGTGGATATAGGAAAATGCTTGGTTTTACGTTGCCCCAAGACCGCACCGATAGCAAAATCACTTGCATCGCACATGAGCTCAAAGGGTAAATCCCAATGGGGCAACTAGAATGGGTGCTTCCGTAGCTTTTTCTTTAATGTTTCAAAAGCTTGATGCACTCGGTGAGAAGATAAAGGAGCATCTTTTCAAGAAGATGGGTCATAGGCCGGCGATTTTAGAAAATCTTATATAAATCTGCGATAAAACCCGACATGACCTAGAAAACTCCTAATACCTTTGACGGTAGTAGGATGAGGCAATTGGGCAATAACATCAACTTTGCTCTATCTACCTCAATCCTGCTTTTGGAAATCTTATGGCCAAGGACTATGCCTTCTTTGACCATAAAGTGGCTCTTCTCCCAATTTAGACAAAGATTGGTGTTTTCACACCTTTTAGCATTTTATCTAAATGGGAGAGACATGTTTGAAATGAGTCCCCAATGACCGAGAAGTCATCCATAAATACCTCCATTGTTTCCCGATCATGTCGTGGAAAATTGCCATCATACATCGCTGGAACGTGCGAGCGTTACATAGGCCAAAAGGCATACGTCTGTAGGCAAAAGTTCCGTATGGGCGGTGAATGTGGTCTTTTCTTGATCCAATGGATCAATGGGGATCCGAAAATACCCCGAGAAACCATCAAGGAAACAATAGTATTCGTCCCCGCCAATCTCTCAAGCATCCGATCCATGAAGGGTGAGGAAAATGGTCTTTACGGTGGCTTCATTTAACTTGAGATAGTCAATACACACACGCCATCCCGTAACCAATCGAGTTGGGATTAACTCGCTTTCTTCATTTGTGACAACAGTTATGCCACCCTTTTTGGAACACAAGGATGGATCGACCCAAGGACTATCGAGATCGGGTAATTAAACCGCATCAAGAAGTTTGAGAACCTCTTGTTTGATAACCTCATGAATCTTAGGATTCACCCTTCTCGATGTTGAATTGCTGGTTTGAAGTCATCCTCCATCAAGATTTTGTGAGTACAAAACCTGTGGTTGATACCTTAATGTCGGAGAGTTTCAAGCAATTGCTTGCTTGTGACTTCAAGACCTTTATGAGAGCAATCTTCTCCTCCTCGCTTAAGTCTTTAGCAATTATGACGGTAATTTATCATCACCCTCCAAGAATGCATACTCGAGATGAGGAGGTAGGTCCTTAAGTTCAACCTCGGAAATTCTTCAAGAGATGTTTGTACCGATTTGATTTCCTCAATCGTGATCTCTTTCGGAGGAGTGAAGGTAATGGATCTTCATTTAACAATTGCTCAAGATAAAGGATATCTCCTCCGAATCATAAACACCATCAATTCCGCGGAATTGATTCATCACTAGCAAGAAACTCATTGATCTCTTCCGAAAGAAGTCACCTCCTCAAACGGAGTGAGAGAAGGGAAGAGTCGGCAATGATTGGTTGAGAAGATGTGGTGGAATCCCACCACGTAATTTTAAAGATAACCAAGAAACTCTTGAGAGTACTCCTCTAAAGCAATATCAATTACATCGACTCGATTAATTGATTCAAGATCATAATTTGAGGAGTACCTCAAGTTTGATCAAGGTTAAAGGTGATGACTTCATTACCCACACGTAACGTGATTTCTTGCTCAAATACATCAATAAGAGCACGGCCCGCCCTCGTGAATCCTCGCCCAACAATGAGGGAACCCGATGATCGATCGAAATCAACAACCACAAAGTCACCGAAAATGGAACTTTCCTACTTTCATTTAATACATCCTCGCGATGCCAAGAGGACGCGATATAGAACGATATGCAAGCTCGAGAGTCATGCGGTGTAGAATAAGTTCGAAGAGAAAGTTTCTTCCATATCGAATAAGGCATCGATTGATGCTTGCACCAAGATCGGCGAGGGCAAAGCATTCTATCATCCTCGAAAACACAAGGAAGAAGAAAATTTCAGATCTCCAAGCTTCTGAAGCTTTTTAATAGAACTGAAAGCGCTCGCTCAAAGGAGTCTTAGCCATTTCAAACAGCTTTTCCTTGTTGCTTAACATGTGTTTGAGAGTTGATGCAAACTTGGGCATCAAGATGATGGCATCCGCAGCTTATGTCAAATGAAGTTCCCGGAAAATTTGAAAATTTTTTCCATTTGATGACTAGCTTTTTCATGGAGTTTTTGCTCATTTAAACGTGAGGGGTAAGGAATAGAAGTTTTGATTTAGGGTTGTCAACTGGAGGTTCAAAACAACCTGTGTTTGGTTTTGGGTTTCGGACAACCCGAGGATGGACATTGATGGTACCTCCGTTATTAGTAGGAAGTTCCTCGTCCTTTGTCGCCTCAGTTCACTTTCCACTACCTTCGGGAGAGAAGAAGAAGAGGTAGTAGGAATAGCGGGTCCATCATACGGCACCCACTTCGTTGTGATCGCTTTGCATCGCCTCTGGATTAGCGATCGTGTTGCTAGGTAAAGTACCGAGCCCGAGGGTCGATCATTTAAAGACTTCTTAATGTCGAAATCGCTAACCAACAACCTATTCATTTCCTCTTGGGATTTCATGAATTGCTTCAACAACTCATCGATGATGGTCCAGCTTGGAACAATGGCTTGAGTTTGCGTGGGAAAATTCTCGCCTCTATTGTTTGGATTAGGGCCTTGATTTTGAAAATTTCCTTGATTATTACAATGAAAATACCTGGGTTGAAATTTCCCGACCTGGTTTCTATTAAAATTTCCTTGGTGTTGGAAGTTTTGATTTTGATTTTGAAAACCGTTGTTTGGACTAAAATTACCTTGGTTTTGAAAACCTTGGTTTGTTCTATTCGATTTTGATTACGGTTTTGGTTTTGATTGAAACCGGTGGTCCAGGTAGTGGTTAGGACGGTGGTTCGGTTCCATATGAGCACGGTATTGGTTGCCTCTGAACTAGAAATCCCACCACAGCGCTTGCTTCAAAGGGTTATCATCGGTGGCCATACAAATGTAGTAGGCATGGGGCCACCACAAGTAACACGACTTCCACTTTCTTAACTTCAAATAGAGGTGAAGTTTGTGGAAAAGAAACTTTCTCTTGGTTGGAGAGAACCAAAGCTTGAATTGCTTCCGTGAGTTTGTCAATTTTAGCATCGGTGCTAGATTGACTCACAGGCGATGAAGAAGAAGGACCAACACCGACTGGGAAACAACCGGTTTGCTTCGTGCTTCTTTGACGCTTTGCTCAAGAAATTTCCTCCAATGAGGAATTGAGAGAATCTTGATCGATTGACTCACTCCATTATAGAAAGTATCGAGTTGCATCAACTCGAGAAACCGTGGTGAGGACATTTGCGGAGTAACTCCTTAAAACGATCCCACGATTCATCAAGGATTCATCAAACTTTGTGTAAACTTGATGATTTCATTTTTAAGACTCGTGGTTTTGGAAGGTGGATAAAATCGCTCACAAATTTCTTCACCGTGTCTTCCCATGTTTCAATTGATTGAGGGGTTGTTTTCGCCAAATCCGGCTTGCCCTCAAGAGAAAATGGGAATGTAAGAAGCTTGACAAAGATCTCGTAGGACATTCTTGTATTTGATGGTAGATGCAATCTTGTTAAACCATCGAATATGAGCATGAGGATCATCCCGCTCAAAACCATAGAATTGACTTGAGGTTACAAGATTCAAGAACCGGTTTTGAGTTCAAAATTTTCACCACAATGGCCGGGATAACAATAGCATCTCCATACCCGCCGATGGGTGCTCGGAGAAGCTCACACATAGGACGCTCTTCCGCCATGATAACGGAAGTAGTGTGAGCAATCCGGATCTCGATCCGATCCGGTGATGGGGCGTAAAGTCTGTAAGAGCGAGTGCGCATATTGACTAGAGTTAACTCTAAGAGACCTTAGAGTTAAGGAAGGAATTATGAAATGAATTATGAAAATGGGGTAAGAAGAATCTTTTGAGTTTTTCGGTTTTGAAAAGTATATATAACAACAAATCCAATTAAAACAATATCGAGGCAAAACAACAAAGGAACTTAAACCAATAATCACAAGATGAATGGCTTTTTGAAAAGGTACACCACTCACAAGGACACAAAGGCAAGTTTTAATCTTTGGTTCGGAACTTATTATGGTCGTACCCCCAGCTAGGTAGTACACCGCCTTGGTTTATGTGGTAATTTTTATGTTGTTATCATTTAAAAGAAAACGACAAATCTTTTGTATTTTTATCTTTATATATGTATAGAAACAAAAGGAAAATATTTTTGTGTTTTATACGCTTTTGGATGTTTTGGGTTTTGGATTTTTATAAGAAAATATAGATATATATATAGATGGTATGAACAAAGAGTGAATATTCAAATCACTAATCTGCTAAACGGAAGATAATTAGCACACCTCCCCAGTGGCGCGCAAAATTTGATTCGCTCCCGACGGTCAAGTTTTGTCACACAAGTCGACCACTTGTGAATGGTCAACCGTAACAAACTTCAAACAGTCCGGAACCAAATGCAATGAAGATCTAGAGGAGTATAGTGTTTCCCAGTCGTTAAGTCCCAACGAGTGCGAGAATGATCAAACGATAGTGATCGGGAGAATTTGAATGGGAAAGGATTGTGATTGATTATACCTAAAGAAAAGTTTATAAATTACAAGGGCTTAAATGCAAATTAAAGAAAACTAAAAGATAAATTATATTAAATAAATGCTATCACTATTTTTAAATTGATGTTTTGATTTTTTCTTTTATAAGATTA
>CM040240.1:67643427-67790783 GCA_022545495.1 Chrysanthemum lavandulifolium | reverse complement strand
GGACTTCGTTAGAAGATCCAAATCGACATCGAGGGATTTCCTCAAAATTGTCGATTCCATCGACCTTGATGCTACTACTCGGGAGACCACGCGCTGCGTCTCTTCCAATTCTCTCACGGGACCAAGCTAGTAATTGGCTCGAGCGACTTCCCGCCGGCTCCATCTCAAGTTGGGATGATCTTACCTCGCTTCCTTGCTCAATTTTTCCACCGGGAGAACCACTAAGCTTAGGAATGACATCTTGATGTTCCAACAACGTCAAGGTGAATCTCTCTGAAGCATGGACTCGATTCAAGGACTTACTTCATAAAGTCCTCATCACGGCATTGATCTTTGGCTCTGGTCCAAATTTTCTATGATCATGTCGGTCTCTCCTTCAACAAACCATTGATTATGCCTCCGGTGGAAGGCTAAGTAACCTCGATCTTTGAGGCATCTTGGGAGGTTATTGAGGACCTAGCTCAATATGAAGAGGAAGGTTGGGAAACTCGGTTGTTCAAGAGAGCGGGTCAACTTCCGAGCACAAGCAATTATGAGTATGGAGGCCCAAGTGAAGGCGTTAATGGGAGTAACCACGCGTGCTGATGAACATGTGAATACGGTCAAGGAATTTCTGCTTCCAAGAAAATCACGACAAGATGAATTTGAGGACATAATGTTGACATTCGTCAACAACCAAGAGAAAGAAACACAACAACTCAAAGCTCACATGAGAAAAACCCACGACACTTTCTTGGAACTAGCTGACAACTTCATGATGAAACTCCGTGAAGAAATCGCAAAGAACAATATACCTAGAAAGATCAAAAAGGTATACGCGATCACCGGAGCTCGTGAGTATAAATCCACGAGCCCTCTTGGTCTCAACAAATGAGAGTCCTCTCAAATACTCACCATTTGGCAAGAGCTCGTGTCTCAACACTCCTTACATAAAAGAAATATTTCCTAGAGACATGTTCATTGGAAGGGTTCAAGTTTTACTTCCCAATTTCCATAACATAAGGAAATGTTCTTTTGGGTTTAAACCAGTTTATTAGGTCAAGATGGATCCTTAACTAAGAATCTTTTGAAGTTGATAGGAGATGACCCATTTTTAGGAGAGAGATTTGATTCACCCACTACACCAATAGAATTAGGTAAGGTTATAATGAATGGAGCACACTCCTTGGAACATATAAATCACCCATCACCCTCTCCTCACATAGCAAATTTCCACCCTAAGGGTGTGTATCGCTACTATCACCCGCACTTAAGCTTAAGTGTAGGGAAAACCTCCCCTTTATCCGTTAAATAAGGGTAGAGTCAGGCTCGTGACTCGAACAAAAACAAGCGCTTCTTGGGAGGCAACCCATGTGTATTTGTTTTTTATTTTTATTTGTGTGTCATATATCTTTTCATTATTGTATGTTCTCATGTTTGAATTTGTAAAAATGCTTTATTTTGTTTTTAACCTCGTCTTAATTGCATATAAAGGTATTTTACATAAGGGATAAGTGTAGGGAGGATTACACACGTTTTCAAAAGAAACGTAAACATGAGAATAACAATTAACTAAAAGATATTTATGTTTGTTTGTTCGAGTCAAATGCTTGTATCGAGTCATAATGGATGTTTTCTTGAAATTTTTCCGATTCTAAAGATGTAAATTTTTCGAATTTTTCCGAAAATCGCAGGACTAGTTTTTGTCGGGATAACTGACGTCGAGATTGCAACTGACGGCGTCGGGAAGGAGTAAAACATCGATTACTTTTTCTCGTTTTCGAGCTACTTATAAATTTTGGAATTTTCGGTCTTAATTTTCTTAGAAATTCAGTAAACATCCATTCACAAGCATTATATCCTAGTTTAAAACAGTCTTATATATATTATTACCGCGATTTTACGCGAAGGTTTCGTTTGTTTTCTTCAAGTGTGCGAGGTTTAGTTTGTCAAGAAGAAGTTACATAAGATTAGAAGGAGCTTTTCACGAATAAATCTTCTTGGAAAAGAGTTTAACCACCACTTTACGGATCCTACCGAGCTAATCGGGAGTATTAGTTTCTTTCGCTTTTAATTACCTTCTTTTATCATAACTTTGATACTTTCGAGAACATTGGGGACAATGTTCGGTTTAAGTGTAAGGAGGAAAATAAAGCAGGGAACTTTGAAACTATGCTTATCCTTGATTATTTGCTTAATCAATTGTATTTGTGTAATAAACCATGAGAAAATGTCGGTTAGGGTAATTTTGGCACCAAATTTAAAATTTTTCATGACATATAAGAGTGGGCCATTAGTCTTAACAAAAGCGTCTCACGGATAGGAAGTTATATGACTAGCACAAAAACCCTTTACCACCCAAATTCCACCAAAATGTGAGGATCGCCCTTAGATTAGTAGGAATTAAAGCATTCATCTTTAATGCTTAGAGTGTGAACCGGTAGTATATTAGATTCTAGAACTTGTTTTGTGATGCATTCCGAGATCGCAAGTGAGGCTACACTTGTGTAGTTAGGAATAACTAAATGATAAGAGGCATTAGGATAACCTTGTTTGATACTGTAATATAATTACTTCTTCCACTTGGTTGAGTAATTCCCCATACCCTTCTGCGTTGTACTCATTTTAGTACACGATACCCTAGTTAACCCTCGAGCCTATCCTTTTTGCGGTTCTCGTGATATTTCGGTTTTCGAATATCAATGAAGAGCATTGTTTACACCCCACCCCAAATATACACCCAAATCGCCTTAGCTTACCCCTTATGCACTCACTTTTAGTGCAAATGTTTGTTATCACCCTAAACCCTTAGTTCAATTATCTAGTTGCTTGCATAAGTTGCTAAGTCGAGTTATATCATTTGTATACAGATTTGGGATGATTGGGATTCATGGGAAAAGTTAAAGTTTATGAAATGACGGAAGGGAGCGTTAAATTCAAATTCCCTTTGTTTGCGTAATAATGTACCCCAAGTGTTTTGATCTTTTCAATTCGGGTCAAATTAGTGTTAGAGTAATAAAAACTCAAGTGTAGGGATATGCTGTAAATCCTAGTATTTTGATGTTATCATAGAGGATGGTAGAGTAAAAGTGTATAAAATATAAAAAAAAAAATCGAAAAAATAGAAAAGAAAAAAAATATAGAGTGAAAAAAAAAAAAAAAAAAAAAAAAAAAAAACGGCTACCATCTTACATCTATCCTTTAAATTTATGTTTGTTTATTTGGGTTATCTAGAGTTTAGAGTGTCGAGTCTTGGCTTAGCAACGCCATTCTTCATATGCATTTAACATAGAGATTTTGACTTACCACCACTAAATAGCCTATCCCACCAAACCCTTATTTCCCTACCGTAAGCCTAACGTTACAACCCTTTAAAGACCTCTTTGATAGTCTTTCCTAGGTGCTACGCCAAAGCGATGGAGGTTTGATCTATTCTCAAGCCTATGGTAATCTATGTACTAGGACCGGTTAATGAGTGTTTATCTTCCATTTCCTATATTGTTATATTTCATATATACACCGAGAGAGATGTGAGTATCCAAACACCCCATGTGAGGTGTTAGTATGTACTCCGTGCTTGTTATGACTTTCTGGGCTTATATGTGTTGTGGACCGCTTTGAATTAATGCTTCATGACCCCAACTTATAAATTAATGGCTAAAAGCACATTTGCTTGAGGACAAGCAAATAACAAGTGTAAGGATATTTGATAAGGTTTTAAAAGGTACCATTTGAGGGTCGTTTAAGTCCTTATTTGATCACTTTTTATCCGTTATTGCTTAATATCGTTCCTTTTCACTTTTAGGTCTCGTGAAGGCAAAATCTTGGAATGGCACTTATTTGGACGAAAAGGCGCGAATATATGAAGAAAATGGCCAAAGTCAAAATCGAGACACTCACGATTCTTGAAAGTATAAGGCGACGGCGTCGGTGCTATTGGCGGCGCCGTCCCAAAATTATTGAGACGATCCGAACCCAAAACTCGTATTTTCAAGTGACGACGTCCGGTTATGGAAGAGTAGGCCGTCGCTACTCGGGACGGCCTAGATGCAATCGAGACGACGCCGAAGCTAAAGAGACGGCGTCACGGACATAAGGTGACGCCGTCGCAAAGTTAACGTGGCCAAGACGAAACCCTAATAGGCGGCGACACGACGCGTCACTAAACATAAGGTGACGCCGTCGCAATTGTAATCTTATATATAGAATCCGAATTTTTAGGTCTTTGTGTGGAGAGTCTTTGGAGTAAAAACCTAAACCGAACCTAAGGTGTCTTGTACAAGATTTTAGGGTTTTAAACCCTATCTTACATCAAGATAAGTCTTTACTTCATTAATTCAATTATGTCTTTGATTATTTGTGTATGCTTGCATGTTCTCCATGTCCGCTAATTTATTTGTGTGTTTGCTTAGAAGTATGAAACTTAATTATTGAATATTGATTGGTTGTTTCTTATCTTAGTTGATTAATGATCTAGTAATGCGATAGGTCATTCGTTGTGTACTTAATGCTTGATTCATCTTTGTGAACCTTAGAGTATAATTACCCGAGTAATTGTAGGCTAAACCATCCAAAGAGCGCCTTAGAGTAGGATATTATAATCTCTGAGTGGGTTTGTAGACAAGACCCTTTGGTAAGTTCAAGAGTTGGGAGAAACGCATACCCTACAACTTTAGACACACAACGCAACTAGGAATAAGACGACACTCAACCATCAATAGGAGATACCAAGGAGTAATACAAACTAAGTAAACACATCTTTAAACTATCATACGAGCACACATTAATTAGACATAGACCCCACAACCTTAGTTTAGATAATTAGATAATAGTAGAGTAATCGGTAGAAATACCAACCCCCAAATCCAATACCCGAGATTCGTACCTTTCCATTTTCATAAAATATAAAAGATAAAAAAATAATCTTCCTCAACCTTAACCTTAGCGTAGTAACTCCTACTAGCATTCCTATTCCCTGAGAACGATATCAATACCGTGGCTTACCCTAATTACTACACTACAACGATTAGGTTCACGCCTAGGGTGTTATAAAACTTGCTCAAGAAAAGGAAGTTCCTTTGACCCCGAACGACGCGTGTAGCGTTATCACTATCCCCATAGACGGGCTTGGTCAACATATGTCACCGGTGGAATATCGTACTATCCTTAAGTATCTCCTTATGATTCCTTTATTTCCGGTTGATGAGACATGTCCAGTTTGTCGGAAGGCATGTTTGGATTCTTTTGAGGAACATGCGGTTCATTGCAAAGAGCTCCCGGTCTTCAAATACAGACACGATATGGTTAGGGATGTCCTTTTTGACATTTGTAGGCGTGCTGGGATCTCCGCCAAGAAAGAAACACCTGTGAACTTTTTGACCGACCCCGTTGGATGGAAGATCCACACTCAGACCGACAGATGTTTTGGTGTTTGGATGGGTCGGAGGGAAACATGCGTGTGCGGATCTGACTGGGGTTTCTTCTCTCCTGGGTTTGAGCGATCGAGGTTTCTGAGGGGCGGTCGCTTGAAAGCCGCTCGTATAAAGTGGCAAAAACGAGAAAGCATACATTGAAAATCAACATGTTTTTATCCCTTTCGCGTTTGATACTTCGGTTTCCTTGAACTTGAGGCGTTGGAGTTCCTCAATGTAGTTCAACGGGTTATGCATAGTAATATTATGACACCTTGATCCATAGATGTAATTTTCAAAAGGATTAGTTTTTCCATTCAAAAAGGGCTAGCGGCGCATCTTGTTGTCCGTTTGCCGTCCACATCTTTGTAAATTTCATAAACTGAATGTAAATGAAAAATAAACATCTGAAATGTATCGTAATGGAGTTGATATATAAACTGATTACAAAATACATAGCAACTATGTACCTTTTCAAACATAAATGGCTACCTAATTAATAATGCAATACTCCTTCTCATTGTCGATTTATTTTGCCTTTATTCATACGCTTTTTTGTAACTTTCCATAATTGGTTTGTTTGTTCAACCTTCTTTCTTTTTCTCAAATTTATGGTACGTTTCATCTTTCTTACAGTTTTAGGCTTCTTATCATGAACTTTTTCTTCAATTTCAGGATTAGTTTCAACTTCATCATCCTCTTGATCTCATTCAGCATCTACTTCATTCTCCTCTTTATTGACTTCAATTTCTACATCAGTCTCCTCTTTATCAGTTTCAGCTTCTACATCGTTCTCCTAAGACAAATAGATCAAGAGGTTTCAACTTCTAAACCAGTCACAAGATCTTTCCCAAATTTCATTCCTTGTAGAAATGTGTCACCAGGATAATCAAACAATCACACCACATTCTCCGGCGAATTTCCATCACCAAACCACCACCACGTCATCGATGGTGCATTGTAGATCTGTGGATTCTTCGACGAATCCCAGTCACCAAACCACAGAAAATCAAATAATTTATTACAAATTTGGTTATTATTGTGTTTGAACAAGTTTAGATCCCATGAAGATAATGTATGGTGAGAGAAAGAGAAAGAGAGAAAAAGAGAAAGAGAGAGTGTGTGTGTAAATGAGTGAGTATTTGGGAGGGGGGGATGTTAGGCGGGAATTGTAAATTATAAAAAAATTGTCTTTGTGTTAATTTAAAATGAATGCAGATGTTTAATCATGGTCAGATGCAACCGTCAAATTAAAATGAGATCAATGGCCAGGATGAAGCGGTTTGTTCTTTGAATTTTATTTGTTTCGTATTGAACTTTTGTCAATAAGTAATGGTTTTGATACTCACATCATTTTTTTAATACAAACACCACATTGTACAACACTGTAATGCACAAATGTGATGTATGTATCAAAAAAATGGTGTGATATCAACAAAGCGATCATCGGTGAAAACCGGACCGACCGAGACCGAATCCAAGAAAACCTAGGCCGAGACCGAGACCGAATGTGGTCGGTCCGGCCCATCCCGGCTCGATCCGGTGCAGTCCGGCCATCCGGCCCAACAAGCTAAATTTTCGGTTTGTGGTCAGAACTGGATCGGGACGACTTGCTAAAATGATAGATCGGCATCGATATGCCTTTCTTCCCGGTCCGGTCGATTCGATTCGGTCCGATTCGGTTTTTCGGTCGGTCCGGCCCATCCGATCCGTTGCTCACCCTACCCTAGTATCAACACCCATCACCCATAAGTAATAAGGGCAAAACCTTTATGTGTTTGACTATATTTGGTTTAAAAAAAGTTAAGAAATTACGCACTTTATTTGATTGATTAAGCACTTAGCTTTCCATTCCTACCTAAAAGGCTAAAACCCCAATTCAATTGGAACCCATTTCTCAATCCCTTACAAAACCATGAATTTACAGTCAAAAAAAGCTCTAAACAACGAAGAAGACATCATAAGCGAATTACCAAACGAATTGCTTACAAAAATCCTATCTTTACTTCCTGAATCCGATGCAAATCGAACCCGTATTTTGTCTAAAAGATGGAAAAACCTTTATGCATTGCTCCCAAATGTTCATTTAGTTATGCCCTTTTGTTGGTCAACTGAACAAGCCAACAAGTTTCATGATTTTGTTGATCAAACCCTTGCTATTCGTGGCAATATGGCTATTCAAAAGTTTTTCTTGTATTGTTCTAAGAAATGCGATTATTCTCGTGTTTATGATTCAGTTTGCGCGGTTGTGCGGTGTAAAGTTCGAGTAATTGAGCTTAGGTTTCCTGCTGACAGGTATAGAGTTAAGTTTTGTTGGGATTTGTTTAAGACTTGTAATACGCTAGTTGAGTTAACTTTGAAAGGTGAGTTTGTGTTAGATGTGCCTGGAGATAATTTGCTGTTTCCGTTTTTGAAGAAACTTGATTTGGTGTCGATTGTTTATGCGTGTGATCAGTCGGCCGCGAATTTGATTAGTGGGTGTCCTGTTTTGGAAGAGTTGTTTGTGGAGAGACAAGTGATTGGTCGTTCGGATTGTTTGGAGAGGTTGAATGTTTGTTCGGCGTCTTTAAAGAGATTAAGGCTATCGTGTGCAATGTGTGTTAGTGGGGAGTATGAGGTTGTGATTGATGCTCCGAAATTGGAGTATGTTTATGTTTTGGATGTAATGTTGACGTATTACTATTTGATGAAACCTTTGTGTCTTAATGAAGCTCACATCCAGATACAGGCCACTGGTGATAGTGAATCTGTTGATCAATTTGTGACAAGTATTTCGGCTGTCAAAATATTGACATTAACTGATTCAACTTTGATGGTATGTTTACTTATTTATCTTGCAAGTTTGAGTAGCTTAATTTATGCCCATTTTTGTTATATCCCAACACTCGGTTGAAAAAGCCCCAAAATACAAAATGCCAAAATGGTAAAGAAATTTACGAGAAAAGCAAAAACGGATAGTCAAAACAAGCTGCAAAAAGCTAGAAACTTTACATGTGTATTTGGTTATAGGATGATGATGATGTTTATTGGTTGGTTTATACAGGCTTTATGCTACAACCCTGGCATGCCCGTGTTCCCTAATTTGGTCAAATTTGCTATTGGTAATGCTCTTTGGGAATGGAGTTTACTGCCGAGACTCTTAGAGAATATGCCTAATCTTGAGCATATTACCTTTTTGGATGTAAGTTTATTTGTGCCTAGAACTATTTTTATGAATATTACTCTTCAAATTCTAGTTTCACTTGCTTTGGTGGTGTTTGGCTGTGCGTTTTGAAAGTGATTCGGATTATTTTGACATGAAGTCACAATAAACTGTTTTTAAATATTTTGGATAAACAATTATCGTGGTTATATAACCATTTGGATAATCAGTTTAATATTAGCTGCAACAAAACTGATTATTTACAGCCAAAATAGGATTACTTATTTACATCTCTTTAAAACCTAATTTGATAAATTCTTACTCCCGTTTAACAAACCGTTCTGCCTTTTTTTTTTTTTTTTTTTGCACATTGATGACGTATATGGTCACTGTATCTTGTTATTACGCTCTGCTACTACAACCCAACTTATCACAGCTTATTTGATTATTCTAATTATTGAATATTACATAAATCACTCTCAAAAAGCACATGCAAACACCCCTTTGTCTCAAAGTAAAGTTTTTGACATATCAATGTTTTTTTTTCTATTTTGTATCATCAAGTTTATTGTAGATAACATAATCTTCTAAAAATGGCTATTAATTGTGAAGTTAAAAGTAACTTGTTTGACCGCAAGAGTTATAAGGGAGCATCGGTGACTCATAACCATTTACTGGTAATTTCTTGTTTGTCTATCCTTAGGGGCTTCTACCATTCCCGCACGCACAACATAGTTTCGACATGCGTTGGAACCCACCAGTCGAGGTACCGACTTGTCTTCGGTTGAAAATGAAGGAAATCATAATTAAGAATCGAGAAACCATAACTCAAGAAGAATTCACCTTGATAAAGTACTTTCTAAAACACTCAAAGAATTTGGAGATATTGACAATAAATGCTCATAAAATTGATCATAAGAGGCGAGACAGGTTATTGAACTTCCCCCGTGGCTCCAATTTGTGCTGCATCAAATTCGTTTAAAGCCCTCCAAGATCCCGGTAACGATTCTCACAGATTATATGTAAGTTGGTGCTTTTATTACTTATGGCCACTCTGTCCAGTTTACATTCGGTATCTTTCAGGGGTCATTTTGAACCTTTGCAAACTCAGGCATTGCTCAAACTTGTGTTTCAAATTTGTACAATTGGTGCTTTTAGTAATTATAAGATCAAATATTATATGAAGCTGGCCATGTTTAATGCTTTTGTGTTTGCTTTATTTTCCCATATATATGGTATATTTAAATGTGTGGAATTGTGAAAAGATATGTTACATAGGACTCATAGCCATGTCGGGTTGATTCATTGAACCGGGCGTTATATGGGTTTTCCGGAATGGGCATAAGTGTTTACAGGAACAAGGCAAGTTCTTTGCAACATTTTTTAGGAATCTGGCAGAGGTTGTTTTGTGGGGAGACACAGCGTGCACTTTGTATATATATGGCACGAAATGTATCATGTGTGTCATGCATACAGCCTATGTTTGTGGCAGGGCATGTACATGTATGTGTAAGTAGTATTTTGTAGCGCACCGAATAGTGATAGTGGTAGGTGTTGTATCAGACAAAACCAAACGAAAAAAAATTATGATGAGACCGAAAACCTAACCGATTCAAACTGTTCCACAGTAGTTTAGTTTCTGTTTAGAGCCAATTTAATCCTGAACCTAATTGTGAACCTGATAGATATGTGGCTTCCCTAATTCATGAAGAAAAATGCAAGTATAGCATATCATTTTAAATATAAATACATGAAATTAAACTAGACAGAACCAAACCAAAGAACTTTTTTTGTCATAAACTAAAGCCTAGAACTAAAACAAGCATAAACTATGCTAATCTAAAGCCAAGAACCATAAAAACAATTTTGTAATAAAATTGTTATTTGTTTTATGTTAAAAAAATAGAATATTTTCTTTTCTGATAAAGTTTGTTTAATCAAATTTAAACAAGATCAAGATGCTCAATACTAAGGGGGGGGGAAACCCACAAAAACGAAGCAAATCAAAACAACTTATACACAAAAGAGATATATGACATAGGAACCAAATTTCTTGCTTAACAGGTCTGCCTGTACATGTTAATTTGGTAAATCAAAAGACATAATGCGATATGTAATGATCATACTAGTTTCGTTCAGGAAAACAGAAGTAGCAGAATTTCCAATAGTTTTCGTTATCATCACCAAAACAAGAAGCCACAGCAGTTTCTCATACTTGTAAATCTACCGCCTCAACCCTTCCACAATGTAGTCTGCATAGAGATCCTTCAGAAGAAAAGACAAAATAGAGGATAAGCATAGTGGAGCTGATGAACAGATTAAATACGGATGTAAAAAGGTAATCAAAAATCCACAATCCCTCCAAATGTTTCTGAACAATATATCAATGGAAAGGTGCTGTTTTGCCTAATAAAACTGAATCTAATATGACGTTTTGGTGCTTAAACGAGAAAGAGAGTGCATGTTTATAAGGGTGTGCAAAACTCAGCCCGGACAGACAAACCCACAAAATTTAAACCAAGACCGGACCAAACCAGACAGGTTTTAATCAGTTCAGTTCAGTCCTCTGTTCTAGATTTTTCTAACCGGTTCTGATTTTTTTTCAGTTCTTAATTTGGCCAGGTTCAAAACTGGAACCAAATGGGTCAGATAATTTTTCAAGCTTAAAACGACCTCATTTGAACAGGTCATTTTTCAAATCAAGACAAACCCAAATAATTACAGTTGAGTGTCCAGGAAACAAATCTACTTGAATTCTGTACTAGACAAGTTCAGATCGGTCCAATTTCCTGTTCCAATATTCTCTTAGTACAGTTACCGTCAGATTCCAACCCAATGCACACCCCTTGTATGTATGTATTATGTGTATGTGTGTGGGGGTGCAATGCTTGTGGCCTGCCACGACGACTTGATCAGCTTCCTATGTAATTAGTGAAGTTGTTTATATAAATCTGGATATAATGATAATAATCAAGTATATTGTGTTTTAGTGATTCAACAGAATTGTATGGACTGTTTATCACACAAAATGTTTCCTTTTATAATGTAAAGCATCCATCTAAAGTTTTAAACCTTACCATGATCATACAGCATGTAAACTGCGTAGAATATCCAAATTAGATCAGAAAGATCCATTCAAGATAAAAGTGGATATATCCATATCATATGCAAAAAGAGCGGATATTGATAATCAGATATGATCACATCCGCTTTATGTGTTTTAAAGGCATTTTAAGTTTTTACTTACATTGAATACTTGACTGCCTCGATTGCCTTGTCAGCTGGCAAGAAATCATCAACAGCAACCTCCTTATTTTCGTTCTTCTTATCTAACCACTTGTTAAAGATAAACAAGATATGCGTCTACAGAACTGTTCTTAATTTTGACCTGTGTACAACTTATTTATGGTCTATTTGGGTTGTGTACTTAATATGACCCGTTTTAACCCGTACTAAAAACATCCTGTTTCATCCAAGGCCTGTTTTGAACCATGACTATCAAAATCTAGTTCTGAAAGGATACAGTCTTCAAAGAAGCGACGAATCTCAGCTAAACGATGTGGCGGGAGCTCCTTGATGTCAGAGTAGTGCTTATACTCAGGATCATCAGCACAAACAGCAATGATCTTATCATCTTTTCTCTCGATGCCCATATATATTAGTAAAATTGTTCCAATATGCAAAAGAGCACAAATGTAAACTAATAATCTTATCATCTTTCTCTCCCTAACGATGCCCATATATATTAGTAAAATTGTTCCAATATGCAAAAGAGCACAAATGTAAACTAATATGACCGTATAATACCTGATCAATCATGGGCATAAGGCCAATAGCTTTGCACGTAAGAAGCAGCCTGGCAGTATTGGTTCCTGTAATACAGCAGATTTAATCGAAGCAAAATTATGAAACTAACAACTTATGTGAATATGTTATAGCTTTAAAAAAAATCAAAATTTTTCATACCTGCATGATGACCAAGACATCAATTGGATCATTGTCCTCACAGAGAGTACGTGGAACAAAACCGTAATTGTGAGGGTACACAACTGATGAGTATAAGACACGATCAACCTGAAAAAGCATATTTGGAACTCATATGAGTATGAATCTTCTGTCATAGTATCATTATGCTAGTTATGAGATGAAAATTTGACTCATCACTTGTGAACGGGTAGATTCAGGTTATTATCTCTAGCAAACTAAATGGATAAGATAAAAATTTAACTAAAAAGGAAGCGGTTCAAAGAAATCAAATGGGTTAAAAATCACCCAAATTTTATTTTTAACTAAGGTTATATATAATAAAGCAGGTGGAAAGTGTTTCAGGTCAATCCGGGCTTGTTTAACCTCTACCATGTAGTTATCATCTTCATTTACCTTGATAAGTCCTGATTTTTTGTCGAGCTCATACTTGACCTTGCTCCCTTTGCTAATTTCAATCACCTAAAAAGATCAAACAGAATTCAGCAACCATATTAATACAAATCTGATTTGAAAAGATGACACTTAATAGACATCCATTATTCAGATTTTGAAATATATTAATTTGCATGCTTACACAGTTGAAGACCGTTGGTGCACCAGGTCCTGCATTGGATCATTAAGAAGTCAGTACTATAAATGTGAATACAATTTTTTTACAGATAAAAACTCCAGAATTTATAAATTACATTAAAAGTACCTATTTCAAGATCATGCCAAGGATGTGCAGCAACTGAACTTTTGTTCATGGATGAAAGAATTCTTTCGTTAAGAGGGGGGCGTGAGGACTGATAAGAGTCGGTAGGTGGACTCATACTTGCAAGCTGCAAGTGTAATACATAATAATTTATTCAGGAAACCAAAATGAAATTACAATGCAAAGAAACCAAAAATACAAAATATGAGCTTGTAAAACACGAAAAGAAAGTCAGCCAAGTCCTCTAGAGCTGACTTTTATGCTAGATTAATCAGGATTTGCTTTCTTTTAATATAAATGACTATATAGAAGCTTGGACCAAAGTTCAAGAAATAATGGAATCAATAACTCCTGTCATTGTCCCTTATTAGGATGTGGTGTAAACCATAACTCCAACCCATTGAATTAGAATCATATGCCAAATAACTAGGCTCATATTACTTCCGATTGCCATGTGTATATTAGTAAGGACTGATTTTCTGATAAAAAACGACAATACACAAATAAGAACTTAAATAACAGGTATAAGGTGGACAACCTAATAGGGTATGAATCATAATCTAGTCGCTGGAATAACTCGTTCCCAATTAGAAGGAATTTGATTGTTCATTTGCACAGTTGCCAAGAGCTGACGTTTAGCTATTTTATATATCACATAACTCATGTTTTTTTTCGTTTTGGGTAACCATGGTTTCCGACCTTTTGGCCGACTAATCCACGGTGTTTGAACCCACCGCCACAAAGACTCAAACAGGGTAAAGCCCTCCCTTTTCAGGAATTGACGTGCCCATTCCCTCTAGTATCAAATCTGGTTCTTATGCCCCAGGCGTGTAAATACCAATTAACAATTATTTAATGAAAACAGCAAAACATAAGAATATAACGAAATGTCACGGGATTCAGTATAATAAAGAGACAACACTGTATGAGAAGCAACACATGGGAAGATGGTAACTATTAGATCTAATATAGAGGAAGCAAATTGATGAAAAGCCCGATCATGTTTTCCAATAGTCATAACTTTATATTTAAAACAAAATGTTCCTAAATTTTGCCATGTAAGTGCAGCCAACTAACACGTAACTGTGTGAGAAAAGCAATAAGATGCAACTAAAAAACATGCCACTTCAACAAAGTTTTCTTTGTGTTCATCTGTTATCTGTTGTGTGCTTCAATTCATAAGACAAACTTCTAGGATTTATAAAAACAAACTTCAGGGATGCAAATACAGCTTGCCTACAAATACACCTACCATGCACAGAAACATTTAAAGCAACAATGATCTGATTGCTATTAATAACTACAACTCTTAAATAATATACTGCACTATCATTTGCGCATTTTCGTGATCTTTTACTTTCTCAAATATTCACTTTCATCCATTTTTTTACGTTTTCGTCCATATAAGTCCAATTTCGTCAGTTTCATCCATTATTTCCCCTAATAATTTATCAACAATAATCCAGAACTCAAAATAACTCCAGAACATCATAAACTTCACCTGATGTATAAATCAAGTAACAAAAACACTTATCATATCTACAACTCAGTTAATCGAATCAATCAAGCATAAAAAGCTATATTCACGACGGATGATCCGAAACCAAAAGCGAAACAACATACAGATAGCTGTTATATTAGATACTGTGTAGTTAATGACCAAAATTTCGGTGTTTCGGTCAAGGACAGAGATACGAAATTTTTGGTATTTCGGTGGGATTTCGGTGGTATTTCGGTAATTTTATTATTCAAACATAAGTCTTATATAGCTATTAAGAGTGCAAGATACAACATAAGTCTTATATAAAATATGTGTGATTTTAATTAAGTTTGGGTCTTTTTTATTAAGCCCATTAAGTTATTTGTTGGGCCTATTTTAAAAGGTTTTTAATGGAGCCATATACATAGTATTATATTATTAGGGTTACATTAGGTTACACATCATCAATAACCCAGCCCCCACTTTTCCTCATCACCCTCCTACCATCTTCTGTTCTCTCTGTTTAAAAAAAAAAAAAAAAAAAAACTCCTGCTCAAATTAGAACAATATCAAGAAAACTGAAACCCCAAAAATGTGTTCCATTTAGTGCTCATTTGAAGCTACAAGTCGCGGAGTGGTAACTTGTCTGAAAAGAGGCGGAAATATGAAAAACAAACCCTAGATCTGAAGTTAGAGGAGTGCTGACCGGATTTGTCGGTCAATTTCGGTCAATTTTCGGTCATTTTCGGTCAATTTTCGGTCATTTTTCGGTCAATTTCGCCGAATATTTCGGGAACGAAATTTGAAACGAAATTTTGAGCGAAATATTTTTGAACCTCCGAAATCCGAAATACCACTGGTATACCGCCGAAATTGACTACACAGATTAGATAGAACATTTTCTCACCAATTTCATCTAATAATTTATCAAAATCCCCTTAAAAAAACTACAATAAACCAGATCCCAAACCAGTAAACCAAAATATCAACAAATTTAACCATGTGAACGACAGCAATATCACATCTATCTACAACTCAATAAAACCGATGTATCAAGCATAAAAACTTCCACATAATTCAGGATATAAAGTTATAAACAACATTAGCAATGCTCCTACTATTATAACCACAAATCCATTAACAACAACACTAATTATCACATCTACAGCAAAACTAAACTGATCAAAGAGGACATATATTACATTGACAACACACGATTCAAAACGGAAACAACATACAATGAACGCAACAGAATATCGGAAAACTTAACCTAATGCTAAAAGCTCACAATAACAACAATAATAACACTAATTATCACATCAGCAACTCAATAAACCGAGCGCACAAGCATAAACATTACATTTACAACACATGATCTGAATCCAAAACAGCATACAATGAATTGTAACATCATATAAGAGCCACTTTTCACCAACTTCATCAGATAATTTTTAATAATCACCTCAAAACACTACAATAATCCATATTTCTAGCTAATACACCAAAACATCGAAAAATTTAACCTAATGCATAAACTAAGCTGCAACAACAACATTCAAATCACACCTACAACACAATGAAACCTATTGAACAAGTGTAAACAAGTATAAGCATGATATGAAACTGAAACAGCATACAGCGAACTCTAATATCATATACAGCAATTTTTCACCAATCTATATCACCTTACAGCACTATATAGCCTCGGATCTCAAACTAATCAACCAAAACATCATAAAACATAACCTAATGCCTAAATCAAGCAACAACAACACTCGATATCAGACCTAGAACGCAACTAAGCATAAACGAATCATTCTCCGCGACCGAAACAACATATAGTGAACTTTAACATCATTTACGGCAATTTTTCACCAATTTCAACAAATAATTCATCAACATCGCCTTAAATCACTAACTAATCCGGATTTCTACTAATACGACAATACATCAGAGTACTTAACCTAATCTATAATTTAAGCAACAACACTCGAACTTAACCTATTCAACAAGCATATCGCAACTAAATTTACAAAACATGTTGCATAACCGTAACAACATATAAATCGACTAAAATATTTAACCTAATTTTAAAAACTCACACAAACAACAATCCTACTCTAATAACCACAAATTTAGTTATAACGCTATAAATCGAGTATAACATTTAACCGATCTAACAAGCATACCGTAACGACATATAACGAACTACAGTTTTTGAATCAAATTACTTAACCTAATGTATAAATATAACACATAAAACTGAATTAAACCGATCAGACAAGCATAAACACTACATTTAGGTCATATTCATTCAAACCGTTACAAACACTAAAAAACGGTTAGAATTAAAATATCGTCTCACGATAAATTGACGAGAAACTAAAACTTAACATAATGTATAAATATAACACTTAATATAACCGATCAAACATTCAAATCGTCATAACAGCATATAACGAAATAAAATCAGTTACAAACAGTTATTTAACTAACATACGGTTATGATTAAACCGATCGGAAATTCAAGAAGCGGCGAGAAACTGAGGAGAAAATGAAATGGATCTGAAAAATGAAAAGAAGAAGAAATGAGTGTGAGAGTGAAGTAAGGCAAATATATAGAGAGTGTGTATGTGTATGTTGTACTACCGTTACGAGTGCGTGAATGTAGTGAATGACTGAATTTTTTTTATTTTATTATTATTACAGGAGAAAACTGAATGTCGACTGGGATTTGTAAGTATTTGTAATAAGCACCCTGGATTATGTATAAATTCTAATTATACTTTTATGATTTTTTAGGACTTATAGGAAAAATACATAAGGTCGATTAATATCAAATATTTAATATAGAAAACCTTTTTGAATGCAAAGCGGTCAATGTGATCTACGTCCGTAAATGATGGTAGCGTCTAGAAAAACTTGCAAAATTAAAAATAAAACTGATTGTAAATAGTTTTAACCACTTTGATTGTTTATATCTATTATGAGATGTTTTCGAGGAAAAATCGGAATATTCATTTTGCAACCTTGGCATAAATACAAAGTTATAAATCTCGAAATTATTGTCGTGAGAGAGAAATCGAGATAGTTTAATAAAAGTTAGACCATTTTAATTTTGGCTCGAATAGAATATTCTCTCACTAATTTTTTATTTTCTTAAAAGAAAAGTGGACAATTAATTTAAGACATTCCGAAAAAAATAATATGGACTATAAATTTGAGACGGAGGGAATAATATATCAGCTAGAGTTTATACAAATACTCAGAGTTCCTTTCTTTTATGACGAAACTTCAACCAATCGAGTCACTTTTAGTAACATGACAAGTAAATATCGGATCCAAAAATAGCTTCGTAAAGCTTATGTAGCCTGGTAAATCGCTAATCTTTTACGATTGTGGATTATAAGGTTAAGGTGGGTCGCATCAAGGAGTTTGCAACTGATAAACTTTGTAGTTTAGACCTTTTATTGAATTTACGAACCTTTATACTCAACATGGATAGTGTTTTCGTACTGATTTTTTTTTTCTTCTTTTAATTTTATTATTTCATGAGTAAACTGTTTGGGATTGGTTAGTATTTATAATAAGCATCCTGGATTATGTATAAACTGCAATTGCACATCTATATTTTTACGGGATTTATAAATAGATAGTGTCTTAGGCAAAACTACATTTAGCTGATAATGTAAGTTGATAACGGCGGGGTATAGTGTTTTGATTTATAAAAGTTTTCCGTAACAAAACATAAATGTTTTATTATTATTTTTTTTTTTAATTTTAGTAATGTACGCTAACTTAGTTGTCACTTGTCATGAGTTTATATAGAATAAAAATATATGAAAACTTATAATATTCGAAAACGGGTAAATAAATGAGGTGTTATGTGTTTAGGTTATTTGGATTGAACGAATTTTTGATTCGGATGTACGTTGTTTAATCAGAGTATTCTCGTGACTGTTTTTGACCCTATCCCTATATGTACCTAAAATGTTTGAACTTAATATTACTTGTGATGATATTAAAGTGCCTAATCACTGAGCCACTTTGGTGGAGTAATACTTAACTACACTTTTATTCATTTGGTGTTATAATCAAAACTTAACAAATAAAGGGACCTTTATGCAATGTTAGGCATAAAAAACTTTTCAACTTACCACTATAGCCATATTCGTATATTCTTGGAGTGACTCAAGTCCGCACAATGTATAAAGAAAGAGAACCAACCAATTTCATAAAACTTATCGTTCTAGTTTCTTTTTTTACGTCAAATAAGCACATGGTCACATGGAAATGTGTCGACAGTTCTTTCTTATACTTTTTTGGTTGATTTATACTTTATAGTCACAAAAAGTTTGATTGCATGCTCATTCCCTTGAAAATGAGCCCTCTATATGTTTTTGGTTTTAGTCACATGCGATTATATAAGATGGTTACACTTGTGCAGGCGTCTATAACGTATAAGAGAGTTAGCTAAGCCATCATCGGTCACTAATGGCCAAAAAATAATAACGAGACAGAAATACTAATACACAAAGCTATAAAGTGAAATCGAGATGACTAAAACTATATCTGTATGCTCAAAATGTGAAGTGGTGTTCTATTAGCTTGTGTAAAATAAATCGCTTTACAACAAACAGAGACGAAGCGAGAAATTGATGTTGGGGGGGCTCAATTTTTTTCGGATAGTAACATAAAATTCCTTCTTTAAGAAGTTGGATTGACGTTTATATCGTTGATTTAGACGTGTGTAAAACCTGAAAGAGTGTCTTCACACCCTCTACCCTAAACAAACAACATACTTTTTACGATCAATTATTTTATAAAACTTTTGAAAATAACCCAACTGATTTACTAACTTTCTATTTGCAAAACTTGAGGTAGTTTAGTTGGAGAAATCTCCATTTTAGGAAAATTTTCCATATGAAAATGGAAAAAGCGAAAATTGTTTAGTCATGACTTTTTCCAATAATTTTCCAAAATATGAAATTCGTTTCCGATTTGTAAAAGAAAAATGAAACAACATTCTTTTCACTACTTTTCATTTAGAAATAATAGCATTTCCTTTCACCTTTCACTTTTATCACACATCTTCCATATCAATCCTAAAGCTTCGAATAAACAACTTTTCATTTTAGAAAAAAGGAAAAATATAACTCCAATTAAGCGGTTTTCGCGTTTCTCAACTCTTCTCAGAAGAAAAACCAGCTCAGATTCTCAGGAATTTAGAAGCGGAAAAGCAGGAAAATTTTCACATATTAATGACACTGAATTTACAACAGCCAAAAAGAAATAACTAGAGACTTGTAAGATTTTCAAAATGGAAATGAAAGAAAAAGAAATCAAATGAGGTGCGTTTAGTTGGAGAAAAATTCTTGCTTTTTTATCTCTAATTTTGTAAAAATTTGGATGGAAATTTATCTCCACAAAACACGAAAATATAGAAAATCGTTTAGTTGACATTTGTATTTTTATTTTGAAGAGGAGGAGGTTGGGGTTATAAATAAAAATAAGGAAAACAATGAAGTAGTTTAGTTGGAGAAATCTCCATTTTTCAAAAAATTTCATATGAAAAGGAAAAAGCGAAAATCCGTTTAGTCGAAATTTTTTCCAATAATTTTCCAAAAATATGAAATTCTCATTTTCCAATTTGTAATAGAAAAAATGAAAATGCCATCACACACTTCTCACTTTTTTCATTTTCAAAATAATAACACCATTTCTTTTCACCATACACTTTTATCACGCCTCTTCCATCCTCCACCTTCACCTTCCATCGTCGCCCACCTCTCCGCCCACCGTCAAGTTTTCAACTAAACAACTTTTCGTTTTAAAAAGGAAAAATATAACTCCAACTAAGCGGTTTTGATTTCTCGACTCTTCTGCAGAAGAAAAACCATTCCCCTGCAAGAATTTAAAGCGGAAAAATATGAAAATTTTCACCATTAAAGCAGTATAAAATTTGTTTTCTAATTTTCTTGTTAGATTAGGAATAGGGATTTTGTGTTTTGCAAAACATTTTGTTGGAAAATCATAATTTGAGCGCGATCTCTATTTTCCTTGTTTCACAAAACATTTGTGGAAAAGCAGTGTTTTCAAAAAAGCACCTATATATCTTCATTTGCATAGGCATGTGACCTTATTTCACATTTTCCACTTTTTTCTTTGTAGGTGCATGAGCCAGCGTGACCACAAAAAGACACAATCTCCATCATCTTCATTTTAATCTCCTGCGAGTTACTTTCTTCAATCGCTGCCATTTTTTTCGGGAAAATCATCTATCAACCTCTTTTTTCTTCTTCTTCTACTAAAACCTATCAGGACGCCTTTGGATTTTGGGGGAGGGGGGCGAGCACCCTCCAGGCCCCCTACTGGCTCCGTCGGTGACTACAAACTAACAAAATATTAACAAAACTCTACTACTTATAAAAAGTTTATATTCATTCTTGAAATTTAAAATAAATTAAAATTAATATATTCTTGGTTTTGGATATTTTCGTATCTTTCCGGAGAATTTAAGCCTAGTACCTGAAATTAGTAGAGTACATAATATGATGAAACGAATAGTCATTGATTGATCATTAAAGCACATATATAAGTATTCACTGGGTTCTCATACTAATACGTACAATCATAATCTTAGGTTTGATATCCGGTCCTTGCTGCCTTATTTTAAGTAACATCTCATTCTCCAAGGCACAGACTTGATGCAATATGTGTACAACCTGCATTTGAAATACAAATAGTGAGTGATTACTAACAGTTACATGGTAAATCAATATCAAACTTTGAAGGATAAACTAACAGTTACTTGCTAGCACAGTTCAAAGCTAAAAATTGTTAACTTGATTGGCTAACTTGGACTTGTACAAAAAGACTATGGACAGCTTCATTACCCACATGAAATCCTAAAGTGATTGCATTAGAATATCAAATAAGGTAAAAGCAAGTACAAATTCTTGATCTGTATTCATAAAGCTATTACTTTTTAGTCACACCTCAAGTCATTAATGGAATTTTATTCCAACCTTGTTACCAAACTATTGGTAACATCATTATGGATGAGGATATTACAATAGGGACTAAAAAAAAAGGCAATTGTATTATACTTTAAATATTTAAAAAGTAAAACAGAACATAGTCATAAAATATCATATCTTATTGAATTCAAATCAACGTTCATTTTAAAACAAAAAAGTATAAGGATATGAAATATGTCGATTATCAGTGCCTCGTAGATGATAACAACAATCAGAAAAGTAGTTAACTGTGATTTTGGAGGTTCAATAATGTTTAACAGGAATAATAAAGTTACGGATTTACAGATTCATCGTGCATCAGTTCAAGAGTTATTGAACCTGCAACATGCCTAACCGCTTTCTGATCCAAATTGAAAAAGCAATGAAACAAAACAATGCATTACCTGCTGCTACACTAACACAGTTTTCTAACTTGTTAGTCGCTTTGCCCACGAAATTATTTGGTTTTCAAATTCTGCAAGAGGAAGAAAAAGCAATGGAACTTAAACACGCGTTTCAGTTTATAAATAGTTCGATCATTCATTTGGAAATGACCTTGGGTCATGCGGCGCTTACAAGCATCAGTTTTATTTGAAGCGACAGAGCTTGGACCCGGATTATCGTTTGCGTCTGCAAAAGTAACAGGCTGCAACAATTAATAATAATTTAAAGTGATATACATTCGTTAAGCATAGCAATTGTGGAAAAGTCTTTCCAAAAAAAATTGCAGAAAATTGCACTGACTTTGAAGAGTTAGGCGACCACGTCTGGTTCTGTTACAGTGGGATGCAGGAACGTTTGTTGGTTTTCCTTTAGCAACTGCTACAACCAAAAAAGAAAGTTTAGGGAAATTCATGGTATGATTTGCGTATTGTGCTATTCGATAGTGTAATCATAACATATACATACGTGCACTATGATGCATAGACGCTGGCATGTCCTTAGATCTAGAGGAATCAATATGGCAAGCTGTTATTATGGAAATCCCAGGTGTACTTGTGTGATCAACCGTCCATTGCTGAGCAGTTTGTATTTTGTCCACCAGCTCGCGTTGTGGGCATGCATTCCACCAAAATTTCGTTGTCACACACCACCTGCAGTTTCCTCTTATTATTCACAGCAGCGTCTGCAAAGTTGCTCTGAGAGCTGGCTGCAGAACAATGGTGGCTATTAAGGGCATATGTAGTACCAAAACTTCTAGAAAACAATGTACTCGCAATAAAAAAATGAGGGTGAAATCATGTGGCTTACCTATGAACAAAGAAGACTAACACTCTGATAGGTAGTGAACATTTGGTTGGAACATCATCAGCTACTGACTTATAGAAAGGTTCCTCATTCATACATGTACATCGTTGGCTCGTTGCCATAAATAGCTGTAACTGATATAAAACACAAAAAGTCAATACAATTGAAGAGCAATACAAAAAGGGAGGGTATTTGCACCATCAACGACCAACTGATATATGGCCAATGGTGTAAGTGAAGTATAAAATTCTGGAATACCTCAGCTCATTTTGGATGCATACTACTGAAAAGGAAACACTCATGAGAAGAAAATTGCATTTCCATTAACTATGAAGAGATGATCAGTAGAGGTGTTCGTTTGTGACTGCAATATTACAAAAGCTCTAAGGATGTACATATAAATAGAAAACGACCTGTTAACCCATTACTCAAACTGCCCATTTTGCAATCACTGGACATTAGTGAGATACTCAGATTAGAAGCTAATGATGAGTATTACATACCCATAATCTCATATGTTGCTAGATTCAGGATTCATTAAGTGAAACATATGCTTTCGTCGTGCTCTGCATTTAGCCCGTGAGCAATAACGGTATGCCCAAGACACAACTTATCAACTTTAACCGAACCGAATTCTTCATGAATTGCAAGCAGTAGTCTGTCGGGATCTGCAAAACACACACCAACACGTAATTGTGTCCCGAACAAAGAACATAATAAGGTAATAATCCAGAAAAATGCAACTATGCAAGGAAGGGTCTTAACATGTTGCCTGACCTGATCACACAGTAGCAGGTGTCGTTCTGCTGGGGACATCCGTTTGTGAGGCAGCCACGTGCAGTCCACTCCTTCACCTCACATTCGTATTTGTTCCAAACGGTACCCTTGAACTGCACTGCATTAATAGCATAGTAGCTTTAATATACACATACTAATGTCACTTAAAATTAAAAACAATCTTCTGAGTATCTGGCAACCACAATCAGTTATTGATTACATATTTATGGTTCTCGATACATTTCACAAATCCAAACAATAAATACAATTATAAAGACCAACTTAATTACAAATCAGCGTTATAAGTATACAAATTATGGGAGGCAAAACACTCAAAAGCATCGAATTAGTAAACAACATATATGTGGGCAAGTACCATCTCAATATCAAGTTTCATGTTAATGCCGTGCAGGTGATGGATTTAATCACGTGACTTGTCAATAACCCATATAACCTGTACAACCGGAAAGCCACTTGACTCACCACCCTAATTCTACATACACACGTTACTTGCCGCTCCTGACCTAGCCAACTCGTTTACCTAAGCTAAACCGTTTATATGTGCCCTGTTACGCACTCCAATTAATCAAATGTGTATCAAGAGTACCCAATAAGTAAATCAAGTATGTTGTGTTGAGGTAGTCGCCAATTATGGCACACACACGCCTCTAAATCAAGACATGAAATTTCCAACGATGGTAACTATCACTTAGTATTGATAGTAGTACTTGAACACATGATTGATGGTAGTACTTAACGACCCATTATATTGATAAAAATACTTAGGATTGACTTCACCTTAATTGTCTTTAGTATATCCATTATATCTTAGTTTCACCGATCGAAACACAATCTTGTCCTGTTCACGTCCCTAAGAAAACACGGAATAACACAAAGTAAAAAATAACGTAAAGTATGGCTCGGATCGGCATGGTCGCAACCACGCCTACGCTGTGGTTACTCGCCAAGATGCTTTCGAGAACATTCATCATCGCCTTTACAAATAAACCACGGCCGAGTCGAACGCCCATGAAAAAAAGCTCGTAAAAGCATCCGGAAAACAGGTACATCCGCATGGTCTGCAAACCGAACAGTTGCGTGCAAGTTCCGGCAACCTCGTTTTCCGAGCCCATATAAACTAATTCTCGCCTCATCGAGATTGATGCCGATAACCTTTATCGAATCAGTCCAATAACATTAGGGTTACAGGGGAACTAAACCGGAAAACACCAAAAGCCCTTATATATTAATCATTCAAGAGTTTTGTTTTTCCGGTTTGCAACCAAACGGAACCTCAGGTTTGTTTTTCCGGTTTGCAACCAAACGGAACCTGTTCATTCAGCATATCAATCATTCAGTAGTTTATACTTTACAACAAAAGGTTATAAATAACCATACAGATTTGGATAAACTTAAAAGCTGTCAAACTTAAGAGATTCATAGGTATAGGAAGAAGCCATATCAAATAGAGATTTTTTCTTTCGAAACATACCCTACAACCAAACGGAACTGTTCATTTAAGACATCTTTTATTCCATCAGCAGTCAAAACCTTTCAAGCAATTTACCAATTATCAAAATTCTAAACAACCTAATCAGCATAACAAATACAAACCTAAAAAAAAAAAAAAAAAAAAGACATTTCACCAAACACTTCATATGCATAACATAAACTTAGACTGTTTAATAAAGAAAAAATATACCTCAGTGTAAGCATCAACAACATAACTTCTTCATCTCGCTAACCCACTATTGTGCCTCAACCGTCATAAAATCGTTTCCAACAACCCTTAAAGCGATTTTTAAGCTTCCGTAAATAAGGCGATTGTATTTAGCTTTCACCAGGTTTTTTGTAGATCTTGTTTGAAAAAAATAGTATGTGTGCTGAGATTGATCCAGAAGGTTATCACGAATGGGAAAGAATGCGGTGGAATACATATTCGGGTTTGGAGTGCTAGAAGAATGAAGAACGTCGTTTTGATATACATATTCTTTGGGTTGTGAGCGCTAGACTAAGGTAAGTGGTGTTTACGAGAAAAGGCCAGTTTGTATATCAAAGTTTAAAGCCCAATATATCTCACTCTAAATGTCTCTCATAATTCCTATTTACTAGAGTGTTTATCATTTCGGTTTATTCAGTTTGTTCGGTTAATTTTCTTGGGTAAATGAAAAACCAAATTCAGATTTAATTAAATCAAACCAAAAACCGGATTCAAAATTCGTTCAGTTTCAAGTTTATGTATATAGATATAAAAATAATATATACATTTATGTGAATTCAGATTTCGGTTTGAGTTCATTTACATTTTGCCAAAAAGTCTAAAACCATATTCAAACAAAAAATCGAATATTTAAGTCGGATTGGATCGGTTTGGTTTTGATAAATTCGATCCGAGTCTGAATTCGGTTCAGTTTTATTCAGTTCGATTTCGGTTTTTAATTTATGCGAATATTACCCAAATTGTGAACACCCACCCAAATATTTACCTTTTAGCGGCTCGTATAACAAATAAATTAGACACCAAGAGGTTATACAGTCTTCAGCATGCTCAAAACCATCGACGTTGATATGTAATAATTAGTAGTTGTATCGATATTATTTATGTGAAAAGAAGATTCATAACTCATGAGATCCTTTGTTAGTGATCAAGATGCATCATTGGATGATTTAATGGATGTAAATTTCTTTAGCAATTTTCATGTTTAGGTTGTCCTTTTGCTTCACGTTATTCTATGCTTGCAATTTATACAAATTTACCATCGAAAAAAAAACTCATGAAACCAGATCACTAAAGGTAAGGAGTCACGCTTCTACAACAATAATACTTAGTGTCGATGGAGCGGGATATGAGAGATGTATGATGTGGACAGTAGACAGTATGCAAAATTTTAATGAACCCTGTATTCATACGAGTGTAATTGCAGCCTCACACCATTAAAGTTAACAAACAAGACCAAGCACTATGTTTAGAAGATATAAAGTCTCAAGTGGCTCAGAAATCAACATATCATAAACCGATATTCGATTGGTCTACGAGGTCCGCATTCATCAAAGTTCCATGTACGTTTCTGAATATTCACATTTTGGTTTAGCTCGCTGAGTTTCGAATGGTCAGAAATCATTTAATACATCATCTTAGTAATTCTTTGTCCTTTCTTATTAGTATCTTAGTCATTCTTTCTCCTTTCTTATTATTATCTTTTTGCATTTTCGCACCTTTCTTTCATGTCTTGTGTCATCGACGTTATGTTATTTTTTTTCATACGAAACCTTAGCCGATTTAATCCTTAGAAAAGCTAGAAAACAATACAACAAAAAGATGGTCAATGAGGAGAAAACTGCTTACAACTTGTGATATGGGTAGGGGTGTCAAAAAACGGACTTTACCTGAACTCAAACCCGATTAAGTCTATTCCGGTCGGGTTATTCGGGTCAACCCGAGTAACCCGAATAATTAATATGGTCGGGTATCGGGTTGAAAATGTTTGACTAATTCGGGTTCGGGTCGAACCGATTGACCCGAATAAGCATTTTTCTATATTTTTTTGATATTTTTTTTTATGAGTTATGTATATACATTTATTGAATTAGGCAACTGATGCGCGTATAAAGCGTTCGGGGTCAATGGAAACTTCATTTTCGTCGAGCAAGTTTTTCAACACCCTAGGCAGTGAACCTAATCATTGTAGTGTAGTATTGGGTAAGCCTTGGGTATTGATATCGTTCTATAGGGGAATAGGAATGCTAGTGAAAGATGTACTACGCTAAGGTTTGAGGTTGAAGAAGATTATTTTTTATCTTTTTTATAATTTTTTAGAAAGCTAAGGGTAAAATCTCGGGGTTTGGATTTGAGGGTTGGTGCTTCTACCGATTACTCTACTTATCTAATTATCTAAACTAAGGGGTAGTATATGCCTATTGATGTGTGCTCGTAGGATGATTAAAAATGTGTCTACCTAGATACTATTACTCCATAGTTATCTTTTATTGGTGGTTGAATTGTCGCGTCCTTATTCTTAACGCGTTGTGTTTTCTAAGGTCGTAGGGTATACTTTTATCCCCAACTCTTTGAGATTACCTTAAGGTTATTGCCTACAAAATCTCTAGGATTCATAAACTAACTCTAAGGTTATCTTTGGATGCTTAGTCTACAATTACGCTAGGTGGTTATAAACTAAGGTTCACAAAGATTACTCAAGCATTAAAAACACAACGATAGCCTATTGCACTCCTAAGCCAATTACAATTAAGCTAAGAGACAACCAATCAATAATTAATAACTAGGTTTCATAGATCAGCAAACACACACAAAATTTAGCCGGACATGTTAAACATGCAAGCATACACACATACAATTGAAGACATAATGAAATCAATGAAGTAAATTATTTATTTTGATGTAAAATAGGGTATGAGAACCCTAAGATACTGTCCAAACCGGACCAAAATCATTTTAGGTTTTTACTCCACAAGTCTACCTCTTAAAATTCTGAAAATTCGATTTCTATATATAATTTTACAACTGCGACGGCGACACCTTATAGTTGGGACGCCGTCGGATCGCCATCATTAGGGTTTCGTCTTGGCGAGTCATCATTGGGACGGCGTCACGTTGTGGTTGTGTGGCCGTCGGTCTTCAACGATGGCGTCGTGCGAATGCGGATCTAGGCCGCCCGAGAAGAAAATTCTTCGTGACGCCCTTACTCTTCAAAGTCGGCGCCGTCGGTGTAAAATAGAAAATCACTCTCGAGTCGTCACAAATTCAATTACACAAAAGAAGACGGCGTAGCCCTACATTTGGGACGCCGTCGGTATAATTCAAAGACTCGAGTGTCTTGATCTTGACTTAGCCATTTTCTTCATATATTCATCCTTTTCGTCCAAAAATGCATCATTCCATCATTTTGCTTCAAGAGACCTAAAAAGTGAAAAGGAACGAAATTAAGCGATGTGGATATAAAAGTGGGCGATTAAGGGCTTAAATGATCCCTTAAAAGTATACGTTTTAAATCCTTATTAGCAACTCTTCATTCCTTTTACTCATATTCGGGTTGAACCGAACCTGATTAACAGAGTTTTTAATAGGATCGGTTTCGGTATTTTTTTTAGCCTCAACCCGAGTTTGACTCGACCCGAATTAACACGAAATCGGCTAACCCGACTAACATCCCTAGATATGGGTATGAAGATATAAAGCCTATCAATAATGTTGGTTTGCATAATAATTTAAAGTATAAAGTGATGAAAGGGAAAATCTTTTTATGTAAGAATATATCAGAAGAAAAAGGAAAAAACCGCCATGGCTGCATTAGTATAAATGTTCCGACAATATATAGTTGCTCCCAAACTTTCATCAATTTAATAGATGTATTTGTATATGGATTGTCTAGGATCATGCTTGCGTTAAGACTACAAGTTTAGCGTTAATTGTTGCACTTATGGAGTTTCTTTTTAAATTCCTTTTATAGCAGGGTTTATCTTCGATTGCTTGGTTGAAAGATGTTTTGGGATGAATGATGGTCGGACAAAGAATTGGTCAACTTTGGCTAATCCTGATATTATGAGGTAACTATTACAACATTGACGTAAAATGACCTGCAAGAAATTTCGAAAGATATTTTTGGACATAGGATGACCTTTGAGGTTTGATTGTTGATGAGTGTCTAAATCTCATCGTTTTGTACCAATTAAACTGCAAAACATCTCGAAAACACTCGAAATGCATCAAAATGATAAAAATATCACAAATAAGTGTTTTATGTGTTTTAAATGCAAAATATCAAAATCGGTGAAAAGCATTATCAAGTTTGCATAATTGGCGCTTTAGTCCCCAAGTTTCAAAAGTTGTCAAAAAGTCCTGGTAAATCTAAATAAAGAAAAATATCATTTCAAGTCCCTAGGGATTCATGAGTTGTCAAAATTGGTCCTTGAGATTTAAATTTGCAAAATTACAACTTAGGTCCCTAAACTTTCAAAAATGTCAAGTTTAGTCCTTGGAAATTTGAAAATGTCAAAAATGGTCCTTGTACTATTGAAACTTGTCAATTTTGATCCCTTGTGTGAACTTTGGAAAATGGCAGAAATAGTCCTTCAAGAATCAGAAATTGCAAAGTTAGTCCTTGTTATTTAAACACTAGCCATGACCCCTTGAACCTTTGACCCCTTTCATAATCCTTTTTGACCCCCCTGCCATTACCTGTTTTGGACCCTTGGTCAAACCACCGGTCAAACAATATCCCTTCCCTCCCAACTGGCTTATCCCCTTCCCCATTTGCCTGCAAAAACTCAGGCCACTCTCCCATCACCTTATCCCTTCAAACCTCCCCCCTATCATCATCATACCTACTCATCCACCCCCCTAGTTGCAAAAATCAGAGCCCCAAAGGTCAAAACAACTTTTCCCGCCAAAATGATCCAATGGCCAAAATGCACTCAAGTCATCCAACGGTTCTGGAAACAAGTGGGAAGTGATCAGAGAGGTGAGAGAATACATATGGTGTATAAAAAAGGGAAGAAGAAGCAAGGGAGAAGGCAGTAGTTAGTTTTTAAAATTCATGTATGTCGATTTTAATATCAATGTTTTAGTTTAAGTTCAAATTTGTAATTTCCTGTTTCTAAGTACTTAACTTAAGTTATTTTGTCAGTATAATCTACTTTCAAGCATCAATTCAAAGTTTTAATATAATTTCATGTTTTCATGTTAACTGTTAAAGAATCCAGTTTTAAACTCTTACATTCAAACTCCAAGTAGCTTATGTTACACTCAAATAAGCCTATTTAAGCTTATCATAGCTTTAGGTAAGCTTATTAAACAGATTCAGTCACATTTGGTGTTTGGTCAACAAAAGTCAACTAAGGAAGCTCAAATGGACTTGGAAATGGAATGGGGTTGATGCAGAGTTAATTTGGGTTGGATTTGAGTAGGATAGCATAGTTTTGGGTTTGGTTTAAGCTGCAACATAAGCTGGACACTTGTGAGTGTTATTCTCATTTTCATTTTTATTCAAGATTGCATATTGTGCTTGTATTGGCTTTGTGGTCATTAAATATCTTAAACACATCTACTTAGTTGTAATTAGGATAATTATAATCGGTTTAAGTGATAATATATACTAGATCAGTGGTTAGCCCAGTTAAAAGATCAAACCAGTTACTAAAGTAGTGTTTGGATCAGTGGGATTGTTTGAGATTGAGACTTGATTTGCACTTGACAATTGCATACTCATTCTCAAATAGGACCATTAGAATCATATTTGTCATCAAATTGTGTCTGCACACCTTAAAAGTCAAAATCATGTTTTAACTGTTTTAATTTCAAGTCTGTTAGAAATGTGAGATATCAAAAGCTTGATTCATGTTTAGAAATCAGTAGAGTGGCTGAATATAGTTTTATTTCACCATTAAACATCATTCTCAGTCCACAAATTTGAATCAAATCTCAAATAAGTCAACCTTTCATTTTTGTCAAAAAGTCAAAAGTAGAAAACCAGTTTTCAGCCCACCTAAGTTGATTTTTAACTGATTCATTTCTGGGTCAAATTCCTTAAAACTTTGGGTTTATATACTTCAACTGATCTATTTTCTTATTATGATTTTTGTAGATTTTTTGTAATTTTCTATAAGCTCCAAATGGCTTGTCAAATTGGTCTAAAATGCCCTGTGCACACACTCAGTATTAACTGAGTGTGCACAGGTTTTGTGCAGGCTCTCAACAAGCTCATCAGAGCTTATCCAGGGCTCATCCTTGGTTTAGAAATAGCCAGTCAGGTCTAGTATAGGATCCTTTATCTGGTTTTTGGTTTCTAGCTTATTTGGTAGCTTATTCTCTAGCTACAAAGTAGTGGCTAAACCTGTTTTTAGCTCTTAAGTCAAATCATTCAAATCATAGCAGTTTGCAATTCAGAGGTTAAAGCTTGTTGTAACTAGTTGCATTTGAGTAATTTAGCATAACTTAGCTTCTCAGAATGATTTGGTGCCAGTTTGTACCTTTGGCTTATTTCAAGTGCTTATTACATAAGCACTTGCCCGCAGCTTCAATTTCTCACATATAAACCCTTTGTTTCATATTTTCTTAGATTCGATTATATTATTTTATACTTTTCACGAATTTTTGATTTTTCTAGGTCTGTTTGCTATTTTTCCTTATTTAAAAGCAGTTTTAGGCATTTTTAAATAGCTTTTAATACAATTAAATCGGAAAAACTTCAAAAAATAAGTTTTCATTTTCCTAGGTTAAGATAAATATAAAAGTCAAAAAATATTTTTCCAGTTTTTCATAGTTTAATTTGTAATTTTAGCAATTTAATTAGTTAAAAATAGTTTTTAATTCATAGAAAATAGAAAATAATCGGAAAAATACAAAATTAGTTTTGCAAATTCTTTTTAGTTATTTTAGATTTTCTAAGTCATAATTTCATTTTTTAGATTTATTTCATATTTTCTTGTATTTTAGGGTATTATTAAATAAGTAAAATAGTTTTAATTAATAATAATTAGATAAATAGTTATAAAAATAATTTTCTTTTCTAAAATTTTCTCTTATCATTAGGTTTGTAAAATGTCATTTCATATTTTTAGGATTAATATTGTTTCGATTCACATTTTCTTTTATGCGTCGTCGTAGTTTTTAATTTAAGTTTTATAAAGAAAAATCAAAAACATTAGATTTTACAAATAGTGATAGCGTTTATTTAATATAGTTTATCTTTTAATTTCCTTTAATTTGCATTTAAGCCCCTGTAATTTATAAACTTTCTCTTTAGGTATAATTATTCTTAATCATAACCCTTTTTATTCAAATTCTCGATCACTATTCGTTTGATTATTCTCGACACTCGTTGGGACTTAACGACTGGGAAACACTATACTCTCCCGATCTTCATTGCATTTGTTTCGGATTTGTTTTAAGTTTCTTCACGGTTAGCCATTCACAAGTGGCTAGCTTGTGTGATTAAACTTAATGGTTTGGCACCAATCAAATTTTGGCGCTTCTTGGAGTTGTGTTAATTATCCTACGTTTAGCAGTATTAGTGATTTGAATATTCACTCCTTGTTCATACCATCTATATATATATCTATATTTTCTTATAAAAATCCAAAACCCAAAACATCCAAAACGTATAAAACACAAAAATATTTTTCTTTTGTTTCTATATATGTATCAAAGATAAAAATACAAAAGATTTGTCGTTTTCTTTGTTTAATAATAACAACATAAAAGATTACCACCATGAAACCAAGGCGGTGTACTACCTAAGCTGGGGTACGACCATAATAAGTTCCCGAACCAAAGATTAAAACTTGCCTTTGTGTCCTTGCATGGTGGTGTACCTTTTCAAAGAAGCCATTCATCTTGTGATTATTGGTTTAAGTTCACTGTTGTTTTGCCTCGATATTGTTTTAATTGGATTTGTTGTTATATCTACTTTTCAAAAACATAAAACCCAAAAGATTCTTCTTACCCCATTTTCATAATTCCCATTCCACTTCCTTAACTCGGAGTCCTTAGAGTTAACTCTAGCAGCATCTTGCGTTCTTCTAGATCATTGAGTCCTTTTCGTGATCTAGCGAAATTCCTAGACGACGTTCGTGAGCGTCGCCCAAATAGTCGAACCGAGATTCGTACTATTTCAAACAACAATATGGCGAACGAAGCGAACTATGGCGGAAATGCTCCGAGCACCCACCGGGGTTATGGAGATGCCATCGTTTTACCGATAATCAATTCGATCACTTGAATTGAAGACACATTTGATCACACTTGTGTCACAAATCAATTCCACGGGTTTGACCGTGAAGACCGTATGCACACATCCATTGGTTTAACAAGTTGACTTCAACTATCAATTTCAAGGATGTACCACAAAAGTAATCAAGTTGATGCTATTTCCATTTCACGCGAGGGGACGGCCGGATTGGTCGAAAAAGAACCCCTCGATCCATCGAAACTTGGGAGGATCTTGTTCAAAATTTGTCAATTATTTCTTTCCTCCATCAAAGGCGACTAATCTTAAAATGAAATTTACGGATTTCGTCAAAATTCGATGAAAACTTTGGAGGCATGGGAGAGATTCAAAGATCTCCTCGGAAATGCCCCATCATGAATTCACGGAGCTTCAACAAGTTAATATCTTTTATAATGGGTTGAGCGGTAGCGATCAAGATTCTTTGAATGCGACCACGCGGTGGCAATATCTTGAATGAATGGCCGACCGTAACAATCACTTAAAACGGCTCCGAATCGAGAAGCGAACTCAATGAAGATCCGGGAGTATAGTGTTTCCCGGTCGTTATGTCCCAATGAGCTATGCAATGGATTATCAAACGAATAGTGATCGAGAGATTTGAAGCGGAGAAAGGATTTGTGATAATTAAAACTACAGGAAAAGCCAACAAATTACAACGGCTTAAATGCAAATTAAAGAGAATCTAAAAGATAAAAACTATTAAATAAACGCTATCACTATATTTAAAATGATGAACGTTTAAAACTTAAAACTTACGTTTAAATAAAAATTACGTAAACGTACAAAATAAAAAGTGAGATCTAATAAATAAAAGTCCTAAAATATGAAATGACATTTTACAAACCTAATGATAAAAGAAAATTTTAGAAAAGAAAATTATTTTATAACTAATTAATTAATTATTATTAATTAAAAACTATTTATTAAGTATTTAAAATGCACTAAAATATAAGAAAATACAAAATTACCCTAGAAAAATGAAATTATAGCTTAGAAAAATCTAAAATATGATAAAACTTATTTTAAAACTGAAAATATATTTTTTAGACTTTTTATATATTTATTATTAATTTAATACTATTTAAAACTAATTAAAATGCTAGAAAATACTATTTAAGCTAAGAAAATTATGAAAAATATTTTTTTTGTCTTTTTATATTTATCTTAACTTAAGAAAAATGAAAAATTATTTTTTTGAAGCTTTTCTTAATTATTTGTATTTAAAGCTAATTAAAAATGCTTAAAAACTAATTTAAATTAAGAAAAATAGCAAACAAGCTTGGAAAAATCTGAAAATTTCAGGAAAAGCTTAAAATAATATAAGGAATCTAGGAAAAATGGAAAAACAGGTGCTTGTTTGGAGGAAATAGAAACTGATGTGCAAGTGCTTATTGAAATAAGCACTTAAATAAGCAAATGGAGTCCAAAAGCCACCAACTGAATACAAAAGCTAAAATAAGCTAAAGGAACTAAAATGCAACAAGAATCAATAAGCTTGGACCTCTAAACAACAAGCTCAACAGATTTGAGATTTTGACTAATGAGCTAATTTAAAAGCATGGTGAGGCCACTAAGTTTGGCCTTAAGCATAAGCTTCAAAATAAGCTGAAAATCAAAATGAACAGTTGGAACTCAATCTAGACCTGGTTGGCTATCTGCAATCCAAAGATGAAACTTAGATAAGCTCTTAAGAGCTTGTTGCAAGGGCTGCAATACCTGCTTAAAACCTGTGCAGCTTAATGCCCTGCACAGGGGATTTAACACCATTTTGACAAGCTTATTTGGGGCTTATAGAAAATTAACAAAATTATACAAAAATGATAACAAGAAACTAGAGCAATAGGACTTTTTAAAACAACAAGTTGCATTGAATTTGACTAAAAAATGAGCCCATGAAAAATCCTTTCATTTGAGCAAAAACTGAGAATTTCAACATCTTGACTTTTTCACAAAACTGAAATGTTGACTAAATTGAGGTTTGATCATGATTTAAGGACTGATAAGGAACTAATATGATGAAATAAAGTTACTACAATCTATCTCTATGTATTTAACACACAAAATGAACTTTTGATCTTGGAAAAACTCAACAAGACTGATTTAAGGTACATTTGACTTATAGCCTGTGCAGGCACAAGATTAAGACTCAAATTAGTATATTTAACCTAAACAAACTAAAGACAACAAGACTCTACCTCGACTAGGCCTCTAAGACGAGATAATGCAAAGCAGAAACAAACACCCTTTTTCAACTGTTTTGCAAATAAAATGATCTAAACACTAAACCAACTTGTAATAAGGATCAAACTAAGTTTATATAACCTAAATATAACTACTTAAGCACAGTTAAAACTACCAATGATCACAGACACAATTATAAGCATAAAATGCAAAAATGGCTAGAAATTTGAAAGTGAAAAGTTCACTCACATGGATCCAGCTTAAGTGCAGACCAAAACCAAAACCCAAGATCACTAAACTAAGCTATTTCCAACCCTAATCAACATCTGCATCACCCACATGCCATCACCAAGTCCCATTGAGTCTCAGCTTGACTTTTGTTGACCAAGCATCCAAATTGTTTGAAACTGAACTATGGGCTTACTCAAAGCTATAATAAGCTTGAATAAACCTATGTAAGCTTAAAAGTGAACTGCTGAAAGCTTGTACATATGAAATAGAAACTGAAAAATTGCACAGTGAACAACAAACTTGAATTTTATAAGAAAACTTGGATTGATACTCAAAAGTTTAATACAATGATTTGCTAACTTGAATGTGATACAAGGAAACTGAAATTATAACATTTTGATTAAACTACAACATTTATTAAGAAAAACGAAATTAAGGAAAAAAACTAAAACTAACTACTACTTTTTATCTTCCTCCCCATGATTCCTTTTATACTCCAAATGCTTTCTTTCCTCTCTAGCTAATCCCACCATAAATCTGGACCTAGGATGGCTTAAGTGAATCTTGGCCTTTGATTTCATTTTGGCGGAAATAAGTATTTAGCAAGTGGGAGGTTGAGTAAAGGGTTGAAGATGCATTTAATGCACTTTGGAGTTGTGTGGAGGTGGGGGGACATGGAGGAGAAAAGGTGAGGAGGGGGGATGGGAAGGTCTGGTGTTGCAGGGCTAGGTGTTGGGAAGAAGGAGAAAAAGGCGCGGTAGGGGTTGTCTGTTTGACTTGGGTTGACTGGAGGGTTAATATTGCAAGGGGGGTCAAAAGGTGTTAATGACAGGTGGTCCAAAGGTTGGCAGGGGTCCATTTGAGTTTTGACAAGGCCAAATGTGTATTAAAGGTTTAATATAAACAAGGGCCTAATGTGTAAATTCTGAAAAATCAAGGGCAAGGTCGCCAATTAAGCAAAGTTGCTTCAAGGGAATAAAATTGACAAGCTTCAATAATACAAGGACCAATCTTGACATTTTCACATTTCCAAGGACCAATTTTGCCAAATTTGAAACTTGGAGGGCCAAACTTGTAATTTCTCAAAACTTTTGATATTTTTCACCAAAGGACTAATTTTGACAAGTTATGATATTAAAAGGACCTTTGGTGATTTTTCTTTGAAATTAGGACTCGGGGACTATTTTGACAATTTTAGAAACTTGGGGACCGAAGCGCCAATTATGCAAACTTTGCTCATTTTCATCCGATTTAAAACATTTTGCATCCGAAACATATAAAATGTAATTTTGGAATATTTTCAAGATTTTGATGCATTTCGAGCATTTTAGGCGTTTTGCGATTCAGATAGACCCAAAATGATGAGTATTTACACACTCATCAATCCCCACACTAAACTATTGCTAGTCCCTAGCAATCTTTTGAGAAAACATAATGGATTTGAAACTCTTTACCAAAAGCCATTACTTCGGAGTAGCCAAATGTTTCAGTTCAAGTAAGAACCATGGTACATCGATAACCATGTGATTTTGAGCAAACCACCGACTTTCAACGGATTTGATTTGTCTTTACCGAAGCCGTTTGCTCTGGACTAGCCAACTCTTAGATAAATTATCAATATTATCTTTGGTGAGTGATTACCAATTATGGATTTTCCATCGCCTTTACCACAAGCCATAAACTTGCGGGCTAGCCAACTCTTCACTTTTTAGGATATGGTGAAGTGAATACCATACAATTTTGGGAAAATTTCAAGCCGTCAACGGATTTGAGATATCTTTACCAAGAGCCGTTTGCTCTGGATTAGCCAATCCTTTAGTTTATTAGACAAGGCGGATCGATAACCAATTGAGTAAGTGCAAAACACTTACTCCAAAAAAATTTTGGCCAAAAACGGGAATTGGTCTAATTATATGATAAAATTCGTGAGAATTCCCCCCACACTAGAAATGAATATTGCCCTCAATATTCAAAGTACCGCGGTTATGCGAAACAAAGAACGAAAAGGAAATACTACGCCATTATTAAGAAAGGTTTTTTTTTTCTTTTTTTTTTTTTTTTTTTTTTTTTAAGATATATATATATATATATGTGGGCAACTCCCACACTAGGGTGGTACACACGGTGAAAACCCATGTTAAGCTACTTTTTTTGATTACCGAGTCGCTAGCTTGACTCGACCCAATTCATTGGTTCATGGGGAAGCGAAGTGGAAGAAACAATCTCCATCGGACTTTCATTCAAGATGTTTGGACAAACATTTGAAGCACGTGAAAGTTCCATACCGATGAGATATACGTTGAACCGCTCAAAATGATAAATGAAAATGCCGGGGTCAAAGATAGTGTCTTCATTCGAAGGAGTGAAGATGAAGAGAAATCACAAGATATTTGAGGAAAGGAAGAAAGATTTTGATAACAATCAAGATCCATTCTTCATCCTCAAATCTTGCATATCGGGAGGAAGGTTGAGGTAGTATCATTAATAAGCAAACTCATACGATAGAGTACACCTTCCTCCGAGCCAATATCATCCTCAAGATCAAAGTAGAAATGATCATGTTCCGGAGGAGATATGTCATGAGAGAGTTCACCGGAGAACTCTTCATGAAGAGAATCATTCACATGAAGTGAAATTGTGAACTCTTGTTCCATTGTGGGCTCATCACTATCCTCAACTGGTATCAAAGAGTGGATTCTCGAATTGAAGTGAATTCGAATCGAATTCAAATAGAGGATTAGTGAAAGTAGCTTTGAATGTTTCGGGAACAAAGTGATCAACATTCTCTATTGGACCGTTAGGATAAGAAGTGAGTGAACGATCATTATCAATGAGACTTTCGCCTCTCCCGGATCGGCTTCAAATCAAAGAGTGGATTGATGTGAGTGAGTTCACCGGAGAACTCCTCAAGAAGGGATCGAGATCGTTGTGGGAGTGATGCCTCAACGTACTCGATGTTTCCAAAGGAAGCACAATCGTCGCTAAAATCGGAAAAAGTTTCCAAATGATCATTTGAACACTCAAGAGGGAAGAGAATCACATATGGTCAAAGTTCCCGTGACTCTCTCGGGATTGGGACAAGGTCCTCAACACTAGACTTTATGAATTCGTCCGATTCCTTTTCGTGAACAGTGTCAAGATGCTCGTCCCCATGTTCGAGAGTGAGTGGGAGCTTGGTGTGATAGCAGTTGTTTGAGAATGAATCTCAAGCTGGCTGGGATATCAACCGATGAACTTGATGAATTTTATAAAATTGAAGGATATCAAGGGTATCTTCATCATCACCGTCATCGTGAATGAAACGAAATTGAGAGCTAGATCTCGGTGCTTTTCTTTTGCCATTGATTCCTAATAGATTTTTCAAACGCGATTTGGGAATTTAATTCAAGAACCGCTCTTGCCTAACAATTCTTCCATAGATTTTGGATTATCATGGAATGTTTACATTCCTTCAAATCTTCACTAAATCCAAAAGATCAAGGAGAAGATTTTGAGGAAGTGGCTCAGCCGAGGTGGTGCCTGATTCATTTGGTCTTGTAGAGGTTGGTCATGATACGAAGAGTCGTAATTGTTACAAGGAAATGGATTCCTTGTTTGACAATCGAGCTAAAGTGAGGACCTCCACAATATTCACAAGAAGAAAGCGATGTGCCGTGAGTCACATGTGTTGTAGTCATAATTGTTATCGTGAACCCGCTCATAGACAAGCGTGTTTCCCAATGGACAATCGAATCGAGTGTGAACCACCACAGTACTCACAACAAGAAATCTGCTGAGTCTCGCGGTGTGTGGTAGCCGATGGAATAAATCGGTTGTGTTATGGTAAGAATAGGGATCTTGGTTATAGATGGACCCGCTTCCGACTCCACCATGCCACAACCGGGGCAATTGCCACCATTATAAGGACCACCACACCATTGACAACCAAGAGGGTGAGGATAAGACATAGAAAGAATCAAAGGTTTTCGGAGGGTAGGGATGAAGAATCAAAGATGTGAGAGGGTAAAGATGGATATTTTGGTATTTTTGAAAACATTTTGTAAAAACAAAGAATGAAAATCTTTTTGGGTTTTTGATTTAAAAGAAAATATAAACACATACAGATGGTATAAACAAGGAGTGAATATTCAAATCACTAATCTGCTGGACGGAAGATAATCAGCACAGCTCCCCGGCAGCGGCGCCAAAAATTTGATCCGTGCAAAACCGTCAAGTTTAATCACGCAAGCCTGCCACTTGTGAATGGCCGACCGTAACAAACTTAAAACGGCTCAGGAACGAACTCAATGAAGATCTGGGGAGTATAGTGTTTCCCCGGGTCGTTATGTCCCAGCGAGCTATGCAATGGATTATCAAACGAATAGTGATCGAGAGATTTGAACGGAGAAAGGGATTTGTGATAATTAAAACTACAGGAAAAGCCAACAAATTACAACGGCTTAAATGCAAATTAAAGAGAATCTAAAAGATAAAAACTATTAAATAAACGCTATCACTATATTTAAAATGATGAACGTTTAAAACTTAAAAACTTACGTTTAAATAAAAATTACGTAAACGTACAAAATAAAAAGTGAGATCTAATAAATAAAAGTCCTAAAAATATGAAAATGACATTTTTACAAACCTAATGATAAAAGAAAATTTTTAGAAAAAGAAAATTATTTTTATAACTAATTAATTAATTATTATTAATTAAAAACTATTTATTAAGTATTTAAAATGCACTAAAATATAAGAAAATACAAAATTACCCTAGAAAAATGAAATTATAGCTTAGAAAAATCTAAAATATGATAAAACTTATTTTAAAACTGAAAATATATTTTTTAGACTTTTTATATATTTATTATTAATTTAATACTATTTAAAACTAATTAAAATGCTAGAAAATACTATTTAAGCTAAGAAAATTATGAAAATATTTTTTTGTCTTTTATATTTATCTTAACTTAAGAAAAATGAAAAATTATTTTTTGAAGCTTTTCTTAATTATTTGTATTTAAAGCTAATTAAAATGCTTAAAACTAATTTAAATTAAGAAAAATAGCAAACAAGCTTGGAAAAATCTGAAAATTTCAGGAAAAGCTTAAAATAATATAAGGAATCTAGGAAAAATGGAAAAACAGGTGCTTGTTTGGAGGAAATAGAAACTGATGTGCAAGTGCTTATTGAAATAAGCACTTAAATAAGCAAATGGAGTCCAAAAGCCACCAACTGAATACAAAAGCTAAAATAAGCTAAAGGAACTAAAATGCAACAAGAATCAATAAGCTTGGACCTCTAAACAACAAGCTCAACAGATTTGAGATTTTGACTAATGAGCTAAAACAGTGGTGAGGCCACTAAGTTTGGCCTTAAGCATAAGCTTCAAAATAAGCTGAAAATCAAAATGAACAGTTGGAACTCAATCTAGACCTGGTTGGCTATCTGCAATCCAAAGATGAAACTTAGATAAGCTCTTAAGAGCTTGTTGCAAGGGCTGCAATACCTGCTTAAAACCTGTGCAGCTTAATGCCCTGCACAGGGGATTTAACACCATTTTGACAAGCTTATTTGGGGCTTATAGAAAATTAACAAAATTATACAAAAATGATAACAAGAAACTAGAGCAGTAGGACTTTTTAAAACAACAAGTTGCATTGAATTTGACTAAAAAATGAGCCCATGAAAAATCCTTTCATTTGAGCAAAAACTGAGAATTTCAACATCTTGACTTTTTCACAAAACTGAAATGTTGACTAAATTGAGGTTTGATCATGATTTAAGGACTGATAAGGAACTAATATGATGAAATAAAGTTACTACAATCTATCTCTATGTATTTAACACACAAAATGAACTTTTGATCTTGGAAAAAACTCAACAGATTTAAGGTACATTTGACTTATAGCCTGTGCAGGCACAAGATTAAGACTCAAATTAGTATATTTAACCTAAACAAACTAAAGACAACAAGACTCTACCTCTGACTAGGCCTCTAAGATGATAATGCGTGAGAACCAAACACCCTTTTTCAACTGTTTTGCAAATAAAATGATCTAAACACTAAACCAACTTGTAATAAGGATCAAACTAAGTTTATATAACCTAAATATAACTACTTAAACAAAGTTAAAACTACCAATGATCACAGACACAATTATAAGCATAAAATGCAAAATGGCTAGAAATTTGAAAGTGAAAAGTTCACTCACATGGATCCGATTTAAGTGCGAGACCAAAACCAAAACCCAAGATCACTAAACTAAGCTATTTCCAACCCTAATCAACATCTGCATCACCCACATGCCATCACCAAGTCCCATTGAGTCTCAGCTTGACTTTTGTTGACCAAGCATCCAAATTGTTTGAAACTGAACTATGGGCTTACTCAAAGCTATAATAAGCTTGAATAAACCTATGTAAGCTTAAAAGTGAACTGTTGAAAGCTTGTACATATGAAATAGAAACTGAAAAATTGCACAGTGAACAACAAACTTGAATTTTATAAGAAAACTTGGATTGATACTCAAAAGTTTAATACAATGATTTGCTAACTTGAATGTGATACAAGGAAACTGAAATTATAACATTTTGATTAAACTACAACATTTATTAAGAAAAACGACATTAAGGAAAAAAACTAAAACTAACTACTACTTTTTATCTTCCTCCCCATGCTTCCTTTTATACTCCAAATGCTTTCTCTTTCCTCTCTGAGCTAATCCCACCATAAATCTGGACCCTAGGATGGCTTAAGTGAATCTTGGCCTTTGATTTCATTTTGGCGGGAAATAAGTATTTGGCAGTGGGAGGTTGAGTAAAGGGTTGAAGATGCATTTAATGCACTTTGGAGTTGTGTGGAGGTGGGGGGACATGGAGGAGAAAAGGTGAGGAGGGGGGATGGGAAGGTCTGGTGTTGCAGGGCTAGGTGTTGGGAAGAAGGAGAAAAAGGCGCGGTAGGGGTTGTCTGTTTGACTTGGGTTGACTGGAGGGTTAATATTGCAAGGGGGTCCAAAGGTTGGCAGGGGTCCATTTGAGTTTGACAAGGCCAAATGTGTATTAAAGGTTTAATATAAACAAGGGCCTAATGTGTAAATTCGAAAAATCAAGGGCCAAGGCGCCAATTAAGCAAAGTTGCTTCAAGGGACTAAAATTGACAAGCTTCAATAATACAAGGACCAATCTTGACATTTTCACATTTCAAGGACCAATTTTGCCAAATTTGAAACTTGGAGGCCAAACTTGTAATTTCTCAAACCTTTTGATATTTTTCACCAAAGGACTAATTTTGACAAGTTATGATATTAAAAGGACCTTTGGTGATTTTTCTTTGAAATTAGGACTCGGGGACTATTTTGACAATTTTAGAAACTTGGGGGTGAAGCGCCAATTATGCAAACTTTGCTCATTTTCATCGATTTTAAACATTTTGCATCCGAAACATATAAAATGTAATTTTGGAATATTTTCAAGATTTTGATGCATTTCGAGCATTTTTAGACGTTTTGCGATTCAGATAGACCCAAAATGATGAGTATTTACACACTCATCAATCCCCACACTAAACTATTGCTAGTCCCTAGCAATCTTTTGAGAAAACATAATGGATTTGAAACTCTTTACCAAAAGCCATTACTCGGAGTAGCCAAATGTTTCGATTCAAGTAAGAACCATGGTACATCGATAACCATGTGATTTTGAGCAAACCACCGACTTTCAACGGATTTGATTTGTCTTTACCGAAGCCGTTTGCTCTGGACTAGCCAACTCTTAGATAAATTATCAATATTATCTTTGGTGAGTGATTACCAATTATGGATTTTCCATCGCCTTTACCACAAGCCATAAACTTGCGGGCTAGCCAACTCTTCACTTTTTAAGATATGGTGGTGAATACCATACAATTTTGGGCAAATTGCAAGTCGTCAACGGATTTGAGATATCTTTACCAAGAGCCGTTTGCTCTGGATTAGCCAATCCTTTAGTTTATTAGACAAGCGGATCGATAACCAATTGAGTAAGTGCAAAACACTTACTCCAAAAAAATTTTGGCCAAAAGCGGGAATTGGTCTAATTATATGATAAAATTCGTGAGAATTCCCCCCACACTAGAAATGAATATTGCTCTCAATATTCAAAGTACCGCGGTTATGCCAAAACAAAGAACGTAAAAGGGAAATACTACGCCATTATTTAGAAAGGTTTTTTTTTTTTTTTTTTTTTTTTTAAGATATATATATATATATATATATAACATGGGCAACTCCCCACACTAGGTGGTACACACGGTGAAAACCCATGTTAAGCTACTATTTTGATTACCGAGTCGCTAGCTTGACTCGACCCCGAATTCATTGCTTCATGGGGAAGCAAAGTGGAAGAAACAATCTCCATCGGACTTTCATTCAAGATGTTTGGACAAACATTTGAAGCACGTGAAAGTTCCACACCGATGAGATATACGTTGAACCGGCTCAAAAATGATAAATGAAAATGCCGGGGTCAAAGATAGTGTCTTCATTCCCGAAGGAGTGAAGATGAAGAGAAATCACAAGATATTTGAGGAAAGGAAGAAAGATTTTGATAACAATCAAGATCCATTCTTCATCCTCAAATGCAGGCATATCGGGAGGAAGGTTGAGGGTAGTATCATTAATAAGCAAACTCATACGATAGAGTACACCTTCCTCCGAGCCAATATCATCCTCAAGATCAAAGTAGAAATGATCATGTTCCGGAGGAGATATGTCATGAGAGAGTTCACCGGAGAACTCTTCATGAAGAGAATCATTCACATGAAGTGAAATTGTGAACTCTTGTTCCATTGTGGGCTCATCACTATCCTCAATCTGAGTATCAAAGAGTGGATTCTCAGAAATTAAAGTGAATTCAGAATCGAATTCAAATAGAGGATTAGTGAAAGTAGCTTTGAATGTTTCGGGAACAAAGTGATCAACATTCTCTATTGATTGTTAGGATAAGAAGTGAGTGAGCGATCATTATCAATGAGACTTTCGCCTCCCGGATCGGCTTCGAAATCAAAGAGTGGATTGATGTGAGTGAGTTCACCGGAGAACTCCTCAAGAAGGGATCGACATCGATTGTGGGAGTGATGCCTCAACGTACTCGATGTTTCCAAAGGAAGCACAATCGTCGCTAAAATCGGAAAAAGTTTCCAAATGATCATTTGAACACTCAAGAGGGGAAAGGAAATTGATACAACAATGTCTCGGCAGACAAATGAGTTAAAGAATATGATGAGCGTTTCATGAACATGAATATGAACCAAGCTTCGTCATCTTGGAAGACTCCCAAGCAATACAGTTCCAAATCCCAATGCCGAAGTTAAAGCCGTCACCACTCGTGGTGGTAAGGCGCACAATGGACCTTCGACTCCAATGCCTCCTCCACCGGGAGCAATGAGTCAAGTTACCAAGGATACAACGGACAAGGTGCATTTCTCAAGCCCACAAGCACCGCACACGTCCCACATTCGGTAGTCTAAGCTTTAAGTCCGGAACCCAAGTTCGAAGACAAAGTCCGAGTCCGAAATGACTTCCGTCCCGGCTAAAAGTCTAGTCGACTTCCTTACCCATCAAGAATGAATGATGAGAAGCTCAAAGACAAAAACAAAGAGCAAATGGAAAAATTTTCCAAATCTTCAATGAACTACACTTTGACATCGACCGTTGATGCTCTCGTTCTAATGCCTAAATTTGCATCCACGCTTAAAGGCTTATCAACAACAAAGATAAGCTATCCGAGATGGCTAAAACCCTCTCAATGAGCAATGCTCGTGGTCCTTCTCAAGAAGCTTCCCAAAATCTTGAAGACCCCGGCGGTTTTTAATCCGTGTGATTTCTTGGGATGGTTCAATGCTCACCTTGGCCGATCTTGGCGCTAGCATTAACCTCATGCCACTCTCGGATGGAAGAAAGCGTCTCTTCCTAAACTGTCATCCACTTATATGACACTCGAGCTAGCGGACCGTTCCATAACGTCCACTGGGATAGCCGGGATGTCGTGATGAAAGTAGGAAAATTTCACTTTCCTACCGACTTTGTTGTAGTAGACTTTGATGCGGATCCTAGAGTTCCCCTCATCTTGGGAGAGCTTTCTTGAGAACAGTCGTGCTCGATTGATGTATTTTTGAAGAGTTGACCATACGGGTTGACAACGAAGAACTCACGTTGAATATCAACCAAAACTCCAAACCTCTATCCAAAGCAGTGTTGCCACAATTGATCAAAAATCGAAAGATTCAATGCAACACTCTCAAATTTCCGGTTAAGAGGAGTCACCAAAAACGTGCTAAGCTAAAAGCTTTGAAAATCAACCCGGTTCAAACAAATGGTTTGAAAGTTGTACCAGAAAGTCAAGAGTGTTCTTGATGATGATGATCTAGAATCGGAGACTTTATCGGAAGTGGTGGAAATTGCTAGCTCTAAGAGCACACCACTTGTCCCACCTCCGAATCGGTTTATCGTATTGAGTTTGTTAACTCTGTGGATGAAACCAAACTCTCCTCGGTTTCATCCGAATTGGATGATGATGTTTGTGATCCAATGGGAGACATTCTTCCCATTGAAGAATTGCTAAAAATGATCCATCATCTCCTAGTCTTATTATTCCCGACTCTTCCATCCCTTCTCTCACTCTCGATGAGGAAGATGACAACTTTGGAATGAAGTCGATGCCTTTCTTAGTGATGAGTCAATTCCAACAGAATTGATAATACTTACTTTGATTAGGAGGAGACATCCTTTTCCGGAAAATCATTAATTGAAGAACCGTTTCCACCCTCCCTCCCGGACATCTTATTGACAATCACCATATAAGCTTCAAGTTTAAGCTTAAAAATGTCAAAATGGTGATTTGCTTCTCATCGATGAGGAATGGACATGCATTCTCATGCACATCTTTATTCCATTCTTCACGGATGGTGTGGTTGCTCTTTCCTCTTCTCTTTCGGGAATGAGGACACCATCTTTGACCCCGTATCATCCCTTATAGTTTTCTACTCTTAACAATACCGCGGTTGTATCTCGTCGGTGTGGAACTTTCGATGTTCATATGTTTATTAACATTGTGAACGAAAGTCCGATCGAGATTGGTTTTCCACGTTACTTTCCCCATGAACAAATGAATACGGGTCGAGTCAAGCTAGCGACTCGGTAATCAAAAACAGATAGCTAAACATGGGTTTTCACCGTGTGTACCACCTAGTGTGGGGAGTTGCCCATTGTTGTATATAAGAGTTTCTAAAAAAAAAAAAAAAAAAAAAAAAAAAAAAAAATCTTGAAATAATGGCCGTAGTATTTCCCTTTTCGTTCTATGTTTCGGCATAACCGCCGGTACTTTGAATATTGAGGGCAATATTCATTTCTAGTGTGGGGGAATTCTCACGAATTTTATCATGTAATTATACCGCCTAATTCCCCGTTTTGGCCAAAATTTTTTGGAGTAAGTGTTTTCACTTACTCAACATACTGATTATCATCCGCCATGTCTAATAAACAAAATGATTGGCTAATCCAGAGCAAACGACTTTTGGTAAAGATATCTCAAACCGTTGACGCTTGCAATTTGCCCAAAATTGTATGGTATTATTTCACCATATCCTTAAAAGTGAAGAGTTGGCTAGCCATAAGTTTATGGCTTGTGGTAAAGGCGTTGGAAAACCATAATTGGTAATCGACTCACCAAAGATATATTATCTAAGAGTTGGCTAGTCCGTACAAACGGCTTCTCGTAAAGACAAATCAAATCAGTTAAAGTTGGTGATTTGCTCAAAATCATTTGGTTATCGGTGTACCAAGGTTCTTACTTGAACCGAAACATTTGGCTACTCCGAAGTAATGGCTTTTGGTAAAGAGATGAAATCCATTAATTTTCTCAAAACATTGCTAGGGACTAGCAATATCTTAGTGTGGGGATTGATGAGTGTCTAAATACTCATCATTTTGTACCAATTAAAGCGCAAAACATCCGAAAACACTCGAAATGCATCAAAATGATAAAAATATCACAAATAAGTGTTTTATGTGTTTTAAATGCAAAAATATCAAAATCGGTGAAAACGTATCAAGTTTGCATAATTGGCGCTTTAGTCCCCAAGTTTCAAAAGTTGTCAAAAACAGTCCCTGGTAAATCTAAATAAAGAAAATATCATTTCAAGTCCCTAGGATTCATGAGTTGTCAAAATTGGTCCTTGAGATTTAAATTTGCAAAATTACAACTTAGGTCCCTAAACTTTCAAAATGTCAAGTTTAGTCCTTGGAAATTTGAAAATGTCAAAATGGTCCTTGTACTATTGAAACTTGTCAATTTTGATCCCTTGTGTGAACTTTGGAAAATGGCGAAATAGTCCTTCAAGAATCGAAATTGCAAAGTTAGTCCTTGTTATTTAAACACTAGCCATGACCCTTTCAACCTTTGACCCCTTTCATAATCCTTTTTGACCCCCTTGCCATTACCTGTTTTGGACCCTTGGTCAAACCACCGGTCAAACAATATCCCTTCCCTCCCAACTGGCTTATCCCCTTCCCCACTTGCCTGCAAAAACTCAGGCCACTCTCCCATCACCTTATCCCTTCAAACCTCCCCCCTCATCATCATCATACCTACTCATCCACCACCCCCCCTAGTTGCAAAAATCAGAGCCTCAAAGGTCAAAACAACTTTTCCCGCCAAAATGATCCAATGGCCAAAATGCACTCAAGTCATCCAACGGTTCTGGAAACAAGTGGGAAGTGATTAGAGAGGTGAGAGAAGACATATGGTGTATAAAAAAGGGAAGAAGAAGCAAGGGAGAAGGCACTAGTTAGTTTTTAAAATTCATGTATGTCGATTTTAATATCAATGTTTTAGTTTAAGTTCAAATTTGTAATTTCCTATTTCTAAGTACTTAACTTAAGTTATTTTGTCAGTATAATCTACTTTCAAGCATCAATTCAAAGTTTTAATATAATTTCATGTTTTCATGTTAACTGTTAAAGAATCCAGTTTTAAACTCTTACATTCAAACTCCAAGTAGCTTATTTTACACTCAAATAAGCCTATTTAAGCTTATCATAGCTTTAGGTAAGCTTATTAAACAGATTCAGTCACATTTGGTGTTTGGTCAACAAAAGTCAACCGAGGAAGCTCAAATGGACTTGGAAATGGAATGGGGTTGATGCAGAGTTAATTTGGGTTGGATTTGAGTAGGATAGCATAGTTTTGGGTTTGGTTTAAGCTGCAACATAAGCTGGACACTTGTGAGTGTTATTCTCATTTTCATTTTTATTCAGTATTGCATATTGTGCTTGTATTGGCACCTGTGGTCATTAAATATCTTAAACCTGTCTACTTAGTTGTAATTAGGATAATTATAATCAGTTTAAGTGATAATATATACTAGATCAGTGGTTAGCCCAGTTAAAAGATCAAATCAGTTACTAAAGTAGTGTTTGGATCAGTGGGATTGTTTGAGATTGAGACTTGATTTGCACTTGACAATTGCATACTCATTCTCAAATAGGACCATTAGAATCATATTTGTCATCAAATTGTGTCTGCACACCTTAAAAGTCAAAATCATGTTTTAACTGCTTTTAATTTCAAGTCATTAGAAATTTGAGATATCAAAAGCTTGATTCATGTTTAGAAATCGAGAGAGTGGTGAATATAGTTTTATTTCACCATTAAACATCATTCTCGATCCACAAATTTGAATCAAATCTCAAATAAGTCAACCTTTCATTTTGTCAAAAGTCAAAGTAGAAAACGCGGTTTCACCTAAGTTGATTTTAAGCGATTCATTTCGGGTCAAATTCCTTAAAACTTTGGGTTTATATACTTCAACCGGTCTATTTTCTTATTATGATTTTTGTAGATTTTTTGTAATTTTCTATAAGCTCCAAATGGCTTGTCAAATTGGTCTAAAATGCCCTGTGCACACACTCAGTATTAACTGAGTGTGCACAGGTTTTGTGCAGGCTCTCAACAAGCTCATCAGAGCTTATCCAGGGCTCATCCTTGGTTTAGAAATAGCCAGCCAGGTCTAGTATAGGATCCTTTATCTGGTTTTTGGTTTCCAGCTTATTTGGTAGCTTATTCTCTAGCTACAAAGTAGTGGCTAAACCTGTTTTTAGCTCTTAAGTCAAATCATTCAAATCATAGCAGTTTGCAATTCAGAGGTTAAAGCTTGTTGTAACTAGTTGCATTTGAGTAATTTTAGCATAACTTAGCTTCTGTAACAGTTTGGTGCCCAGTTTGTACCTTTGGCTTATTTCAAGTGCTTATTACATAAGCACTTGCACTGCAGTTTCAATTTCTCACATATAAGCCACTGTTTTCATATTTTTCTTAGATTTAGTATATTATTTTAGACTTTTCCTGAATTTTTCAGATTTTTCTAGGTCTGTTTGCTATTTTTCCTTATTTAAAACAGTTTTTAGGCATTTTTAAATAGCTTTTAATACAATTAAATCAGAAATACTTCAAAAAAATAAGTTTTCATTTTTCCTAGGTTAAGATAAATATAAAAAGTCAAAAAAATATTTTTCCAGATTTTTCATAGTTTAATTTGTAATTTATAGCAATTTAATTAGTTAAAAATAGTTTTTAATTCATAGAAAATAGAAAAATAATCAGAAAAATACAAAATTAGTTTTGCAAATTCTTTTTAGTTATTTTAGATTTTTCTAAGTCATAATTTCATTTTTTTAGATTTATTTCATATTTTCTTGTATTTTAGGGTATTATTAAATAAGTAAAAATAGTTTTTAATTAATAATAATTAGATAAATAGTTATAAAATAATTTTCTTTTCTAAAATTTTCTCTTATCATTAGGTTTGTAAAATGTCATTTTCATATTTTTAGGATTAATATTGTTTCAGTTCACATTTTCTTTTATACGTCGCGTAGTTTTTAATTTAAGTTTTATAAAGAAAATCAAAACATTAGATTTTACAAATAGTGATAGCGTTTATTTAATATAGTTTATCTTTTAATTTCCTTTAATTTGCATTTAAGCCCCTGTAATTTATAAACTTTCTCTTTAGGTATAATTATTCTTAATCATAACCCTTTTTCATTCAAATTCTCTCGATCACTATTCGTTTGATTATTCTCGCACAGCTCGTTGGGACTTAACGACCTGGGGAAACACTATACTCTCCTGATCTTCATTGCATTTGTTTCCGGACTGTTTTAAGTTTCTTACGGTTAGCCATTCACAAGTGGCTAGCTTGTGTGATTAAACTTGACGGTTTTGCACCAATCAACTGTTCATTGTGAATTGCTACAACAAACGTGATCTGTCTAAAACTACAATGGCAAACAGCCGATTGTGGTTTTCTATGTGTAGTCATTATCTTCATATTCAGATGCTAACTTCATATATAATTTTTTTAGATTTTCGAATAAGCCAAAAAGTTCTGTCATCAATCTAATGTGAAAGTTGTTGTTGTGTACATAGTCGTACGAGTGTATAACCAAGTTAGTGTCATTTCATAGTTTTGTTTCACGCCGAGCTAAATTATTTCTTAGATACGTTGATCCTAATCCATTGCATTTTTTTAATTGGATCTTATGTAGTAGAGAAATTACGAAAGAGGTGTGCACATGTTGGTTGCTTCAGTCCCACATTGTGGAGCGTGCGTGTTCTTCTTCTATTTCTTTTTCTTTTTGTTTATTTTTTTCCTTTTTTTAAAGTAGTTTTATAGCGTTAGCCGTTTGTCGTGCAACTCGTGTTATCTTTATACATTAGCGTGCATGTAAATTCATTCTTCATCATCCATGGAAAGTCATTGAGGGATTATGGGCTACCAGATCCTCCATCGGGGCCAAGGCAGTTTGGAAACTATCTTCTTTCTAAATTATGGCCGTAGTATTTCCCTTTTACGTTCTCAGTTTCGGCATAACCGCCGGTACTTTGAATATTGAGGGAAATATTCATCTCTAGTGTGGGGGGGATTCTCACGAATTTTATCATGTAATTATACCGCCTAATTCCCCGCTTTTGGCCAAATTTTTTTTGGAGTAAGTGTTTTACACTTACTCAATTGGTTATCGATCGCCTTGTCTAAGCAGATGAAGGATTGGCTAATCCAGAGCAAACGGCTCTTGGTAAAGATATCTCAAATCCGTTGACGACTTGCAATTTGCCCAAAATTGTATTGTATTCATTCACCATATCCTAAAAAGTGAAGAGTTGGCTAGCCCGCAAGTTTATGGCTTCGGTAAAGGCGGTGGAAAAACCATAATTGGTAATCACCACCAAAGATAATATTGATAATTTATCTAAGAGTTGGCTAGTCCGAGCAAACGGCTCGGTAAAGACAAATCAAATCCGGTTGGAAGTCGGTGGTTTGCTCAAAATCACATGGTTATCGATTGTACCATGGTTCTTACTTGAATCGAAACATTTGGCTACTCCGTAAGTAATGGCTTTTGGTAAAGAGTTTCAAATCCATTAAGTTTTTCTCAAAAGATTGCTAGGGACTAGCAATAGTTTAGTGTGGGGGATTGATGAGTGTGTAATCGATCATTTTAGTTAAACTGAAGCTGCAAAACGTTTAAAAATGCTCAAAATGCATCAAAATATCGAAAATATCTCAAAAGTGCATTTTATATGTTTCGGATGCAAAATGTTCAAAATCGGATGAAAAATGAGCTAAGTTTGCAGAATTGGCGATTTCACCCCCATGTTTCAAAAGTTGTCAAAACAGGTCCCTGAGCACATAATTTCAAAAGTAAAATCACCAAAGGTCCTTTTAAAATCATAAGTTGTCAAATTTAGTCCTTTGGTGAAAAATGTAAAAAGTTTGAGAAAATTGCAAAAGTGGTCCTTCAAGTTTGAAATTTGGCAAAAATGGCCCCTGGAAATTTGAAAATGTCAAGTTTGGTCCTTGCATTATTGAAACTTGTCACTTTCAGTCCTTGGAACAACTTTGCATAATTGGCAGGAGTGGTCCCTTGAAATTCTGAATTTACACAAAAGGTCCCTATGTATTATTAAACCTTTATACCCATTTGGACCCTATCATATGCCTTGGACCCTGCCATAACCAAATTGGACCCCTAGTTTTGAACCCTTCCCCTTTTAATATTAAAATCTGGTCAAAACAGTCAAACCAAACCACCCCGCCATCACCCCTTTCCTTCTTTCCCTCCCACTGTCTGCCCACCATCCCGGCCCACCAACACAACCACCCATTTCACAATCTCTTCTCCTTGTTCCCCACCTCCACCAAACTCCAAATGCATTTAATGCCTCTCCCCATTTCACTCAATCTCTCCAATGTCGAATAACCATTTTGGCGCCAAAATCCGCTTCAAGGGCCAAGATCGGTTTAAGCCATCCAATGGCCGAGGATTGATGGAACTATTCGAAGAGAGAGATAAAGAGTTTGGATTATAAAAGAAGCAAAAGAGGAGCAGGAAAAGGAGTCTACTAGTTTTAATTTTCTTAAAATGTCGTTGTTATCTTAAAGTTCTTAATTTAGCGTAAACTCAGAATCTTTTGTTGCTTTGTATTAATTTAAAGTTTTTAAGTGTCTTGAAACTCATTTCAAGCATTAATATCGGTTTGTGTTTACAATTCACATTTCATGTTCATCGTTGAAAATTTCCATCTCAAAGTCTTGTGTACAAGCTTTTATTAGCTTATTTTAAGCTCACATAGGCTTATATTAGCTTATTATAGCTTGTTATAAGCTTGTATTTAAGTTTGAAGCCATTTTGGAATCGGGTCAACAAAAGTCAAATTAAGCTCATGTGGTCTTGGAAATGGGAAATGGTTGAATCAGAGCTGGATTTGGGTTGAATCAGAGTTAGGTTAGGGGTTGGATTAGGCTAGTGTTCACTTGGTTACTGTTTGCAAGCCATAGTGGCTATGGATCATTTGTAAGTCAATTCCAAGTTTTATTGCATAATCTTCATTTGCAGTTATAACTAGTTCATACCTGTTGGATTAGTTGTCATTAGGTTAGGTAAGCTTAGTTTAATCATTAATGCAAGTTTGTTCTGTGTTTGGATCAATTTAATCGCTATGATTTGCTTAAAGTGTGTTTGGCATTCCGCAATATCCGTGGTTAAGGGTAGTGCATTGGGTAAAACTTGTTGCTCTAAGCTTGTTATGCTCTAATACACTAACTCAAGTCATAAACTTGCACCGCAACCCACCAAAGTCAACTCATTCTTAACATCTTAAACTGCTTTAAGCGTGGGATTTTATAAGATCAAAAGCTTATTTTATGTTCAAATATCATAGATAAAGATTGTAGTAGCTTCATTTCATTCATAAACAACATTATCAGTCCTCACATTGGATTCAAAACTCAATTTAGTCAAACTTTCAAATTTGCTTCAAAAGTCAAAACTTGAAAATGCCATTTTGAGCCAACCTGAGAGGAATTTTATAGATTCATTTCTAGATAAAATTCAGTGAAAATTGTTGTTTTAAAACTTCTCTTGGTCTATTTTCTTGTAGCTATTTTTGTATAATTTTGCAAATTTTCTTTAAGCTTCAAACAAGCTTGTCTTTAGGGTCTTAGTTGCCCTGTACCAAAACTCAGCTTAAGCTGAGTTTTCTCAGACGTTTGTAGATCTTGCACAGAGGTCAAATCAGCTCATCATGGTCTGATATTTGGTTTATAGTTAGCCACCCAGGTGTAGTTTAGGTCTCCACATTTGGATTTTGGTTTCTAGCTTATTGGAGTGCTTATTCTTTGGTGTAAAGTAGGCACCCAGAAACTGATTTTAGCTCATTAGCTCAAATAAGTCAAATCTTGGTATCTTGCATTCCAGTGTTTAAAGCTTGTTGTTTTTAGTTACATTTTGGTTATTATAGCATATTAGGACCTCGCATACAATTGGTATCTTATTGTGGTTGTTGGCTTATTGAAAGTGCTTATTTTTAAGCACATTCCACATCAGTTCCATAATTCCCCACACAACCATTTGTTTTTCTATTTTTCCTTGATTCTAAATATTATTTTAGAGTTATCTTGAATTTTTCATATTTTTCCTGTCCTGTTTGCTATTTTTCTTGATTTAATTCAGTTTTTAGTACTTTTTAATTAGCATTTAATACAAACAATTAAGAAAAGTTTCAAAAAAATAATTTTTCATTTTTCTTAAGTTTAGATAAATATAAAAGACAAAAAATATTTTTCTAGATTTTTCTTAGTTAGATTTGTATTTTTAAGCCATTTAATTAGTTTTAATAGTTTTTAATTCCTAGAAAATACAAAATAATCGAAAAATACAAAATAGTTTTGAAAATTCTATTTTGATATTTTAGATTTTTCTAAGTCTTAATTTTATTTTTCAAGTCTTATTTCATATTTTCTTGTATTATAAGCTATTATTTAATAGTTAAAACTAGTTTTAATTAATAATAATTAGATAATTAGTTATAAAAATACTTTTCTTTTCTAAATATTTTCTTATATCATTAGGTGTATAAAATATCATTTTCATATTTTAGGATTTATATTGTGTAAGTTTCACGTTTTTATTTATGCGTCGCGTAGATTTTAATTCGGTTTATAAAACATAAAAAAACATCATTTTAATTATAGTGATAGCGTTTATTTAATATTTTTATCTTTTTAATTTCTTTTAATTTGCATTTAAGCCGTTGTAATTTGTTGGCTTTTTACGTAGTTATAATCATAATCAATCCATTTTACATTCAAATTTCTCGATCACTATACGTTTGGTGATCCATTGCATACTCATTGGGACATAACGACTGGGAAGCACTATCCTCCTCGGATCTTCATTGCATTCGTGCTTTAGCGCTTTAAGTCGATTACGGTCCGCCATTCACAAGTGGCGATGGCTTGAGTGATTTAACTTGACTTTGTTTGGCACGCATCAAATTTTTGGCGCCACGGGAGACTGTCTTGATCTATCTTCCGCTTAGCGATTAGTTGTTTGAATACTCACTCATTTGTTTATATCATCCATATCTATCTATATATATATCCATATTTTCTTTTAAAAACAAATCCAAAAACCCAAAAACAGCTAAAAACGTATAAAACACAAAAATATTTTCCTTTTGTTTATATATATGTATCAGATATAAAAAATAAAAAAAAAAATATACAAAAAGATTCGTCGTTTTCTTTAATAAATAACAACTTAAAAGATTACCACCTGAAACCAAGGCGGTGCACTACCTAAGCGGGGTGCGACCATAATAAGTTCCCGAACTAAAGATTTAAAACTTGCCTTTGTGTCCTTGTGATTGGTGTACCTTTTTCAAAGAAGCCATTCATATTGTGATTATTGGTTAAGTTCCTTTGTTGTTTTGCCTCGATTTTGTGTTAATTGATTTTGTTGTGATATCTACATTTCGCAACCGTAAAACCCATAAAGATTCTTCTCACCCGATTTTTATAAAACGTCTTCATAATTCTCATCGAAAGATTTTCATAATTCCCATTTCTCTCCTTAACTCGAGTTTTCTTAGAGTTAACTCTAGTGTATCTTTTCGCTCTTCTAGATCTGTGAGCCCATTTCGTGAGCTTGTCAAGATTCCAAGAAGGCGTGTTCGTGAACTTTCGCTCCTTCGGTCGGATCGAGATCCGAATCGCTCACACTACTTCGTTATCATGGCGGAAGAACGCCTATGTGAGCTTCTCCGTGCACCCATCGACGGGTATGGAGATGCTATCGTTATACCGACCATCGTGGTGAAAATTTTGAACTCAAGACCGGTTATGAATCTTGTAACCTCAAATCAATTCTACGGTTTTGAGCGGGATGATCCTCATGCTCATATTCGATGGTTTAACAAGATTGCATCTACCATCAAGTATAAGAATGTCCCTACCGATGTTGTTAAGCTTCTTCATTCCCATTTTCTCTTGAGGGCAAGCCCGGTTGGCTTGAAAAACAACCCCCGCCTATTGAGACATGGGAAGATCGGTGAAGAAATTTGTGAATGAATTCTATCCACCTTCCAAAACCACGAGTCTAAAAATGAAATCATCAAATTCACTCAAAAGTTTGATGAACCCTTGATGAATCGTGGGATCGTTTTAAGGAATTGATTCGCAAATGTCCTCACCACGGTTTCTCCGAGTTGATGCAACTCGATACTTTCTATAATGGAGTGAGTCAATCTGATCAAGATTCTCTCAATTCCTCCGCTGGAGGAAATTTCCTAAGAAAAAGCTCAAAGAAGCTTTAGCGATTATTGAAAACAAGTCTAAAGTCCGTGACCGCACGAAGCAAGCCGGTTGTTTCCCAAGTCGGTGTTGGTCCTTCTTCTTCATCGCCTGTGAGCCGTCTAGCACCGATGCTAAGATTGATAAACTCACGGAAGCTATTCAAGCTTTGGTTCTCTCCAACCAAAAGAAAGTCTCTTTTCCACAAACTTCACCTCCTTTGAAGTTAAGAAAGTGGAAGTCGTGTTACCGTGGTGGCCCCATGCTTATTATAATCGTATGGCCACCGATGGTAACCCTTTGAAGCCAATCTTTGTGGTGGATGTCTAATCAAGGAGGCAATCAATATCGTGCTCCTCAGACCCGAACCACCGCCCTAACCACTACCTGGACCTCCGGTTTCAATCAAAACCGTAATCAAAATCGAATAGACCAAACCAAGGTTTCCAAAACCAAGGTAATTTCAATCAAAACAACGGTTTTCAAAATCGAATCAAAATTTCCAACACCAAGGAAATTTCAATAGAAACCAGTCGTGGAAATTTCAACCAAGGGTATTTTCATGGCAATAATCAAGGAATTTTCAAAATCAAGGCCCTAATCCTAACAATAGAGGCCGAATTTTCTGTGCAAACTCAAGCCATTGTTCCAACTGGACCATCATCGATGAGTTGTTGAAACAATTCATGAAATCAAGAGGAGATGAATCGGTTGTTGGTCACCAGATTTACGACATTAAGAAGTCTTTAAATGATCGACCCTCGGGCTCGTGTACTTTACCTAGCAACACGATCGCTAATCCGAGGGGCGATGCAAAGGCGATCACAACCGTAAGTGGTGCTTCTTATGATGGACCGCTATTCCTACTACCTCTTCTTCTTCTCTCCGAAGGTAGTGGAAAGCGAACCCGAGGCGACAAAGGACAAGGAACTTCCTACTAATAACGGAGGTGCGCAATGTCTATCCTCGGGTTGTCCGAAACCCAAGACCAATCTCGAGTTGTTTTGAACCTCCGGTTGGTAACCCTAAATCCAAAACTTCTATTCCTTACCCTCACGTTTACATGAGCAAAGCTCATGAGAAAGCTAGTCATCAAATGGAAAAATTCTTTCAAATTTTCCAAGAGCTTCATTTTGACATAAGCTTGCGGATGCCATCATGTTAATGCCCAAGTTTGCATCGACTACGAAACACATGTTGAGCAACAAGGAAAAGTCGTTTGAAATGGCTAAGACTCCTTTGAATGAGAATTGCTCACCGTTTCATAAAGAAGCTTCCCGAGAAGCTAGGAGATCCGGAAAATTTCTTCTTCCTTGTGTTTTTCTGGGATGATTGAATGTTGCCCTTGCCGATCTTGGTGCAAGCATCAATCGATGCCTTATTCAAGATGGAAGAAACTTTCTCTTCCGGAAATTATTCCTACCGCATGACTCTTGAGCTTGCGAGATCGTTCTATATCGCGTCCTCTTGGCATCGCCGAGGATGTATTTGTGAAAGTAGGAAAGTTCCATTTTCCACCGACTTCGTGGTTGTTGATTTCGATGTCGATCATCGGGTTCCCTCATTGTTGGGGGGATTCACGAGAACGGGCCGTGCTCTTATTGATGTATTCGAGCAAGAAATCACTTTACGTGTGGGTAATGAAGTCATCACCTTTAACCTCGATCAAACTTCGAGGTACTCCTCAAATTATGACATCAATCGGTTAATCGAGTCGATTTAATTGATATTGCTTGAGGAGTACTCTCAAGAGTTTCTTGGTTTTCTTCATAATTACGTGAGTGGAGATTCCACCACATCTTCTCAACCTATCATTGCCGACTCTTCCCTCTCTCACTCGCTTTGAGGAGGTGACTTCTTCTGAAGAGATCGATGCATTTCTTGTTATCGATGAATCAATTCACTGGAATTGATGGTGTTTATGATTCGGAGGAGATATTCTTTATCTTGAGCAATTGCTTAATGAAGATCCATTACCTTCATTCCTCAGAAAGAGATCACGATTGAGGAAATCAAATCGGTACAAACTTCTCTTGAAGAATTTCCGAGGTTGAACTTAAGGACCTACCTCCTCATCTCGAGTATGCATTCTTGGAGGGTGATGATAAATTACCCGTCATAATTGCTAAGGATTTAAGCGAGGAGAGAAAAGCTGCTCTCATAAAGGTCTTGAAGTCACACAAGCAAGCAATTGCTTGGAAACTCTCCGACATTAATGGTATCAACCACGAATTTTGTACTACAAAATCTTAATGGAGGATGACTTCAAACCAAAGAATCAACATCGAGAGAAGGGTGAATCCTAAGATTCATGAGGTTATCAAACAAGAGGTTCTCAAACTTCTTGATGCCGGTTTGATTTACCCGATCTCCGATAGTCCTTGGGTTAGCCAATTCATTGCGTTCCAAAAAGGGTGGCATTCTTGTTGTCACGAATGAAGAAAACGAGTTAATTCCAACTCGATTGGTTACGGATGGCGTGTGTGCATTGACTATCGCAAGTTAAACGAAGCCACCCGTAAAGACCATTTTCCTCACCCTTCATGGACCGGATGCTTGAGAGATTAGCGAGGAACGAATACTATTGTTTCCTTGATGGTTTCTCGGGTTACTTCAGATCCCCATTGATCCGTTGGGTCAAGAAAAACCACATTCACCGCCCATACGGACGTTTGCCTATAGGCGTATGCCTTTTGGCTTATGTAATGCTCTGGCACGTTCCAACGATGTATGATGGCAATTTTCCACGACATGATCGGAAACTATGGAGGTGTTTATGGATGACTTCTCGGTCATTGGGGACTCGTTTGACATGTCTCTCCCACTTAGACAAAATGCTTAAAGGTGTGAAGACACCAATCTATGTCTAAACTAGGAGAAGAGCCACTTTATGGTCAAAGAAGGCATAGTCCTTGGCCATAAGATTTAAGAACGGGATTGAGGTAGATAGAGCAAAAGTTGATGTTATTGCTAAACTACCTCATCCTACTACCGTCAAAGGTATTAGGAGTTTTCTAGGTCATGCCGGGTTTTATCGTAGATTCATTCAAGATTTTCTAAAATCGCTCGCCTATGACCCATCTTCTCGAAAAAGATGCTCCTTTTATCTTTTCTCCCGAGTGCATCAAGCTTTTGAAACACTAAAGAAAAAGCTTACGGAAGCACCCATTCTAGTTGCCCCGATCGGGATTTACCCTTCGAGCTCATGTGCGATGCAAGTGATTTTGCTATCGGTGCGTCTTGGGGCAGCATAAAACTAAGCATTTTCACCAATCCACTACGCAAGCAAAACTATGATCAAGCTCAAACCCATTACACCACTACGTAAAAGAACTATTAGGCTGTGGTGTATGCGTTTGAAAAGTTTGACCATACCTTATCTTAACCAAATGCGTGGTGTATACGGATCACTCGACTCTCAAATATCTCTTTGCAAAACAAGATGCAAAGCCGAGATTGCTCCGTTGGGTTCTCCTCTACAAGAATTTGATATCATTATTCGTGATAAAAAGGAGCCGAGAACACAGGTCACGACCATCGTCCCATCTAGAAAACCCTCACCGAGGATGTGTTCGAGAAAAAGGAAATAAACGAAACATTTCCTCTCGAAACAATCAATGTGGTTTCTTTTCGTGGAGATTCTTCTACCCCATGGTTTCTTGACTTTGCAAATTACCATGCGGGTAACTTTGTTAATGAAAGGATGTCGTCCCAACGGAAAAATAAATTCTTTAAAGATGTGAAACATTACTACGGGACGACCCTACTTGTTTAAAATTTGTGCGGATCAAGTCATCCGGCGATGTGTGTATGGTCGAAGCTATTGACATTCTCAAAGCTTGCCATTACGGACCTCTTGGGGACATCATAGCCCCAACTACACCGCCAAGAAGGTGTTTGATTCCGGATTCTATTGGCCATTAATCTACAAGGATGCCCATGAATTTGTCAAAACACGCGACGCTTGTCAACGTCACGGAATATCTCACAAAGAAATGAAATGCCGCAAAACGCCATTCAAGTGTGAGATTTTGACATATGGGGCATTGACTTTATGGGGCCATTTCCTTCTTCCCGTGGTAACAAATACATACTACGTGGCCGTTGACTACTTGTCAAAATGGGTTGAAGCTAAAGCTTTACCTACCAACGATGCCCGAGTTGTTGTGAAATTCTTGAAATCTCTGTTTGCTAGGTTTGGAACTCCACGAGCCATAATCGGTGATCGTGGTACGCATTTCGCAATGACCAATTTGAAAGAGTCATGCAAAGTATGGTGTAACTCACCGTCTATCTCTGCGTACCACCCCAAACAAGTGGGCAAGTGGAAGTTTCTAACCGGGGATAAAGAATTCTTGAGAGGACGGTTGGCGAAAACCGTGCCTCTTGGTCGGATAAGCTAGATGACGACACGGGCCTTCCGTGACAATTTTACAAAACACCCATTTGGTGCACTCCATACAAGCTTGTATACGGAAAGGCGTGTCATCTACCAGTTGAGCTCGAGCACAAGGCATCTTGGGCCTTGAAGCATGCTAACTTTGATATTCGAGACGGTGGTGATCATCGGAAAGTTCAAATGAATGAATTAAATGAACTCCGTGATCAAGCATACGAGAAATCTTTGATCTATAAACAAAAGACAAAGAAGATTCATGACTCAAAATCAAGAACCGCGTTTTCAACGTTGGTGATCGAGTCCTTCTTTTCAATTCAAGATTGAAGTTTTTCTCGGGAAAGCTCAAGTCCGTTGGTGCGGTCCATTTACTATCGCTAAGGTTTATCCTTATGGCACCATTGAGTTATCTCAACCCGATGGTCCCAATTTTAAAGTAAATGGTCATCGGTGAAGCATTACTTTGGAGAGGACATTCCATCCGTGGTTGTCCCGGATCTTCAAACTTTCCCCATGAACCAATGAATCTTTGGGATCGAGTCAAGCTAGCGACTCGGTAATCAAAAACAAGAGCATGCCATATGGGTTGTCACCCGTATTTACGGTGTCTTAAGTTTGTTACGGTTAGCCATTCACAAGTGGCTAGCTTGTGTGACAAAACTTGACGGTTTAGCTTCTTCTTTCTACTTTCTACCACCCTAGTGTGGGGGGTTGCCCACATGTTTTGTATATAAGTCTTATAAAAAAAAAAAAAAAAAAATCTTCTTTCTAAATTATGGTAGTAGTATTTCCCTTTTACGTTCTCGGTTTGGCATAACCACGGGTACTTTGAATATTGAGGCAATATTCATCTCTAGTGTGGGGATTCTCACGAATTTTATCATGTAATTATACCGCCTAATTCCCGTTTTGGCCAAATTTTTTTTTGGAGTAAGTGTTTTACACTTACTCAATTGGTTATCGATCGCCTTGTCTAAGCAGACGAAGGATTGGCTAATCCAGAGCAAACGGCTCTTGGTAAAGATATCTCAAATCCGTTGACGACTTGCAATTTGCCCAAAATTGTATGGTATTCATTCACCATTTCCTAAAAAGTGAAGAGTTGGCTAGCCCGCAAGTTTATGGCTTGTGGTAAAGGCAAAGTGGAAAACCATAATTGGTAATCACTCACCAAAGATAATATTGATAATTTATCTAAGAGTTGGCTAGTCCGAGCAAGCGGCTTCGGTAAAGACAAATCAAATCCGTTGGAAGTCGGTGGTTTGCTCAAAATCACATGGTTATCGATTGTACCATGGTTCTTACTTGGCTGAAACATTTGGCTACTCCGAGTAATGGCTTTTGGTAAAGAGTTTCAAATCCATTAAGTTTTTCTCAAAAGATTGCTAGGGACTAGCAATAGTTTAGTGTGGGGATTGATGAGTGTGTAAATACTCATCATTTTTAGTTAAATCTGACTCGCAAAGCGTTTAAAATGCTCAAAAATGCATCAAATTCTCGAAAATATCTCAAAAGTGCATTTTATATGTTTCGGATGCAAAATGTTCAAAATCGGATGAAAATGAGCTAAGTTTGCGAATTGGCGTTTCAGTCCCCATGTTTCAAAAGTTGTCAAAAAGCAGGTCCACGAGCACATAATTTCAAAAGTAAAATCACCAAAGGTCCTTTTAAAATCATAAGTTGTCAAATTTAGTCCTGTGGTGAAAAATGTAAAAAGTTTGAGAAAATTGCAAAAGTGGTCCTTCAAGTTTGAAATTTGGCAAAAATGGCCCCTGGAAATTTGAAAATGTCAAGTTTGGTCCTTGAATTATTGAAACTTGTCACTTTTAGTCCTTGGAACAACTTTGCATAATTGGCAGGAGTGGTCCCTTGATCTGCGTTAAACCGTCAAGTCTAATCACAAAACCGATCAACTTTGTGAATGACCGGTCGTAAGAGACTTAAACAGTTCGAACACAAATGCAATGAAGATCGAGGAGTATAGTGTTTCCCGGTCGTTATGTCCGTGAGTTGTGCAATGGATTATCAAACGTTTAGTGATCGGGAAATTTGAACGATAAAGGGATCAGATTATGATTATAACTACAACAAAAGCCAATAAATAACAACGGCTTAAATGCAAATTAAAGGAAAGTTTAAAAAGATAAAATCTATTAAATAAACGCTATCACTATAATTAAAATGATGTTTTTGTTTTTATGTTTGTATAAAACTGAATTAAAAATCTACGCGACGTACAAATTAAAAAGTGAAACTAACACAATATTAACCCTAAAAATATGAAAATGATATTTTTACAATCCTAATAACAAAAGAAACTTTTTAGAAAAAGAAAATTATTTTTACAACTATTTAATTAATTATTATTAATTAAAAACTATTTTTAACTATTAAACAATTACCTAAAATACAAGAAATTAGGAAATAAAGCTAGAAAAATAAAATTATGAAATGGAAAAGTCTAAAATATCAAACTAGAATTTTCAAAACTATTTTTGTATTTTTCTGATTATTTTTCTATTTTCTAGGAATTAAATACTATTAAAAACTAATTAAATTGCTAAAAATTACAAAATAAACTATGAAAAATATGGAAAATTACTTTTTTCACTTTTTATATTTATCTTAACTTAATAAAATTGAAAAATTATTTTTTTGAAGCTTTTCTTAATTTTTTATATTTAAAGCTAATTAAAAATGCTTAAAAACTAGTTTAAATTGAGAAAAATAGCAAAATAACTTGGAAAAATCTGAAAATTTCAGGAAAAGTCTAAAATTATATAAGGAATAAAGGAAAAATATAAAAACAAGGTGCTATGTGGAGGAATTTGAAACTGCTATGGAAGTGCTTAATGAAATAAGCACTTGATTAAGCAAAAGAGCACCAAAGGCTACCAAACTGATGAAGAAGCTATAATAAGCTAAATGTGACTAAATGCAACTTAAATCAACAAGCTTGAACCACGAAACAACAAGCTCAACTGATTTGATGTTGTGAGCTTTTTCTAAAAGCAGGGTTTAGGGTGGCAACTTTTGATACAAGCACAAGTTCCAAATTAAGCTCAAACGAAAATCACCAATTAGGACTTAAAGAAGACTGGGTGAGACCTAGAAACCCAAACTCAGACCTTGGGTGGCTCGATGAGCTCTGTGCACACTGCACAAAGCGAGGAAACCTCGGTTTATACTAACCCATGTCACAGGCAATTGGAGCTTAAAAGAGAAGCTAGTTTAGAGCTTTTAAGAAAATTGTAAAAATATGCTAAAATGGCAATAAGCAAGAACACCAACTGAAGTTCCCAAAATGACAAGTCTTCTGAAAATGGTTCAAAAATGAAGATATGAAAATCCTTGTAGTGGCTCTAAAAGCAGTTTCTTGCACTTTGACTTTAGAACAAAGACGCAATGTTGACTATTATGAAGTTTGATCCTAATTTCTCAACCGATCTTGGTTTTATTAATGAAATGAAGTTACTAAAAGCTTTATCTATGGATTTTGAACATGAAACAAGAGATTTGCTTTCCCAAATTCCAACGATTAAGCGATTAGGACGAGTTACAAGGATTTTGACTTTTGTGGTGTTGCAAACCAAAACTATGACTCAAATGAGCATACTTAGAGTTAACAATCATGTATCAATGAAATGAACCATTGAACAAGCCTTAAGCACTAGTATAATGATAATTCCAAACACCTTTTAATAACTGTTTTGTAATTGAAACTAAGCTAAACCCTTACTCAACTAAAATAAATGATCAAAGCGATTGTCTAAGTCCTAAATATGACTAATGAACCGGTTTTGAACTAGTTAAAACTACAAATTGAGATTATGCAATAAAACCTTAAACATAACTTACAAAAGTCCTTAGTGCTATAGCTTGCAACCATGAACCAAGGTACCTCTAACCTATCCAAAACCCCTAACCTAGCTCATTATCAACCCATTCACCACTTGCATCAATCCACTTCATCGCATTTCCATTTTAGCCCAAATCACCCTTGTTTGACTTTTGTTGACCCGAATACAAAAAGACTTGAAACTTGACTTAAAGCTTATAAAAAGCTATCACTAGCTTATATAAGCTTATACAAACTTAAAAAGAAGCAATATGAAGCTTGAAACTATGAGATGGAAACTTCTATTTTCAACAGTAAGCATATAAAGATGAAATGAAATTGAAACTTGGAATTAATGTTTAAAACTTGATCAAACTGACAATATAACTTGAGTTTTATATTTAAGAACAAAAGATTACAGCTTTTGAAGTAAACTAAGACATTATTATTAAAAACGACATAAGAGTAAATTAAAACTAAAACTTCTACTACTTTGCTTCTTCTTTTTCCTTCCTTTTATACCCAATGTCTTTCAATCTTTCTTCTGATTTGATCCCACCATTTCTTAGCCATTGGATGGCTTGAAATCATCTCAACCGTTTAAATGGGATTTTGGCGCCAATTTTTGGTGTTGACAATTGGGATTGAGTAAGGGGGGGAAGACACATTTAATGCAGTTTGGATGTTAGTTGGAGGTGGGGGAACAGGTTTGAGTGATTGGTGAGGAGGGGGGATGGGAGATGGCTAGTTTGCAGGAAGCAGTTGAGGGGATGAAGACTTTGGCGCCAAGTTGATGTTTGACCGGCTATTGACCCAAGCAGTATTATAGAGGGGGTTCACAATTTAGTTTTGACAGGGGTCCAAGGATAGTGCAAGGGTCCAAAATGGTTTTAAAGAGTTAATATTGGAGGGACCTTGGTGTAAATTCTGAAACTTGAGGGGCCTAAGCTGCCAATTCTGAAAAGTTTCTTCCAAGGACTAAAAGTGACACTCTTAAAAGTGTAAGGACCAAAATTGCCATTTTCACATTTTCCAAGGCCATTTCGCCAATTTTCAAACTTGGAGGACCATTTATGTAATTTTCTCAAACTTTTATATTTTTCACCAAAGGACTTAATTTGACAACTTTTGATTTTAAAGGACCTTTGGTGACTTTACTTTTGAAATTATGTGCTCGGGGACCTGCTTTTGACAACTTTTGAAACTTGGGGACTAAAACGCAATTTTGCAAATTTGATATGTTTTCATCCGATTTTGATATTTTTGCATTTAAAACTCATAAAACACTGATTTGTGATATTTTGATCATTTTGATGTGTTTCGAGTGTTTCGGATGAATTTGCAGTTTATTTTGTACAAAAATGATGAGTATTTAGACACTCATCATCCCTTGAAATTCTGAATTTACACAAAAGGTCCCTATGTATTATTAAACCTTTATACCCATTTGGACCCTATCATATGCCTTGGACCCTGCCATAACCAAATTGGACCCCTAGTTTTGAACCCTTCCCCTTTTAATATTAAAATCTGGTCAAAACAGTCAAACCAAACCACCCCGCCATCACCCCTTTCCTTCTTTCCCTCCCACTGTCTGCCCACCATCCCAGCCACCAACACAACCACCCAGCTCACAATCTCTTCTCCTTGTTCCCCCCACCTCCACCAAACTCCAAATGCATTTAATGCCTCTCCCCCATTTCACTCAATCTCTCCAACTGTCAAATAACCATTTTGGCGCCAAAATCCGTTTCAAGGGCCAAGATCAGTTTTAAGCCATCCAATGGCTGAGGATTGATGGGAACTATTCAGAAGAGAGAGATAAAGAGTTTGGATTATAAAAGAAGCAAAAGAGGAGCAGGAAAAGGAGTCTACTAGTTTTTAATTTTCTTAAAATGTCGTTGTTATCTTAAAGTTCTTAATTTAGCAGAAACTCTGTAATCTTTTGTTGCTTTGTATTAATTTAAAGTTTTTAAGTGTACTGAAACTCATTTCAAGCATTAATATCAGTTTGTGTTTACAATTCACATTTCATGTCTACTGTTGAAAATTTCCATCTCAAAGTCTTGTGTACAAGCTTTTATTAGCTTATTTTTAAGCTCACATAGGCTTATATTAGCTTATTATAGCTTGTTATAAGCTTGTATTTAAGTTTGAAGCCATTTTGGAATCGGGTCAACAAAGTCAAATTAAGCTCATGTGGTCTTGGAAATGGGAAATGGTTGAATCGAGTGGTTGGGTTGAATCGAGTTAGGTTAGGGGTTGGATTAGGCTAGTGTTCACTTGGTTACTGTTTGCAAGCCATAGTGGCTATGGATCATTTGTAAGTCAATTCCAAGTTTTATTGCATAATCTTCATTTGCAGTTATAACTAGTTCATACCTGTTGGATTAGTTGTCATTAGGTTAGGTAAGCTTAGTTTAATCATTAATGCAAGTTTGTTCTGTGTTTGGATCAATTTAACTGCTTAACAGTTGCTTAAAGTGTGTTTGGCATTGCTGCAATATCTGTGGTTAAGGGTAGTGCATTGGGTAAAACTTGTTGCTCTAAGCTTGGTATGCTCTAATACACTAACTCAAGTCATAAACTTGCACCGCAACCCACCAAAGTCAACTCATTCTTAACTGTCTTAAACTGCTTAAGCGTGGGATTTTTATAAGATCAAAAGCTTATTTTATGTTCAAATATCATAGATAAAGATTGTAGTAGCTTCATTTCATTCATAAACAACATTATCAGTCCTCACTTTGGATTCAAAACTCAATTTAGTCAAACTTTCAAATTTGCTTCAAAAGTCAAAACTTGAAAAATGCCATTTTGAGCCAACTGAGAGGAATTTTATAGGATTCATTTCTAGATAAAATTCAGTGAAAATTGTTGTTTTAAAAACTTCTCTTGGTCTATTTTCTTGTAGCTATTTTTGTATAATTTTGCAAATTTTCTTTAAGCTCCAAACAAGCTTGTCTTTAGGGTCTTAGTTGTTTCTGACCAAAACTCCGCCAAGGTGAGTTTTCTCGACGCTGCAGATCTTGCACAGAGGTCAAATCAGCTCATCATGGTTTGATATTTGGTTTATAGTTAGCCACCCAGGTGTAGTTTAGGTCTCCACATTTGGATTTTGGTTTCTAGCTTATTGGAGTGCTTATTCTTTGGTGTAAAGTAGGCACCCAGAAACTGATTTTAGCTCATTAGCTCAAATAAGTCAAATCTTGGTATCTTGCATTCCAGTGTTTAAAGCTTGTTGTTTTTAGTTACATTTTGGTTATTATAGCATATTAGGACCTCTGCATACAGTTGGTATCTTATTGTGGTTGTTGGCTTATTGAAAGTGCTTATTTTTAAGCACATTCCACATCAGTTCCATAATTCCCCACACAACCATCTGTTTTTCTATTTTTCCTTGATTCTAAATATTATTTTAGAGTTATCTTGAATTTTTCATATTTTTCCTGTCCTGTTTGCTATTTTTCTTGATTTAATTCAGCTTTTTAGTACTTTTTAATTAGCATTTAATACAAAAATTAAGAAAAGTTTCAAAAAATAATTTTCATTTTTCTTAAGTTTAGATAAATATAAAAGACAAAAAATATTTTTCTAGATTTTCTTAGTTAGATTTGTATTTTTAAGTTATTTAATTAGTTTTTAATAGTTTTTAATTCCTAGAAAATACAAAATAATCGAAAAATACAAAAATAGTTTTGAAAATTCTCTTTTGATATTTTAGATTTTTCTAAGTCTTAATTTTATTTTTCAAGTCTTATTTCATATTTTCTTGTATTATAAGCTATTATTTAATAGTTAAAACTAGTTTTTAATTAATAATAATTAGATAATTAGTTATAAAAATACTTTTCTTTTTCTAAATATTTTCTTATATCATTAGGTGTATAAAAATATCATTTTCATATTTTTAGGATTTATATTGTGTAAGTTTCACGTTTTTATTTGTACGTCGCGTAGATTTTAATTCAGTTTTATAAAAACATAAAAAAAACATCATTTTAATTATAGTGATAGCGTTTATTTAATATTTTTTATCTTTTTAATTTCCTTTAATTTGCATTTAAGCCGTTGTAATTTGTTGGCTTTTTCGTAGTTATAATCATAATCAATCCATTTTACGTTCAAATTCCTCGATCACTATATCGTTTGGTGATCCATTGCATAGCTCATTTGGGACATAACGACTGGGAAACACTATCCTCCTCGGATCTTCATTGCATTCGTGCTTGAGCAGTTTTAAGGCGATTACGGTCCGCCATTCACAGTGGCGTGCTTGAGTGATTTAGCTTGACTGCTTGGCACGTCGCCCACATACCTGTATTGACTTACACTTTTCTTATACCTATAGATACGAGTTGGCCTATAGGAAAAAAATTAACAGAACATGTATTAACAACACCTGTTTCCATGGGATAACACCATTTTCTGATGTGGCTTTACCTAAGAAAATGAAAACTTTTACAAAATCTCATATTTCACACGTCAACTAAATAATTCTTCAGATGTATGAGTGTTCATTCGGTGACCTTTCCTGACAAATGACCTTGCTCATAAATTATTTTTTCATGCTGCAGTGGCTTCTTAACGAGATGAATGATAGATTACCATATCCTGATTTCGTATTTGTTCTTATTTTAGGTATGTGTATGCAAATTTTTGGATCACAAGTGGCCTCCTAACTTTCTCGTGGTAGTTGCTCAAAAATAATCACCATACAAAGTTTTTCTACCAAGGAACAGAAGATAATGTTCTACCTGGTAAGTTTACTTCAACAATACATGGTTGTTTGATTTTTGTGTAATCTATTTACCCAAATGTTTGGAAAGTGTATATGTTAGTATGATTTAAACCGAGTGTACATACAATGATTTTCACCTTCCATTTTAACAGGAACGGTAATTCATAACAAGGTTTGTCACCCGCGCAATAATGACTTCTACATGTGCGCACATGCTGGGATGATTGTAAGTATTATCTATTTTGTCCTTCTGTCGATTCAGATTATCACATTAAACGATTATCAAAATATATGTTGTAACGGCATTACAACTATTGTCCTTGTATGTTCGTTTTCCCACAGTGGCAGAAGGCATGACAGGAATGTTATCTCATTTGGTAAAAAAAATATCGCTTTTCCTGAGCTATTAGATGACACTTTGTGAGACATAAATTTAATAAACCAAGCGATCTATGTGTCACAAAATAACATTTAATAGCTCAGGAATATCGTTTTTTTTTTGCTGTTTTATAAAGCGACCACTTCTGCTTTCTATTGGTACGTCTAGCTCGCCAACTAATATGTATCACATTATACAAAAAGAAAATACTTTAGAACTATCGATCGGACGATTCTTTGGATGTTTAGTGTATCATTACACTTTCCACATATACGGTGTCCAACACGATTATCCATTGTTCTGGCGATGCAGGTTATCTTTACATCAATATTGTCCTATGTCAATATAAAATAAAAAATAGAGACACGATCTTCTTGAGCTGTTAAATGCTATTTTATGAGACATAAATCTCATGTAGCATGCACATCCATGTGTCATAGAATAGCATTTAATAGGCCACAAAGATCGTGATCTTTTATTTTATAACACAATCGGTCATGTTGCGGATATACTTCTGTCTTCTAATACACTTCTATGAAAGCGAGGATGCAAACTATGACAAACCATAACAAAAATGAAAACAATATATTTTAGACACATACATTATACAACACTCTTTTAAGCAATTAATATCAAATGTATTCCTTTTCTAATACACTTCTATGAAAGCGAGGATGCAAACTATGACAAACCATAACAAAAATGAAAACAATTTATTTTAGACACATACATTATACAACGGATCATGACAAATAAAAATAACAAAAAATGAACTATATTAACATAGAATAACAAACCTACAAAAACAGCATTTGGAAAATTATCTCCGACAAAAACATTCCTGCGATAACGCGCGGGCTACCCAATATCTTTTTAAAACGGTATAACTTTTTTAACAAACATAAAATAAATGTTTAGCGTCATATTTTATGCAAAACTCTTGGAAGCAATCGGCTATGGCAAGTTTGTTCATATTTTTTGAATTAATTTCAATAACATATTTTTTCTTCTCTTAGAAACCCTTTCGTTACTTCTATGAAAGCGAGGATGCAAACTATGACAAACCATAACAAAAATGAAAACAATTTGTTTTAGACACAGACATTATACAACGGATCATGACAAATAAAAATAACAAAAAATAAACTATATTAACATAGAATAACAAACCTACAAAAACAGCATTTGGAAAATTATCTCCGACAAAAATATTCCCGCGATAACGCGCGGGCTACCCAATATCTTTTTAAAACGGTATAACTTTTTTAACAAACATAAAATAAATGTTTAGCGTCATATTTTATGCAAAACTCTTTGAAGCAATCGGCTATGGCAAGTTTGTTCATATTTTTTGAATTAATTTCAGTAACATATTTTTTCTTCTCTTATAAACCCTTTTGTTTATGTGGTGCTGCTATACAGTTATAAACTCTTGACATATGTTATATGAGCCCATCATCTAGACAAACATCTTATGATCGATATTTAAATAGTTGTGGAGTACATTTTTTTTTTGTACATTCTTATAAATGACAGAGATATATATATTTTTATTTCGCACACGCACAACTTCTTATCACAGATTCTCAATAATGTTTTATCCCAAAGCGGTTAACCCATCGACGCAAACAAAAACAAAAAAAAACAGCCATAACGTCGGGACTTAATATATCACCCTTAAGAAAATTAAAAAAAGCCCCGCCGCAACGCGGTGGGTCGTTGATAATAAAATATATCGCTGTTTTTTTATGCAAAATATGGATCATTATTCTACCAGTTTGGGTCGAATCGTGGGCCATTGTGGTTGTAAGAGACAGGTATGACTAAGGTTAGTCACTAGTGGTGGTTTACGAGAAAAGGCCCACGGTTTCTTCATCTAGCTTAAAGCCCAAATTCTTATGATTCTGAATGTGTTTCGTAATTCATAGTTACCTTTTTAGCAGCTCGTATAACGAAATAATTAGACACCTAAGAGCATATACAGTTATACAGGCTTGTGCATGCTCAGGATCATCTACCTTGATATTTAGTTGCGTTTAATTAAAAAATGTAACGTTTTACATTAGGTATCGCAAGTGGCAGAACCAAGATTCAAAGTGACCGGCTGCAAGTCTGTGATAAAGGGACACAATTTTTCCGGACCGGTGCATTTAGTTCTGCCACTGGTTATAACTACTTGAGTAGGCCCGACGGATTTAACTTACTTATGACTCTGATATAGTATACATGGTCCAAATATTACGATCCTAAATTGTCTTAATGCTAGTAAGGAAATGATTCATATACGAATGTAGTGGTCACTTGATGAGAAAATAATTAAACTAAAAGCCTAAGTCATTTTGAACAATGATCATTACTTTGATTTTATTTTATTTTGTCTTCAGTTTTCCCAAATTATGGTTGTAGTAGCAATCTGTGATATTTCGGGTGTAATTGCAACCACACACTAGTTAAGTTAACCAACATGACCAAGCACTAGGTTTAGAAGATATAAAGCCTCAGGTGGCTAAAAAATCAGCATATCATAAACCCATATTCGATTGGTGTTCGACAAGCTGAGGTCCACATTCATCAAAGTTCCACGTACCTTTCTCAAATATGCACATTTTGGTTTACCTAGCCGCGTCTCAAAAGTTGTTTGAATGGTCCGAAATCACTTCATGCATCATCTTAGTCATTCTTTGTCCTTTCTTATTATTAGTATCTTTTTGCATTTTCGCACCTTTCTTTCATGTATTGTTGTCATCGACGTTATGTTCTTTGTACATACGAAACCTTAGCCGATTTAATCTTTAGAAAAGCTAGAAAGGAAATACACCAAAAAGATGGTCAATGAGAAGAAAACTACTTACAAGTTGTGATATGGGTATGAAGATATAAAGCCTATCAATAATGTTGGTTTGCATAATAATTGAAAGTATAAAGTGATGAAAAGGAAAATCTTTTTTTTGTTTAATGCTTCATGACTCTCTAATTGGATTGGAGGCAACCCTTGACCCCTTGTTCTTTTGTTCTTTAATTTCTATATGGTAACCAATCATATTACATCCAATGAGGGGGTGTCAATGGTCCTATACCATACCTCATCATACCTCACCACCCACCAATAATATCATTCCATCTAATCTCATACCTCATCATAGTTTTTTAGTGGCAATAGTCATTCCATACCTCACTCATTTTTTATTTATTTATTTTTTTTAATTTAAATTCATAATTATATTAAACAATTAAATAAAAACATAATATTTCATTAATAATAATAAAAAAAATACATAATACGAAAAAAATTACATCACCGTTGAAATAAAAGAAAATTAAACTAGTCATCGAGGTATGCTAAGTCTAGAGTCAGTCAAATGCTCAGAAGATCAAATCGTAGCGATTATGGATATCTTCGTCTAGTAACTCCCCGTAGTGCATCGTTATCGTAAACCGGCGCTACCGGCCGATCCATTATATGAACCGTGATATTGCCATTCCGTGTCTTTTAAAATCATATTGCATAGTATAATACACGATAAACGAGAGTCGATTCTTTTCAACCGATATAGCTGTAGAGGACGATCGAGAATCATCCATTTTCCTTCGACGCCCAAAAGCTCGCTCGACATCCTTTCGCACTCTTGTAGCTTTTGAATCTCTTTTCCTTCGGTCGTTGGGAAACTTATATGCTTTAACCAACGTTGAATATGTAGGATAGATTCCATCGGTAAGATAATATCCACGTTTGTAAAGCCGTCCATTTACAGTAAATGAACTGTTTGGCGCCATTCCATTTCGCTCAGTAAGATACAACGGAGATTGATTCAAAACATTGATGTCGTTATTTGCACCGGGAGGTCCAAAAAACGAATGCCAAAATGTGGAGTTTGTTAGGACTCCTTAAGATCGTTTTAAGCCTCTAGGGTTAACAATAACAATGACAATAAACTTGGTACGCAGTTGAATAAAACAAATCATAGTTATTGACACAAGGTTTATCTTTATAATCACTCCAAGCCTCAAATATTATTTGATCGAATAATACTGTTACACTAAACTTGTAACAGGATCAAAGATCCTTGAGGCTAAACCACACAAATCCTAAGCGTCCACTTAGAGGACTTGACGCCTAGACACACACACACACACACCTTTAATGACTACATTATGGAAGACTTATTTTTTAATAAAACCTACACCCCATGTCCTCTTTATATACTAGAGGATTGGGGTTTACAAATCTCTACAAAGGACTAATAAGTAAATCTTCTTTTGCAAGCAAGTCCTTCCATCTTTTTGTAGGTTTCATCTTTGTCACTTTAAGCCCTTGATGTTTCATTCTTTATTGTTTTGTCTCATCGAATCAATAAACCCAACAATCTTCCCTATTTGATGATGAAAACAAACACGTTCTTGTACGAACTTCCCTGACGAAGTAGCGAAGTTGAGATAATTAAATCTCACCATGAATGAAACATTCTTGTCTTCCTTTGTCTTCCCCTTAATCCATGCTAAGCCACTCCAATATATCTTCCCTTTTTTGTTATCAACAAATAGAGAATTTAAGCAGTAGAAACTTCCCCTTGAGTGGTGCATGAACATTAAATGATTCTTCAAATCTGTAAGCTCCTTGTAATGATCACTTGTGAAGAAAATCAAGTATAACGAATTTGATGAAGAAGTAAAATAACTCAAACTTGTATCTTATGTCTTGCACTATAGATGACATCGAACATATACAACCAATGTATAGGGAGACCGCAATCTCTTGACAATAATCACTGAGCACAATAACGTCACTCCTTTAAGTGTTTGTCAATTCTTTGTCACAATCATTGAAGCACAAACAAGTTACTTTTAAACGATTCCGCCGTTTAAAAATATAATAAGAACACGCATCCAAGAAACTCCACTTCATCTTCAAATAAGTGATAAATAATTGTCTTCGTAATCAATTCTTCAATAAAAACCAAATACGAGCTTTTTAAAACTTTTACGAACAAATTCCAAATATCTTCTCTTGTGTGTGTCATCAAAAATCCAATAAACTCCGTACCACTTCCATAAATCCATGAACTATCCGATATCTTCCTATCTTGTCCAAAAACCAAAACCTTGCGTGTATCTTTCAAGAACTCCAATACGCAAATAAACTTGAAGACTAACAATGACAATAACTTAAACCCACGCGTGTGACCATGCAACCCATAACAAATACCAACATAAAAGATAGCAAAGTAGTACTACACTTTTGAGATATTCGCTTGTTGTGTAAAGGATAGCATTACTAAGGTGCTTTTATCATAGTCCCATGTGTAGTCATTCCAAACACAACGAATCACAAGACACCAATATATCCACCAATAACCCAGAAGAAGATGACGACTTTCCTCTAATCATATCACTAACACAAATAAATTCATAATAGCAACTTGAGCTCACAACACATGAAATAATCCAAGAGTATCGATAATAGATACGTCGAATGCAATCATCAGTTGGTAGCAGAATCACCAGTCAAGCAGTAGTATGAACAATACTAGCAGTGGTTACCTTTCGAGAAGCCCATCAGTGGTTACAAGTAAAGCTATCCGTGGTTTCGATATAACTAGAAGTGGTTTTGAGAAGCTTGGCAGTGGTTTCGAGGAACGTTAGCCGTGGTTACGATCAAAGTGAACGAGATACTTGCAGTATAAACCATGAACATGATATGTGAGAAACCCTAAAAACAACTACAGCATCAACAAAAATCATATCCACGTCCAGCATTTGTTAACCCTCGAGCATCAGTTAGAAAACAAACAAGCAACTACCAGCAGTACAAACACATAATAAGCACTACAAACTGTGCAAAACCCTAGTTCATTACACAACCCTTGATGCCGTCACGTATCAAACGTAGCAGTAGTTAACAACTCGTAGCAGTAGGAATTGAAAACGCAACAGCAACATTATTTAAAGCGAGTTTCAACAGCAGTGTCAAATAATAATCAGCACTTAAAAAATCTTCAAAACCAGTAACCACTTTTAAATCTTGAAAAACGAGCAGCATAAATATGTTTGAACAACATTAACGTACGTCTGAACTGATAGAGTTATACACATCTGACCTGGGCACCAGAAGAGATACGTCATTCATAATGAAACCTTAAAATTCGACTTTGAAAACCTTTTTCTGTAGCTATATTCAACACCTTATAACTTTTGATTGAGAGCTCCGATCGACGATCCCTCCGGTGAAAAGTTAGATGGCTATATAGAGAACGTCCAACCAAAATTTCATCAAGATCCAACAGTTAACGAAAAAGTTATAGCGTTTTTAAAACAGTGCTGCAGAAGCCATACGGAAATTTTCAGTTTCGATTTTTTTCATCTTTTCGCCACATAAAACCTTGCGAATCCCTAGGTAACGAGCTCCCCGAGCTCTGATACCAATTGATGATTGCATTCGACGTATCTATTACTGATACTCTTGGATTATTTCATGTGTTGTGAGCTCAGTTGAGCAAACGATCTAATATAGAAATTGACTTGTAACAAAAGCTTATCAAGTATTACGCGGAATTTAATACTTAATCTTAAGAAGAAGAACAGTAAACATTCAACACCTCAATATTATTTATTAATACGAATACTCTTACAGTATTAGGGTTTTGCAACCTTGAAGTGTATCGACCTTAGATATAAAACATATGTCTATCTAACCTAACCTAGGACCTCCTTTTATAGGCTAAGGAGTCCTATACAATATACAATACGTAACCTACAAGATAAATATCTTTTCCATATTTATCTAATACAATAAACTAACCGACTATACAAGACTAGCAGTGATTACAATATATTATCCGTTGTTACACAATACTACTAGCCGCGGTTGACTTCATCCGTGGTTACACACTTCTGTCCGTGGTTATATCAAACCTGTCCGTGGTTCCAGTACTTAGAGTAATTCTTGATGCAAGGAACCTAAAACCCAACACAAAACCACAAATCATTTGAAGCGACGGCTTTAAGCATAATAGTCGGGTATTGGTGATCACCTTTTTTATATTGGCCTCTCAAATGCCTAGGATAATTTCGCCAAACGAAATGTGTACAATCAATGCTACCAAGCATTCCAGGAATGTGATGTTTTTCTTGATGTACCTCGAATAACCGTGCAACTTCATGGGTTGTCGGCCTACGTAAGAACTCTCGACCGTATAACGCAATTACCGCATGGCAAAAATGATCAAGACAATCTCCTACAAAATATTAAAAAATATATATATGTATACCGAATTTATATATATTAAAAAAAATACGAAAATACAAAAAAAAATACCGGACGTTCTTCGTGACATGTTTAAATAGTCATCAAATCTATCCGGAGGTTCACCCGTTGCGAGTTGCCGAATGGCCGATGTGCATTTTTGTAACGCCGTGAAACTTTTTTTCTTCCTTGCGTCTCGGCCCTCTTTAAACCATTCAAATCTCGCTTCAACATCGCCAACACTTCTTAAAAACAAGCTTTTGCTCATTCGAAATCTTTCACGAAAAACATGGTGGGGAAACTTTGGTCGTTCGACGAAATAGTCATTCATTAAAGTTTCTAATGCTTTATCACGAAAGCGGGTCAAAGAATGCCCCCGAGTATTGCTTGAGCTAGCGGTGTCTTGAAGGGAATCGCGCATAGCGAAATAGGTTTCTAGAGTACTACCGATGGACAAAATAAGTTCGGAAGACTCTTCGGGAAAATTAATTCGTCATCGGACGAAGAAGAGGATGATGAAGACATTTTTTTTTAGTGTTATAGTTGATTTGTGTGTGTAAAAATAATGTGATTTGGAATAAATTGTGAGGAGTGTTATTTATAAAGGGAAGGGGAATTTTTTTATTTTATTTATTTTTTATTATTATTTTTTTTTATGTTGAATGCAACGGTCCAATTTCAAAAAAAAATTCAAACACAAACACATCCGCTCCTCCATGTCGCTTCGGTTTGAATTGCCGCCCACCATGCCGATTTAGCCATACCGCACGGCTGGCAACGGTGTTGCCGTGCGGTATGGTACCATACCGATGCCAAACCGCTTGTGTTGCCACCCCCGAAGGAATTATTAATTGTTTCATCCTTTTAAGTTTCACTAGTAAATATAACTATATACTAATACCTAAAGGATTATTTATCTAAAATTGAACCACAAAAGTCACACTTTATGATCACTAGCTAAGTAGCTAACCTAAAAACTGTGGATTTGAGCCAGGTGGGTCTGGCGGTTGTCGCCCCCCAACCGCCCAACTAGCGACTTGGTTTCCGGCCAACATTTTATAAAATCTTCAATCTTGCCCCTGCCAATAGCCTAGATCTAAACGCACCCATGTTATATATTACGTTCTTAGATTGGTAATTGTTGAAAATAAAGAGTGAAGAAGATAGATGCAGGTATTGTGAGAGAAGGAAGAATGGTTGGGAAGAAGAAAGGTTGGAAAAAAAGTACTACGTAGTAATATAGTACAATAATAAACATATTTGTTTGTGTAATAGTACCCTTTCAATATTACCCACACAACTTTTGGTCAGATTGCCTAGGGAAATAGGAAATCCACTATTCAATTTTTGCTTCTAATTGTGAAATTTTTATTTTAGTTTACATTGCTTTTAGATGTTGAAGTAATTAAAAAAAAAAAAAAAAAAAAAAATAGCAAAGTTCGACACTACGTTATTTTGAGATTGTAAAATTTGTTTATTGGACAACATGTTAGTATTTATTGATGTTTTAAAGTCATTTTTAATGACTAAGAGACTTAACCACATATGTGTTGGAGACTTGAGATATGTTAAAACGATTGAACCCGGTGTGAACCAATCTAACCCGACATTGTTATACAAATTATTTTATTTACCACTAATATAAATTCCAAATTGCCTCTGCGCTGCCAACATAAGCTATTATGATCTATAAGCAAAAGCTTGTTGTTGGTGTTGCAAGTGCTATATCTAGTGTTCCATATGCATTTTAATAAGTAGCTTATTGTAAAGTGGAATAATAATGTTTTATGAATATTATATCACAATAAATCATAATAGCTCGTGTAAATGTTCAAGTAGTCCCCTTTGTGGGTACATACAAGTCCAACTTTTATATAACATATAAAAATGAATTATGCTTTTTTATTGGTATATCAAATATTCTTAAAAGCGTAATGTATAAACCCTAGTTATAAATCAAATTAGCTCATGGATTGATTGTTAATGATATTAAATATTTTGAAAGAGTATTGGAAAAGGATATAGTGAGAAGAAAAACTAAAATAAAAAGAATAAGAATGATTTTAGCCACATACGTCAAATAAGAGAAAATTTTAAAATATACGTAGTATGTATCTATTTTTGTAAATGTATCTAAAATATGTAATTGTGATTTTTTTCTCCCTCTTTTCATTTTAACTTTTTTTTCCCTTCATTTGATGATAACTGATTAAATATTAATCTCATTTGTCAAGTACAGTGAGTCAAAATCTAGTGAACACACTTCATTTCATTTTAAGTATTAACTTTTTTCAGAATATTATTGTTCATCAAATTGCAAAAAATGGTAAAAATGGTTTTTGTGGTTTGATTTTTAACAAGTGGTTCCTGTGTTTTATTTATTTTGTCAAAAGATCTTTAAAAGTTGCAAAAAGGTCCCTAAACATTCTTGAAACATAGATAAAGGGTCCCTATGGTTTGACTTTTGGCAGAAATGGTCTTTGTATTTTTATTACTTTATGAAACAGTCCCTAAAAAGTTTAAAAAAGATGTCTCATTAACAGGTGATTACGAAACAGTCCATGCGCTAAATTTAGGGACTTCTATGTAATGAAAATTACACAAATGTCCTCCGATTTACTTATGTTTCAAAATTAGTCATTGAAAATTGTGAACATCCATTTCGTTATTTGCGATTATTTTAATACCACTCAATTAAATCTAAACCACGCCGCTTCTACACAGAAAGACGAGTAAAAGAATCATCGTTACATAACAAATTACAAAACATAACAAGCTTTGATCAGGATGGGTCAATACACCACGTCATTATAGTGTGCCATGTCAGTTATTATGTGCCACTTAAACACTAAACAGGCGCGCCTTCAAGATCGGGCGAAGCTGCTGACGGCTGTGGCATCAAAAACTTAGGGGCATCATATTTTATATTCGTGTTACATTAAGGTAGAAAGAAAAAAAATGAAGAATTAGATCTGAAAATGGAAGTAGAAGTGTTTCACGAAGATGATGATGTTGGAGGAGAGAGAAAGATTAATTAAAATCAAAATATTACTCTCTCCGTCTTAATTTAATTGTCTATATTTCTATTTTTGGATGTTTCAAAAATATTGTCCATTTTCTTTTTTTAGTAAAAACTAGAGAATCTAAAGAGGTAATATTATATTCGTGTGGTTGAAAATTAAAGTGGCATCACTTTTATTAAACTTTGTGATTTATCTCTTCTGACAATTAAATTGAGACGGAGAGAGTATATAAATATTGTGTAGGACCCACATCACTGTTGAGGTAGACAACAAATGACTATCGAAAATAAATTTGCATTCAGATTATAATCACTCGTACATATATTTGTTTGATGGTTTCGTTAATATGTATAGAATTTTTAACATGTGTTCTTTAATACTCCCAATAGGTATAAAATTTTTAACAAGTACTTAGCCAAAGATATCATATTCTTAACAAAGTAGATAATTTGGTATTTAGTTTGTCATGTTACTGTTGTAACGAAATTTTATGTTTATATAAAGAAAAGTTACATTAATATGTATAATGAAATTTTATGTTTATATAAACAAAAATTTTATGTTGCCAACTTTAAATCCACTTCATGTTGCATATAACTATTTCATGTAAAATTGATTATGTAAAACTTAATGAGTATTTTCCAATACATTAACTGTAATTCATTTTTTTTAAATAAAAAAATTATATACAAATATAAATGTTTATTGTTGTTGTTTTAGCTATATTACCAAACACTTTTATAAACCAAACAATTATAAACAACAACTTATAGTTTATAGTTTTTAGGTATCAGCTTACCTATTACAGTTTCTAGCTAACAGCTTACAACAACAACATACTCTAATTTGTACCTTCAACTTTTTAAATCGTCAATATTTTACATAAAAAATTGTAATTTTCTTACACACCACAATATATGTTCACCATTTTTGCAAACTTGTAATTTGAAGTTTTCCTCTGTATATTGTAACAAATCATTAAATGTTTATTTTCAAAGATAAGTTTGTGCGTCGATGAGCCGCTTAGCTTGATTAGGTCCAAAATCCTTAAGGAACAACATGTTGTTTGTTAGCAGGGGGCATTCTTTATCAACTCGCTCACGGCATCCGAAAACTCAAGACCGGCCCTGACACTAAACACGTGACATTTTATATTAATCTTTTGTTTAAAACGTAAACTGAGATACTAAAATGGAACAAAAAGAAATTTTAATCATTACATTTGATTGATTGTTCGAAGACTGAAGACGATAATTTTTTTGTTTTGTTATGCAATCGATATCAATATTTTGCGTTATATACTGTAAGTGTAACAATAACATCGATATCACTTTTTTTTCTCTTTCTTTTTGTGATACAAGAGACTACAATGAATGAACACTGAGGTTCGTTGCATTTAGGTGTTAACTTTATTAATTGCAACAAAGGTATTGTCATGTTTCAATAATTAATTTGTTCTCTAGAAGTTTGGTTTGGTTTAAATCATCGAGTATCATACTATCATATGTTGGTCAATACCTAAATGAAGTTCTTTTGATTGATAAATTAAATTTGTATGGTAATATAAAAATAAAAAAAAAAAAAAAAAAACTAAGAAAAATGCATATTCTTGCTTTATTACGAAGCTTAAGGCATTAAGGTGTATAAATTTACTCTATTTTTCATCTCGAGCATTTCAAATACTGGAACTAAAAGTGTTAAAAACTAAAAAAAAACGTGCTTGAAGTTTATTGCATTCTCCATTTATAAAAGTGAAAATGACAAAGAAGGTTTATAATCCATTTATAAAAGAAAATACAAGTCACGGTTTTCGTTATGCAAGAATCATATATATCCACTAAAACTGCGATATTCAGACATATACTCAAAACACGCTTAACTTGCATCAGACATCATGCATTGAAAACTTGTATTTTGGGAAATATGCAAGTTTCAAGCTTTTAGTGGTAGATATATGGTCTCTCTTCCGTTAACGACGCTTAGCTTGGTGTAGTGGGTGATTCAGATCTAACAAACACAAGGTCAAAGGTTCAATACTTGACACCTCATAGTCACAACCGATGAGTGAGTCATGTATGCCCACTACATCTACATCCACAATAACTCTATCTTGATAAATGTTAGGTAGTGTTTGATAATGACTTAAAGAGTCTTAATTGTAAAATAGTTAAGTTAATTAAGTCATTAATCGAGTGTTTGTTTGGTGCTTAATTTAAATGGATGACTTCCAGAAAAAGCGGCGAGAGTGAGGTCTCTATATTGCTCATCACTTTATCATACTTTACATATTTACCCTTTCACTCTTAACTTCTAATCAACACTTATTTCAAATAAAATGGTATAACAATAATTTTTTAATTCGACACTTTATTCAAAGACACAAAACAAACAACCATTTATTCATCTACAAACAGACAGCATATATCCAGACAGACACTTTAATTTAACATAACTTAATATAAAAACTAAACAAACAGGCCCTTAGTAAATAACTTTGAAAAGTAGTTGTCTATATTTTATCTCATGTTACGAAACTCGTGAGTGTGAACTAAATTGTAAGTTATGTTCTTTTTGAATTTGAAAATGATCATTTAGGATGATCGAATCGCTTATATAAAGTTACGATTAACTAAAATATCATTTTAAACAATCAGTTATTTTGTTAACAAGAAGCGGTTCAGTTTTCTCGCTATTATCAACAACTTCGATTTTTATCGCCAGTGCCATAACATAATCAATTACCACCATCAATTCATCCTCCAAAATATCACCGCGCTACACGGATTCCGACTAGAGTTTAAAAAAACTTTCTAAGAAACCTTGATTAAAAGATTTCTATTCTCTTCGATAGTCCTTTTTTTTTCAAAAAAAGTTATGAAAATGACCCCACTTTTCCATAACTAACTAATCACACCCTCAATACCCTCTATTTTTTTTATTTGAGAATTACATATATAGCTAATGAAATTTGAATATTTGCATATTTGTTTAAAATACAAGTTTTTTTTATATATAATTTACAATGCATTGTTGCAAAAATGGGCCAACTCGCCAATTAATCAGCGATTATTAGGTAATGGCCTTATAACTTGTTGATTTTTGAAAATTGAAGGAACAATTGGTCTGGTAAAAAAATCGTCCACTAATCGGTTAAAAATCGGCATAATCGGTCAAAAATCGGCCTAATTGGTCAAACATCGGACTAAACGGCCAAATCGTCTTAATTGGTCAACTTTAAAAAAATATTAATTTAGACTTTTTACTTAATATGAGGATCATTTATTTCACTTATAACGCACAATGGACTTCATAATCAGATTTGAAGCCTTTTATTGAGGTTTGAGAACATAGTAGACTTGGAATCAGTTAAAATTTTTAGTTTAGTCTCCAGAAATACCCAAAATTTGCACGAAACGCCAGTCCGATTAATCACCGTTTAATCCCGCCTAGACCAAGTAAATATGCAAGTTTTAGTGAATATATATGTAATTACCCTCTTTTTATCATAAAGAAAATTGTGCTTTTGTTCTCCCCTAAGGTTGCTTGATTAATTTTGCCTCCAAGTTTAATCTGACTGGAAGCAAATGTTGAGAGTATACTTGAAGCTATATTATTATTATTCAACAACTGTATATGCAGATTCTTAGAGCCTCAATTTAGGCCTAAAACAAATACAGATTCTCGCATAACGTCATTTACATAATCCCTAACAAGTGAAATTCGAGCATTGTCCACATGATCGTCACACTTTAAAGAGATTGATTTGAACTATGTGGATTAACGATTCTTAAAGTATCGATACCAAAGACCATTTACATATAAAATATTTTGTTTAGTTCCATCACCATCTGAATCGGCATCACGATGGATTCCACCACACAAATCATTTCAATTTCGCTCTTGCATTTTGTAGAGATTTGTAACTGTATCGAAATAGTAATATTTTGTTACACAGCTAGCAATGTGCAAAAGATGCGATTCTATAGATACTACGATTTTATCAATCCAAAAACATATATGCATGACGTATTTTATGTAAATATACTTTGCTATTGATATATTCTTTAGTAGTTTTAGCACCAACTTCTATTTACCTTTATAAATATAGTTTTCATTTGGTGGAAATCATATAAATTATTTATTTTTTGTAAGAAACATATAATCATATATACCCCATACTACATTTTAACAACAAAAAAAAATGTGAAACTTGCACAATCATGATAAAACACAATCCAAAAGAAATATGGCAAAAGTATTCATGGATAAATCAAAGGAGATTGATCTATAAAATTAAATTAAATTTTAAGCAATACTAGAGCAAACATTTGTTGTGAAAAAGTATTTGAAGTTACCAATTATTGGATCTAACAAGAATCGTAATGAACTTTTAATACTTTGAAAATTTCGCAACAAATCATTTCTATTTTAAAATATCCTTTCTTTTTTTCTTACGTGTACTCTTTATTGCTTTCTATATTAAGAATATATGAATAAATGAAGAAAACATTCATGACATTTGTGTCTGCTTTAGCTTTAGAAATGGGGCATTGTGTTTACAAGAGTTCCCAAGAAAACCATTATCCAAAGTTTTGGAATGTGTTATACGTCTTCGAAAAAGAAAATTGAAATATAACGATAATAATATTTACAGAATGTAATAAAAATTTAATTCTGAAAATGTGATGAAATTATGTGAAAAGTTCAACCCAGACAATTTTTAGATTTTGTAAGTCTATAGTGAAATTCAAAAGTTAAAAAAATTAAAACTATATATATATTGATCATTAAAATGTGTATTCAAATATTTTACATTAAATGCACAGTTTTTTTTTTTTTTTTTTTCAACGACAATTTTTTACGATAAATTAATAATTTATTAATTTAAAGAGGTTTTACTCTATACCATCTATGTCATAATATATCCCAATTAAATTTTATAAATACACTCCAAAGAAAGCTTGATCCCATAACTTATAGGTTTACTAAACAATCTTGAAGAACTCACATACCACTAAACCAACGTTTCAAAAAATTATTTGGGTTAAATGTAGAGTTTTAACCCATTAGGCATTTTGACATACTCATCGTTATTGATACTTAATAATGAAAAAGCTTTTTACGTTAACTACTAAACTACATTCAAGTAATTACGTCTTAATAGCTTGTATCACATTATTAATCACATATCTTTAAAGATACGAAACTAGACTTACTAAATGATCCTACCAATTCCATACTGTAAGAAACTAAAGTCCAAATGGGGATGTATTCGTGCACAACAAATTTAAAGCTAACATCTTTAAGTTCCAAGCCAAAATTGGTAATTAGGCTTCTAAAGTTTTAACTCTAACCATACTCGGCAACATTGAAGTTCACACGGGTCATACGTGTAATGCGTTGTGTGCTCAGGAGCATTTGTCATGCAGTCACTAAACATGCGTTGCTAGTGACACTAGGTGTAGAACGCGCATACAAGCACACAACAGAGAACACATGAGACAAGCACAGGGCACACCCCTACCCAAAAACAATTGAATTAATCTCAAAACAAAGGTCTCTTAACAAGGCAACAACATAATTGACGGCATTATCCACCATACGACAACAAAGTAGAAAGTTGCGTGGAGAACATATAAAATACACCATTGAGATTTGAGAACACTAAGATATACCATTGCCCTACACCATCATACCCCATAAAACCTTTTAAAAGAAGTTGCTTTTGAGTCGAAACACAAATTAGTGCCTTCATACGCAACTATCACTTAACATTATTGCCCAATGCCCATCAACAAATCACACCGTATATGAATTAATAAAAACATAAATCATGATATACGTTACATGAACCATGACGAAAGCCAAGCTAAAAATATGACAACTATTTTAAGCTTTTTGATCCTATGATGAGGTCATAAAGGCATAAAGTTTGCTCATCTAGAGGACGTTATTGAAAAACTAAACGGCTACGTTCCATTTCATTTAGGGAGAAAAGATAAAACCCGCAAACAATTACAGAGAACATATACAGTTGATACGAATCCATGGAACAAATATACCAGACAAAATTAAAGTTAGATTCTTGATTCGAACTAAAGCTTTGATGGTGCATTGCCTATGAGGAAAGCACAAATGGCAAACTATGGCAATATACTATACAGTATATTTTGAGTGCCTACTAATTTTATTTAGGCCTAGGCTTCAATTTAGAGGATGAAACAAAATATATCGTGCACGTTGTTTTCGCACAGAAAAAGTAACCTACTTTAATCAGATTTCTATTTTGGGTGATTATATTCTGTAACAACCATATCAGGGTATAACAAGTCTTATCTATGCCACGTCAGTGAAGCGTAAAAAAGAAGTTAATACGGTCATAATTACCGGGACATTATCTTTTTAATCAAATACCTTAAACACATTTTGATTAAGATCGAGAGAAATTTATCATGAAAATCTGGAAGTCAGATTACCTTTTTATGGATGAAATAACCAGTGTATGATACAAAAATCAGACCAAAGTCGTGACCTTATCATGCACAACCCCTTTTCAAAGAAAATTAACTTCATCCTTTTTTAACAGTGGTGTAAAATCATACTACAACAACAACAAGCCTTTTTATCCTAAAATAGTTGGACTTGGCTTTAAAACCTTCTTACTACGATCTTAAATTACACCATCTAGCTAGGAACAATTTACATTGCAGATGGAAAACTTACCAAAATCATATTGCAAAAGCTTGACTAGCTTGCGTTCAATGTCTAACACAGACTTAATCGCTGAACTTTGTGATCCCCGCCTGCAAAACAGCCAAAACATGCTAATGTTACGACTTATCATCCAAAACCAGGGTCAACTTAAAAGTTGATGGATTTTTAAAATAAACTTACAATTTATTAAAAATAATAAGAAGAGTCATGCATAATAAAGTGGTGACAATAATTTTTTATTCTTAGTGTTGTTTTCAGGGTAAAAGTTGGGTGGGTAAACATGCAAAGCATTTTAAAGGTTACTCTTAGTCCGCAGATGTCTTATATATAGACACTAGAAGATAGTTATCTTCACACACTTGATACAAGTCTTTCAAGCTATACCAAAAATAGTGAGATGGATAAGCAAGTATCGAGTGGAAAAATGAGCGAATTTTTCAGAAAGGGGAAGCCTTTTTTTGCTGTAATATTTTTGCAGTTTGGTCTTGCTGGAATGGATGTTATTTCAAAAGTTGCTCTGAATGAAGGGATGAGCAATTATGTATTCGTGGTTTACCGGCATGCAGTTGCTACTATCGTCATGGCCCCATTCGCCATTGTTCTAGACAAGTATATCTCTCTCTCACACACACAAACACACGTCTAAATTTATTCTTCTATATCCACAAGTCTATATGTACTTCTGTCTTAACTTTTACTCATCATTATCTTTGTAACAGGAAAATAAGGCCGAAGATGACCAAGCCAATATTTATCAAGCTTATGCTACTAGCACTATTGGAGTAATTTTTTCTCGATAATACATAAAATAAGTATTAGTCATCTGATGTAACGGTTACATAATGACGTTTTGTTTCTTGTTTTGCAGGCGGTTATCGACCAGAATCTCTATTTCATGGGGATGAAAGCCACAACAGCCACATTTGCGGTTTCAATGTGCAATGTTCTTCCTGCTATAACTTTTGTCATGGCATTCATTCTAAGGTAAAGAACAAACAGCATCAAACATGCACACGAATGCTAAAAAAACTCTATTACCAATGGAACTAAAGAGACTGATTGTTCATGCAGAGTTCTACTTTGAATATTAAAATAATTAAAATTAAATATTACGGATGAAATAGAACAAAGATTAATTATATAAGTTTATTAGAATTAATTTTAATAAGTTGCCGATTTTTGTTGACTCAGGCTTGAGGTGGTCAACCTAAAGAGTATCCGTAGCCAGGCCAAAGTCATTGGAACGATTACAACAGTTGGAGGAGCAATGCTTATGACACTGGTTAAAGGCCCTGTGTTAGAGTTATTTTGGACAAAAGGAAGAACTAACAGTAACGTTGTAAACAATGGGGTAGATCTCAGTCATTCCATCAAGGGTGCTTTTATGATTACCATTGGATGTTTCAGTTGGTCTTGCTTCATGGTTCTGCAAGTAAGATTCCCTATCCAGACTAGTCAATTTTACCGTCTCAGAATGTAGACATGTTTATTAAGTATTATTAACCTCCCTTTAGTCTTATTATATTGATTGATGTGTGTTTTTAATGAGTAGGCAATTACACTAAAGTCTTATCCAGCTGAGCTCTCTCTAACTGCTTGGATATGCTTGTTGGGAACTATCGAGGGAGCAATAGTGGCACTAGTGATGGAGAGGGGTAATACAGCAGTTTGGGCGATAAAGTGGGACACGACACTTCTAGCAACACTATACAGTGTAAGCACTCTAATTTCTATTAGATTTTCTTTCATAAGTTGCATAAATATCAGCCACAAAAGTAAACACCAGGAGCTCCCTAATCTCGCATCCTTATGTCGAAAATAAAACAAGCATGCTGTGCCAAAAAAGTATAAGTATATAAAATGATAACTAAAGGTGGCAATCTCGAACAATTTACATATGAATGGGTCAATTTGGGTTACAAGATATCCCTAACGGATCGTGCTGGTAAAATAAAATAATACAGATTAACAGGAAACACGTCAGAAATAGCCCAAATTGCATTCTAACGCCTACAACCTCCTGAAATATATTCAACCGCTTAAACTTTCTTGATGTATATGCAGGGCATAATATGTTCAGGTCTCGCTTACTACATTCAAGGACTAATAATGAAAGACAGGGGTCCTGTTTTTGTGACTGCATTCAGTCCTCTTAGCATGATAATTGTAGCTATCATGGGTTCCATTATTCTTGCCGAAAAAACATATCTTGAAGGTAAAAATTCCTAGTTCTTGATTATTCACCAAAACATGAACAAAATATGACAGCTTTTTACTTTTCTCACAGGGTTCTTGGAGCAATGGTCATAGTTGCAGGGCTCTACCTAGTCGTCTGGGGTAAAAGCAAGGATCATAAACTTTCAACCCAGTCTGTTGAAGAGGATATAGCGCAACAGAAACAAATAATGGGTAAAGAATGTGAAGAGAATAATTGTCACAAGGTCATCACCATCAAAGCATCAGATGACGGAGTAGGTGACAAACGCAATCAAACAGCTGATGTATGCTAACCCCCAAATGTCAAGTGTACAACACCTCATCCATAAGTAATCTAAGCTAGCCAGAAATACATTCTGCATAATGAACTTCCTTTTCCTAGTGAATGGAGTGGTAAGACTCATGGTAACAAGAAGGTAGTAGAAAAAAAAGGAACATGTCTCTCTTAGTTGGGGGTAGCCAGGTAGGAATGAATGCGGGAGTAGGAGGTAGTAAACAGAGACAAAAACCTTAATGTATTCGATAATGGACTTTTCTTGAAATGGTAGTTTTTTTGAACCGCTTGGTTTTTAACCTACTTTATGTGTACATTTAAGTCGCTAATTAGTATAACCGTATTACAATATTACTGTATTTAGAGAAGGCAATTTCGACAGGATTTGCTTGGTCAATTGGGTTACAATTTATCCCTACTGATTGAATCCATAGAATTTAGCAAGAACGAAATGGGCCAAACGGGTGAAAGTTACCCAAAGTGTCTCATAATGCTTGGAGCCTTTTAAATCATTTTTATTTAAAAAAAAAAACTTGAATATTATTGTACTAACGTAGTTTTTGTAATCATATTTAAGGCATTAACTATATAGAAAAACGGACAAAAGGAAAAAGGTGTGCCTGTGTGGTCACCACCTCCATCCATATAAGAATCAACATTTGTCAACCTGAAACCGTTTTGACTCATAACATAACCCACCCAACCCAGCCATTTCGCCACCTTTAAATTTTTTGTTCTACGATACCTCTTCTAAATAGCCATATTTAAGATCTAAAATGAATAAGAAGCTAGTGTACAATGTCACACCATTAAACAGAATATCGTATTCAACCAGAGATTCTTGTTTTCACGATGGAATATATATCTACCGGTCTTGAATAAGAGGATGTGGATGATTTGATTACAGAACCCATCGGCCTCTTCCAAAGGTACTTAGGGTGCTATAGAAGACAAAGTACATAAAGGCATACTTTCTGCCTAATGGTGACACTTACTGTGGGCTAGTACAATGAATTACTAGGAATGCGTGTCCTAACTAGAATAATACTCATGCATGCTATAACTTGACATACCTCAGGAAAATCAGTTCTCTATGTCACAGTTTTTCCTTCTTCCTTCCCATATATCCGCTGCAGCTCAAGAGTAGCAGCTAGGAATGAATCTAAAGAAATGAGAAAGAGGTATGATCACGATGATGAATCGATTCTTAATGCTACAAGAACATATAACAAAACGATATAGGATTTCCGAAACATATTGCATCGCAAACAGTTAAACATTGTACCTTTCCAAAGTCGGAAACATTTTTGGTTGATTGGTGATCCAGTAATCGTCTGAATCACTTCAAACAACACATTCTGGGGAGTATTCCTCAGTTCTTGAACAACCCCGTAAATTGTCTTTCCGCTGTCGAAGTAAATATGATTGTTTGGGTGCTTCGTTTTGCAACCAGCGTGACGCTCAAACTCATAAGCATTAATAGCCTTAAAATGCCAAATGCTTGGTGGTTAGGTGGGAAACATGATTTCAGAATGTATTATATAAGTTAAGACCGTATGCAACAAGCTCACCTTCGAAAACGTACACGATTGACAGCCACAGAGGTAGGTCGCACCCTTGATGACAGCACGGAGTTCCTTCTACCATGCATATGAATTATTACATAGAGAAATAAATAGTATAACCTAAAATGAACTCATGACAATTAGCATCTACCTCTCTTGACCATGCAACATACTTCACAGGAACACCATCCAGCATACCAGTTGATAACAGACTTCTGACATTTGAAGGGAAATTGTTCGGAGTAGACTTTTTAGTGGCTTTTTGTTCCTTTCTCTTTGTAATAGTATCTAGAGCGGCGGATACTTGTACTTCACTAACAAAGGAACTACTAGTAGATTCAGACATACCGTTTTCTTCTGATCTTTGAAGTGAAGGATGTCCCATTAGAAAGTCATAATTGCATACAAGCCTTCCTGAAGAACTAATGTTTTCTGCATCTTCATTTAATCCACCAAACGAGATGATATTGTTTCCAGTGTTCCCAAATGAATGTGTCATGGATAAACCACTGATATCAGTTTGGCTAGTTGAGGTTCTAATATTGTCCACTTGACTATAGGTGTTTTTGATTGATATGGTATTGCTAACCTGATCCATCAGTAAAGCATTAGTATATGTGTCAAAAGCATCAATAGTTTTGTTGTTTTCATCATCTTTGACGAATGATTGAGTCATCGTTGTGATACTGCTATTATTCTTACTGGCACATGGATCAACTGATATGGAACCACTGTTCTCTGTGTATGAGAGATCCATTGGCATCTCACTCATATCCCCCATGTTATAAGGCTCGCGCATTGACATAAAACTGTTATCCCCTCCATTAAAAGTGTCGGGCAATGATATCACGCCGTCATTTCCTCTATCAAAAGTGAGCCCTGTTGTTACCGACTCATCATCAGCCTTGCTATAAACATCTCCTGTGGAATATGGATGTGCATGTCCCATAGATACAGCGATAAAATCTTCAGCATCCTTGACTTGATTGACTTTGATACCTGATCTCGGTTCTACCAGCGGATGAGATATGGATAGTCCAAATGTGGAATCAATCCCAAATGGATCAGCAATAACCTTCCTTCCCATACTCATATTCCCTACGTCAATTGATGGAAGGCTCCTGTCATCAAAGCTGGCGGTGCTTGGTGTTTCACTGTCGAAGAGCCTTTCGGTAAACTGGCCTGCTACAGAGTTGAAACTAGAAGAATTTCCACAATAAATGTTTGAGTTTAGAAGTGCGGTGTATGAATTGGGGTGTGGAATTTCAACTGCCTGTTTTTTGTTTGAAAATAGTTCTGCTGCGGCACCATCTGTGAACCACTGATGAGAACGTTTGTACTCGCTTCTCCATGAATTATTGTGAGTTATTTCACCTTCAACAATATTTCCTGGAGCTTTTGACATACAGAAGTCTTTGTTCTGGAAAGATAGACCATTAGTAATATCAGCATAGTTCCATTCAGAATTTTCCAAAAGAGTATAACAACTGTCAATCAGCAGACACCGCATCATGACAAAAATACAACTAACTAAAGTCTTAAGAACAATTGATGCTTCAGCGAATGCGCATTGCATCATGACAAAATGGCCAGCATTGTTGTTTGTTGATTAACTTTTGTCCAATTAAAGAGTGGTCTGGCGAACCAAATGCATCATAACTCCTTTTTAATGACAAAAGGGTCCACCAGAAATTAATCATCATTAGTTTTAAAATCGTTAAATAGGAACCTTTGCCATGAATTGGGACATCCCATTATAGAAATTATTGATCCTAGTGGGAAAGAGGGACTACTAAATCATCAATATATGACTCGGTGGCCAGCTGAATTGTAAACTTATATAGTGTTAAGTGTTAAATGGACTATATCATATAAATAGACGGCACTCCAAAGACTTGAAGTTAACATGGACACAAAATTACAGCAGGATCCTTCTAATGCTCATAAGTGCTAGATAAACTCATCATTGGATACAAATTATGAAGTGGATATGAATATACATATGCTGTTCTGTTTCTTCTATGATGGTCTCACGATTCCTACTTACATTTCCATTCGCCAAGGGCACATTTCGTCTGAAACATAACACTTTTTCAACTCAAATACAAACCATTGACATCTGTTCGAAGAGAATTTTTCTATGTACGGCAAAGTATAAACCATCGTAAAGACATTAATTAAAAAAAAAAAAAAAAAAAGACATAAGTAACTTAGCAAGACCAGGAGCAAACAAAACAAACTTTCAACCAGCAGGAGCTGTACATACCATATTTCTGCATCGACTGGAACTCCCTGCTCTCAAATATACAACCGCTTTGTATTAGCTTTCTAAATAAGTGCATCAATAAAACTAAAATTTACACACGGAAAAAGGGTTAATCAAACCACAATATACCTTTCACTAGTCATTGCATGTAAGAAAAAAGCAGTTATTTTTTTCCAACTGTGTGTAACAAGCTTTCGAATTTGTATCCGTGTATTTAGTTTAGCACTGTATAGCAAGGAAAATAGTGATGTGGCACGAATGTTTCAAGGCACATCATCATTTTACCTGCTATAGATGGTTACTTACAGAGAAAGTTGTTGCACACAATTGAAAAAGAAAACATTTTTATTTCTTTGCATATGTTGGGTAAAAGGTGAATGTAAGTAATAAACCCATATAAATATTCAGAATGCAGCAAAAACGACCATCTTAACAGTTAAAACTCTTCTCTAATCTATTACAAAGGCAAGATTTAGTCGATTTGCTCGGTATACAAGAAATGCAAAAATCCAGCTAAAAGCTAGTCATGTTTATCACAAAAAGATCAACTACGAAGCTTTAAAACATGGTGATCTACAGATACGTTGCACGTAATACTAACTAATATTCATGTCGCAAATGCTAATCTGATCCTAGTCAACAGACAACCCTTGAAACTTAACTTCACCCGATCACTTCAACAATGTAATCAGCTTTTACTATCACGTGATACTTTATCCAGCATTTCATTTCTTATACTTCAAAATCAAGGTAAAGACTAATGATTTTATCAACTTCTTAATGATGAATAGATAATTTGTACTTACTACTTAATAATGTTCATACTTGAAATATAGTCTACAGAACAACTTAAAAGTCAACTATATGTTAGTCAATATCACAAAATAAAACTAACTATAAGCATTAAATACAGTGATCAAGTACTTACTACCAACTAATGTTCGTGTCATAAATTCTAATATGATCCTAGTTGACAGAAAACACTTACAATTAAACTTCAACGAGCAATCAACTTTTGGTCTCTCACATTGAAATAACAAAACGGATTCAACAGATAACTTGTTGAAATGAAGCTAAAAACTACCTAATGTTCATATATTTGTACTTATACTAACTAATGTACATATTACACACGTAAAAGAATGAGGTTTCTTGTTCACGTTACCCAGGGAGAGCGAGTTTTAACTCGGATGTACACGGCCTAACCGAGGTATCCAACCTTTTCCCGCCCACCGCCAAATGTGTTCCTAGTGAAGTTTGAACTCTGCACCTTTTGTGAGGAGTTCAGGTATTTACTTCTAATACTTCATAACATACTAATTCTAGTCATTTTACGGCCGCGTTTGGTTATTTAATTGCCGCTGTAATTATAAAGTGAGCAAATGACGTAAAGTTAAACTCTAAATGCTTCTTTTATCAGCGGCAAAACAAAATCCAAAAGCTAAGGCTCCAAAAATCTCAGCACTTAAGTCACACTATAAGGTATGTTTGTCCAGGAGCTTTTAAGAGCATCTTAGTAGCATTTAGCGTTTAATGTTTAGAACTAAAAGCTCGTTTAGCTTTTACGTCATTTTATGCTTTATAATCACTGATAATAGAGCTACTTAACTAAACACATTTATAAAACTGAGTTAATTTTGCGAAACATACCGATATATAATCAACTACATTGATCAAGAACTAACTAATCTTCATTATACAAACACTAATAAAAATTCAAAATGTAGCTAACATTACACTTGTTCTACTTAAAAAAATGAAAACTAACATGATTATAAATAAAAATATGGAAATGTGACAAGGGTTTACCGTTAGTTAAAATTATTTTCCGGTGATGATGAGATCTAATTATTTTTTAATTTTTTTTTGCTGTTAAGGGAATGATTAGAGGTGGTGTTGTGCACGATTAGTACACGTGTCGAGATCTTGAGTGTTGGTTAGTAATAGGACATTTGGGACTTTGAATACGTGGGTTGACACGTAACAATTTACCTTAAATTATTTGAAAGAGGTAAAGGAATAATTTTACTACAAGTTAATAGTTCAACTTGCCGACGTGTAGCTGTGCAACGGGTTCAAACTTGACTCGAACCCATAGTTTTAAAAAGCGAGGCGCGCTGCATGAATCCAATAAAAAGCAATACTTCTTGGCCATACGGCCTTTTTACTTTGTAGACGTAATGGGTTTTGGGATATTTTCTAAATATTAAGATAAGATACACGTACTTTATAAGTTATATACACGCCTTTTTAAGTTATATCTAATAACCCTAATTTGAAAAGAACTAAACACACAATCAAGTGCAGAACTATAGATTCGATCATTTTACAAATACGTAATCTCTCTCACGTCATGTTTTATATCTTGAATCGATTTTATTGATTGTTTATTTTATTGATTTGTAAATAACGCCATAAGTTTATTTTATCTTCAAGATCACATCATAGGGTGAGATTTGTATGATTTGCATTATGCCTGAATATTAATATGTTGCTTGCTTGATATTTGGGTTAAATTGTAAACTTTGTTAGATGTAAGTCGCAAGTGTAGGACACAAGATATTTACCGATATGGATTTTAATCTATATGTAGCTCATCGGCCAAATAATGATCCATTCGGTGTCGATAACCGATCCATTTTAATTTTTATAATGGCTATATGTGTCATGTATTAAGTATTTAATGTTATTTTGTGTTATTTAAGCTACATAAATGGTCACATGTATTATAGAAAAACTTAATGTATTTAGTGCGCCTCGATTCACGAATTCGCGCTTGGTATGATGCGCCGAGGCTCTTTGGTCCCCTTCGCGCCTTAGTGCGCCTTGAGTCTTTCAAAACATTGCTCGAACCGATCAAACTGATTAAAAGTAAAATGTGAACCAAAAATTGAACTGTGTAAAAGTAAAATTGAAATTGGACCGAATAAGTTTGGTTTGGTTTGGGTCGATTCAGCTAGTTCAGACTGAATAAGTAAACCAAGTAAAACCAAAATAGTTATACAAAACCAAAAAACAAACTGAATAAGGTTGGTTCAGTTCGGCCCAATTCAACTCGGTTTGTTGATTCGGTTCAATTCAGCCCAGTTCAGGTTGGTTTTCGGTTGATTTTGCTCGGCTTTAGTTCCGATGTCACTTTTCACGCAACATTTAACGATTTATTTGTAGCCAGTGTTGTAAATATCGGTCTTGGCGGCCGATATATCAGTGATATATCGCTTATCGGCGGTCCACCGATACGATATTTCACTTATCGGTCAAATTTATCGGTTGGTCAATATCGGTCAAATATCGGTCAAATATCGGTCAATATCAGTTATATCGGTCATATCGGTCAAATGTCGGTTAAATATCGGTCAAATATCGGTCAAATATCCGAATATCGGTCAAATATCGGTTAAGAGCGGGAAATACATAACTAAATGCATATACAATGTAAAATTTGTAATATTTATATAAAATATATAATTAAAAATATTAAATATAACAATAAAACTAATAAATATTTATAAATATGTATATAAAGTATATAAATACCTATAAAAAATTAATTTCTTTATAATTTAGGGTCTCCGTTATATCATCGATATATCGCCGCCAAGACCGATATGACGCTTGGCGGTGGTCGATCACGGAGGACCGCCAAGTCGATATTTACAACACTGTTTGTAGCTATTATGATACATGTTAAAAACAAAAAATGATATAAGTCATTCAAATTATTAATTTCGTGATAACGAAAAATGATAAAAGTTATTTAAATTATTAATTTTGTGATAGATATTCTTATCATTTTAATCAAAAGTATATTAATAATCGAACATTTTTTAAGTTTTTAACTTTTAAGCAAAGATATCTTTTATTGGGCAATTTTATATCCTTCCTCCTTTTATTTTCATATATAAGCTAGTTTCATATATACCTAAACATGTATTAAAAATATTGTAGATTATGTATTCAATACTTATACTTTAAGTATATATGAAATTAATCATAAAAGTATGGTGATATATTAAATTAATCTTTTTCTATTTATATATATAGCTGTTAAAATAAGTTTTGTTTTGCTTTTTAAACAGAAAGTGATTTAAAAGCGTTCAAAAATTATAATGTCTTTTTAAAAAGCTCTTTAAGATATTTATCTATACTATCTATAATAGAAAAATGGTCAAAGTGAAAAGTGAAAAGTCAAGAAAGTGAAATGTGAAAAAAATTAAAAAGGAAATGTTGAAATAATTAATTATGAGTAATTTCAACTATTAATACCTACATATGTTTCAAAAGAAAAACTATTAATACACATCGAAAATCGGGTTGACCCAGGACGCTTCTATTAATACACATTGAAAATCGGGTTGACCCAGGACGCTTCTATTAATACACATCGAAAATCGGGTTGACCCAGGACGCTTCAAACCCGGCGGTTTGACCCGGTTTAATTTGACCCGTTTTTTCGACCCAACCCGTCGGGTTGACCCGGTTTATATTGACTCGTTTTTTAACCGGAAAGGTTCAACCAGTTGAACCTCCCAGGTTTCAAAATATTATGTTAATCCTCAACTTTTCAAACTTTTACTATTTTTCGTTTATAACCCATAAACTTTTTTTATCACTAAAACTATCTTATTAAAAAGTACAATAAAATTTTCACAATGTACAATTTAAACAAGCTACAACATAATTCTAAGACTAAAATACACCGTTCGTCCCTGAACTTGGCTCGACGGATCGCGATGGGACGAACCTCGCCCTTTTCATCGCCACAGGTCCAAACCTTGGCCATTAAATGTCATATTCGTCCCTTGACCAATAACGCCTATGTCAACGCCTCTTTTCGTTAGTTATCGAGGGTATTACGCCCTTTCACATTTTTAACTCAACCTAGTTAATTCGAAACGGTTTATCAGATACCATCTTGATCGCTTCCTCCTTCTTCACACAAGCCTCACACACACTTTAACAATGGCGCACAAGGAGCTTACTTGTACGTATGTAATCGATGAGATGGTAAAATATGTGAAGGCAAAATATGGGATACTTGGTTAAAGAAGATGAAATGTCTGATGAAATGTTTGATGATTTATGCAGATTTGCGAAAGAAGCTCAAGTGATGAAAGGTTAGTTGGGTTTTTTTGTATTTGTGTTATTGGCATTTTAAGGGAGGAGCATAAATAACTCCAATTAATTTGACAGAAATCCGAGCGGTGTTAGAATCTGTCAAAAAGAGGGATTATAGCAAGCTAAAGGTATCTGACGATATGGTTGACTATGCCATGGCTACTTATGGGAATAAGTGGGATATAGGAGATGACATTGTTGATGTGATACTTGAAGACTTGTGGGAAAAATATGGGAATAAGGAGTCTGAGAAAGGTTAGACTTTAGAGTGAATGTTTACAAGCAAAGAAAGTTGTAATGGGTCAACTCGATTATTTCGCTTTTGTCTATCTTTCCGGATACTAACGTGAAAGCAAATGAAGTTGATGTCATCATTATTTCGACACATCCGATGATGAGCAAGGGAACATGTCTTCTAAGACCACTAATTCGAAGGTTCCACTTCCCAAGCTCCCAAAGTTGTACTTGGTCTTGTAGCGGTTGTGAGATGCTCCCAAGACAAATAGGAATGAGTGGTATGTGCCTCCCAAGGACCTCAAGTCTCCCCATGAATAAAAAGCCTCCCATCGAAGATCACCGTTATTTTTAGTTGTTGATGTAATGAAGATGTATATTTTTGGTCGATGATGGTTAATGAAACGATAGTTGTTAACATGTATATTTTGCTCCATATGGTGTAATTAGGTGGTGGTGTAGGTATAATTTTGAAATGTTGTTTTCATTTTGTGGTTTGCATTTGCATATCAAGTTTAGGGGGTGCTTGGGAAAACCCATTTTGACTTATAAGGTCAACATAAACCAAAATATTAGAGGAACCACACCGAATTGTTAGTATTTAAAATCTCTTTTGTTTGACTTATAAAGTCAACAGATTGAAATTGTAACCAAAATTCAATTATTATAACAAAAGAAGCACACAAACATATCAGTTAAGCTACATTTAGACTGAAAGACAACATAGCATTTCTTGCTAGGAATTCACTGAAAGACAACATAGCATGCCTTGGGCGCTCTCCACTTGTTATTTCAGTTGTAGGTGGTTCACTGTCTTCTTCATCATTGCCCAAGGATGCACCAAAAATAGTAGGTGCGTAAATATGTAGACCCATCACATATCCACCACTATCTCCGTGGTTGTGTTTTCCCGGTAACACCATCGCTACTCAGTATAAGATGTGTTTCCCTATCTCAAGGCACACCGACAAACATACCACATGAAAGCTCTATAAGGTGGACGCTTAGCAAAAAGGTCAATCCACTGCTTTTCCTTTGAACCCAACAATCAATGCATACCATTTGATAACCATTTTCTACATCCATGGTGATAATATGTTGGTATGATAAACAATTGTCGACTTAAGATGTATTATATAAGTAGAAGGAGTTGTGGTTGTTGAACAAGTAGATAAGGAGTAAAGACAACATAAATTCTTACAAGCTAGTCAACTTATAAAGTCAACAAAAAACAAAAACATGTTCAAACATAATATTGTCGATATTACAAATGCCTAGAAGAGTAGGTTTCACAACCTTCGAAACTCGCTGAATTTGTGCCTTCGAGCGTGAATTTTATCCAAGACATATGGATGTCTTGGATGTAACTCTTCCACAGACACTCCATAGTAAGTCGCCTCATACTCTGCATCTTCAATCCAATTTTCCTCTCCCATTCCTCTTCAATTCTTTTGTAAATTCTCTCCTCTTCCAAAACCATTGAATGCTTCTTCATCCAACCGGATCGCTCTTCATCTTCATCCAAATTTGTGTGTTCTTTTTCTTGCTCATAAAGAGCATCATAAAACTCTTGTTCCATAGTCTTCCTTATATCGCCTTCATCCATCCACTACAAAAGTTATACATTTGCACATCAACTAGAATGTAAACACTCTAGAACAATCGTTATACAAATGACAATTAAATGAATACTGTTGCCTTCGCCATCACAATGCCTTTTTCTACCTCGAACCTTACTTTCCTTTGTTGGTTTTGGTACCGATCCTTGTGACACTAGACTTATTATGTCCAACACTTTGACAATCGAGCATTTAACTGCTTACGAGCTCTAAATTTACCCATTTTGACTCAATTTCTCCGAAAGGGTTGGGTTTATGTATTTGAATTCAAATTTGTGGTAAATGTGAGAATAAGGTGCTTGCTATAAGTTAATGCAAGATGTGATAGGGACTAAAACCCGTGTCCCCTACACTCTAAACTGCTTGACCAAGGACCATAGTTCTACCAACACCCAATACAATCAAACCGATATAACAACTCTCTTAGACAAATACAACAATTAACAACATAATTAACAAATTAAAACACTAGAACATAACATATAGATTCATTAACTTCATATTAAACATTAAATATTCAAGACATATTTTTCCAAAAAAAGGGAAAACATAACCATAGCTTTTCCTTCTCAACACTTCCTAAGATCATCAAGAATTTGTTCCCGCCACACACCCGAGTGTGTTTGATGATCATCCTCCTTATCTCTAACGCCTTCAAGACATTAGCCTTTTGCTGCTGCGAAGATCCTCTATAACCTTGTAGTTCATCACCGTAGTTCGAAAGCCTTCGATCTCGTAGATGTATTCTCGGGTTTCCTTCATACCCGAATCAAGTCACCAAAGTGTTTTGGATTCCTTTAGAAATTTTGATGTCTTTATCGCTTTCTCCGATAAAAGAGAAATCAAGTCAAACATGTAGTCGAGTTCAAGCTTTAGCGAGTCCTTCAAGTAGCGGGAAGTCACCATCGAGGTTGATGAGATTTTCTTAGGATATGTTTCTTGTGATTGTTGGTATGCAATGGTATAGTGTATTAACCAATAAATACCAAAACAACCGGACGCTCCAAATTCAGAACTATTTGTGAAGTTAGCAAACAGAGAAAAGTCAAGTTTGTGTGAGAAAAGACGCGGAATTTTAATGCAAAACGGCTAAGTGGCCAAATTGAGGGACCAAGTGTGACATTTTAAACCTAATACCCCGCAACTTGGCCTTTTGCCTTCCTTGATACGCTTATACACAATTAATGTTTTGGGAATCACCAAAAGAACCCAACTAACAAGATCCGAAACTATAAACACTATCATAATAACCCCACCCAATTAACAAAACCCAATCAAAACGAACCTAACATACATCCACACGCACGCATCGAAACATACATCTAGTCAAACCCATTCTTAAAAAACTAAAAAGTAAGAATGAAGCGATGTACATATTCGCTCCACTTTTAAGGATGTGAAGGAAGAAGAAGGTGAGGTCCTGCTCGTAATCCACTATAATGGGTTTTTGATTATAGCTCACTCGTATGAACGAGGTTCATTAATTAATTTGTGTGCCTTTACCGATGATAGGGATATATTTAGTTCAAGCCTTGATAATGTGTTATCGACATTAATGAACAAAATGGGCGTTGTTTTTCGTGATCCTAAACAATCCCTAGAAAATGGTTTGCATTTGATTCATACCGATGTTGATGTTCATACTTTGTTTGGAATGATCAAACAAATGAGTCATTGATATCTTCAGAGCCCACAAGCCCCAAAAGTTAGCACAATTTTACTTAAAAACATCGCTTTTGAAGTTGTAGGTTGGGTAGAGCAGATGCTAGCTTTAGGATGCTTAGTCAACACCTTTAGGACTGAAGTCAATGGCGGGATAGATAAGAAAAAATGCGGGGGAGTGGAACCAGACACCAAGAGTGAAAGGTGGTGTAGTAATCAAGGACGAAGAAGGGTTGTAGCTAAAAAAGGACAAAATTAAAGGAAAAGAAAAAGGAAATATGGTTGAAGAAGAGGAGGTTTTGCCTAGAAAAAAAGGGAGAGAAGTTGTTCAAGAATTTAAGCGAGGTTTAGATGGGAAGAGAAGGCCAAATGGTCGAGTTGCGGGGTTTGATATTGAGAACTTGCCCGATTTTGACTTGGAGGAGAAGGTGAAAGTGGTTGGAGGTGTCGTCGCAGATGTTTCAAGCGGTGTTAAGACACCCTTTCGAGCAAAGAAAAGATTACAAACCAAGGCCCTAGCAATCGCTCGCCCAAAGACGCACCCTAGGTGATGTTTCATGATGAATACCATGTCATGTGTTAAATTCCATTGTCAGTAACACTACAGCTCATAACTTATATGTTTGTAATTTGTATACTTATTTTTGCGCATAAGGTGGCAAAGAAGATCATCAATTTAGGGCTAAAAGTTTTGTCGGTCCAACAGCTTCGGATATCAATCTCACTGTAGATCATTTGAAGATTCAAGATTGAACGCTTTGAAGTTGGGCCCAAATTCATCTTTTTATATTTTGTAACGAATCAAGAATTAACATGTATCGATAATGACCGTAGTATCGCTTATGTTCCGCTTTCATCAAACATCAGATATAGTCGATCGTTATAAGTCAACTAGCTAAGTAGTTGATAATGTATAAATTTGTTTGTTACTCCCGGATAAATTTCGTGAGTTATTACTCTTTACCAATTGACTTTTATGAAGTCATACTTAAGTGGTGAGGACTCGTGACACCGAAATTATTTGTTCAAACAATATCCCTTTTTGTTTTGGTGAAATAGTTCTTGAGTTAGAATTAACGGGTTGAGTTATAAATGTGAAAGGACCGTAATACCCTCCAATAACCAATGTAAAAGAGACGCTGACATAGGCGTTATTGGTCAAGGGACTAATCGGCATTTAATGGCCAAGGTTTGGACCCGTGGCGATGAAAAGATGCAGGTTCGTCCCATCGCGATCCGTCGAGCCAAGTTCGTGGATTTAACGGTGTATTTTAGTCTAATTCTAAATATAAAATAATTAAACATACTAATTAATATTATTTTTAAAACACCCTAAATGAAAAGTACATGTTATTATATACAACATACAAATTAATAAAACACACAAAGCTTCATACATGCTAACAAGTTGATGGTACATATAGTTTTGAAAATCGGATCGGATCAACGGTTCAACCGAAAACCGTGTCGCCACCCGCCTCGCTAACCAATAACAACCATCCGAAAACAACTAGAGAGGACCCAACCGTAGGGTTGACTTCGGCTTAAATCGACCCTTTTGACGGAACTGTTCAACCAGCTTGAACCACCCGGTAGTACCGGTTTCAAAACATTATGTTTAATCCCCAAATCTTCAAACTTTTATTATTTTTCGCTTAGAACCCATAAACTTTTTTAACACAAAACGATATGTCGCTATATAAATATATTATATATATAAGTTTTTTTTTCAAAACGATTATAATGTATTGCAATTAAAAGAAAATATATGCCTGCTACACATTTAACTTTTCAATAGCTAAATACGCTCATTTCAAAAAAAAATGAGGCTAAATGTGCCCAAATATTTTATAAAATAGCCACAATTAGCCATTTTTTTTTTTATTTTCGCTAATCACATTCACGCTAATTTTGACGCGTGTTCTTCTTAACAACGACACCATTAATCCATCCTTGTTAGTTTCACACGACAAGTGTGTTGTTAGTTTTATCTCATAACTAATGTTTACTTTCATTTTCATTAAATGTTTGTATACGTTGTTTGATAGATGTTAATAATTTTGTTTGCACTTTAGTTATCGATAAGACAACCGTTTGCAATTGCATTTTCACCTGCTCACGCTTTATTTTAAACGCTACACAAAACACTCACCACAAGATCACAAATCATTAATTATCCGACGCTAAATCATTGCTGCAGACGCGAAGACTTCGCTTCGCTTTAATTAATATAAATATATTTGTGAATCAATTTGTTTGTTTTCTTTTGTCATTTCATTCTTTTCAAATTGTAAATTTGACTTCTAGCTACTTTGTCCGGCTTTTATAAGCTCTAGTTCCATCTAATTTCGCCAAACGTTATTTAATAATAATTGTCGAGTAACATGAAATGAGCGCCGTTATAATGTTGTTGCGTGTTGCTTTTACTTTTTTGATCAATGTTTTCTTGTAAATGAAAAGTAGTTAAAGTGTACTACGTTAAATTTTTTACGGGTAGTTTTGACGACTCTCATTATGTTAATCATTATCATTATCATTATCATGTGCCTAAAACATGCCCGTCCTTCAAACAAAGTGTGGCTCAGGCCTTTCAACCACATCTAATAGAGAGGATGGATCGGTCCAAGGGACCGGATATGATCATAGTTTACATAAGTTCTTTTGTGTTTCGTGAAATCAAAGTTAGTTTATAGTTTGCATATGTATTGATATTGATATACATAATTGACCAATCTTTACAGAACAAGAATTAGAGGTGCAGTTCCAAAAAATGAGAATTAAAAGTGACAGTTTCATTTCATTTATAAAAAGGCCAAGCCAGTATGAAATAAGTAAGTGATCATCCGCGATAATAGCTTTCAAAGAAAATACTAATCAAAATTTGGTTTACTCATTGTCATTACAACATTTATGCTCATCAGTCGATGAGCGTGAAACTGAGCTTCAGACTTACTATTCTTAAACTGCCGATATGGCATAGGATCAATACAAAGAACATACATCCTAATATGCTATAACGCTTTTTTACCTTGATACATATTTAGTATATTCAAAGATTAGTTGACATCTGCAAATGGACTTCTGTTTGGCGACCCTGCGCTTACTTGATGATGATGTTTCAGTTTGCTTCCATTTTCCACACATTTTGTTCCGTTTTCGCACGCAATATTTGTTGCTGCTAAAAGATCTGCAAAGGATGGTGTTCGCATTGCCTCTATGGATGTCAAGCTAGGCACGTCTATTTCACGTTTTCTTGGATGACAATTCTGGTCAACCTGTTATTACCACCAACAATATTAGAAGCTAATCTGTAATACTTAAAAATGGATCTTCTTAAGTGATAAAGTGATGATAAGTATATTCAGATAAGGGAAACAGGTTAAATGGCTAGAAAATGTTTAAAGGCACCCAAATTATCGTAATGCATATGTTCCTACATCGCTTTATTACAAAAATTTAGAGCATTATTGTGATGATTTCGTTTGGGTCAACCCAACCGGACACGTACTATATTTACCTGTTTTGACCCAAACCCATTTCCTCCGTTTACCAAACCCACACGAGCTGTTTGGCCACCTTAAGTATTTTGGCAAGTATTGATTGATGGTTTACCTGATAATCCTTCTTTAGGCCCTCTGTTTGGTTTAGCATGCTCTTCGTGCTATCACCATGCTCGTCTTCTAGGGATGTCAGGTGATCCAAGCATATCTTTGACATGGAGTCAAACTCAATTTTCATTTCTTGGTCCAACATCAGTGAATCTGTTTGTGATACAATTTGCACAATTATGCTATCAGCTCCACAAGTTTAATAAACAAAGGGATTTACGTATGATTCTAGTTAAGATTACCGTTAACACATGATTTCAGATAACCAGCATCTGATTGAAACTTTTTATCCATTGATACGTGTGCTGCCGCAATCTCTTCACTTCTTAGGTTATTTACACGAGTCGTTTCCCTACACAAAAGATTAAGTGGTCATGAGCATGACAAAAATAAAACATTTTGTGATTAGTTTACGAGTATACATGTATAATGTATAGTACCTTATAAATGATTCTGTCTCAGCCGTATTTCTCTCATTAAGGCTGTTGATGGCTAACTTTGTGTTATCCCAATGTTGTAAGGATTTCCCAACCTTGTTTGTACTGCATTTTAGAGTAAGATGAATCCTTATAAAAACCGAATTAACTATCTAAGAAATACTCCATCCGTCCATGATTATTGTCCTCAAACATTAAACACACAACTTAGCATTTAATAGAGGTTTTACCTAGTAGAATTCAAATTTACCCATAAAACTTATAATCCCAGTCAAATTTTGAAAAGCGAAACTACTAAATTCAAGTGGACAATTATTTTGGCACTATTGGATGGAAGGAGTAGCATTAAAATATCACTGTAAATCTTACCATTCTTCAAGGGAGTTCTCCAACAAAGCCTGACTTTCGGTAGAAATAAATGTATCTTCTGTAAAACGAGCTTTCGCTTTCTCTATGTATTTATTCACCTCAATCTTTCCATCATCAGATACTTGCATCATATTAGATACGTCTTGCAACATCATCTTGTTATCTTGTGAACTCACCTCATCAATGTTTCTTGATACCTCAGAAACCTGATCACAAATCGGATTTCAGTGAATGAATTAACAAAATTTACTAAACATGATATATACAAACAAAAACGGTTCTTAGGCTCACCCTCAAAGTTTGTTTGGATGTCAAGTTCCTTAAGATTGCTGAAATGTTTTCTATTGCCAACTGTTCTTCTTTAGCTGAATCTTCCTGTGAGACAGAAAATTAAGATCTTAGGTCTTAACTTTGTCGTTATGTATAAAGATATAATATAGCCTCGATCATCAACTTTACCTTGAAATTCTTCTCAAATGCTGCTAGCTGGTGAGATCTAGTTTTATGATTTTCCTCAAGAACTGCCATGAGTTTAGTTGCTCGATGACTCAGATTGTTGAAGAAATCAACTGTTGCCCTTGAGATATCATGAGCAGACATCAAACTTTTATGTAGTCTCTATATAACCAGAAAAAGATAATTAGGTCAAAACCAGATATTTAATGTTCTGAGCATCATATGACCATTAGTTGGAATGAAAATATCAGTGACTACAATGCACTACACTAACAAGAAGATTATTACAATTGAAATTATGTGAGGTATAAGAGGAACACTGGTACCTCTTCATTTTGTTGAGCGGATAAAGCCAGCATCTGCTTTTGTTCAGTTATAGAGTTCTGGATATCACAAGTGGCATTCTTAGCCTCCATTACTGCGTTCTCAAAAATCTGCATACAAAATAAAAGACAACATAAGCTATCTCCCACAATCTTATAACCCGTGCAACAAATAAAAACTTCGATTATTGATTGCCAATAAATCGCTACTATTTTACCAATTATCCTTCAGTTTCACTTTAGTATTATAGTTCAGAAGGGAAAAAAGCTTAATTAGAACATACATTTTCAAGTGCCATTATCTGATCTGATATTCTAGACTTCATATGAACCAGGTCAGAAGAAGCTTTTATTTGCATTTTGTCCATAAGCTCCTTTAATGTCATCATGCCTGAAGTGTAGGAGTCTGTTATATTGTTGATCCTTGATTCCAAGAGCTCGGTATTCTGGTTAATAAGAGTGAATGTAAATCAGCACTAAAATTATAAACATAAAGAATTAGTTGATAAAGATAATCATGGAGCTAATTTCTTACGTTATGTTTACTAACAAGAAACGAAGAGACATGTTCTTCCATGCATCTCAGTTGTTGTTGCTGTTGTGAAACTGAACTCAAAACGATTTTCTGCAGGTCTTTTAAGCTGTGATCTATCTGAACACCAAATGACAAAAGCAGCCCATTGTTTTCTACTTCTAACTTGTTCTTATGATCTATACAGAACAGTTATAATATTAGTTTTTATTACCTACCATATTTCGAATGAATAAGGAAAGCGGATTTACCTATTTTGGAAAACAAGTCAGTCACATCTTCTGATGCATCGTGTAATTTGTTTCGAAGACCTTTTGCATGCTCAACTAGACAATTCTCTGTTTATATGACAACATTCAAATAATTTAAGATTGTACTCATTTTGGAAAATAAAGGCAAAACGGTTTAAAGTCAAGATTTATGTTTCACCTGAATCCAAAAGTTTGGAGATGATGAATTCCTTTTTCTTCAACATTAACATGGCATCCCTATGTTTTCCTTGAATATCTAGCAAGGCCTTGTTAGTGTTCTCCAAATTTTCCTGAAAGCAATATACAAAGGTGCTATAAGAATCTATCGATGAAGTTTATAGCCGAAAGTTAACAGCTCATTACATGCACACATACCTTGCAATCTTTAAGGTCACTCTCAAAACTCAACCTCTTTTCTTGTTCACTTTCGTAGAGCTCGCGATATTTAATTACTTCCTGCAATTATAAAACGATATTCATTGACCTACTTGCAGCAAGCCTAACAGTTTTGTTGCAAAATGAAGAACTAATGCTACCTTCTCACTGGTGTTTAGATCAATCTCTAGTTGCTCTATCTTTTCATCCTTCAACTGTAATAATGATGCATCATCAATATAACATCATATAAATAAACAATATTGTTGACAACAAAACTTGGTAATGAGATAGATTTAGCAAAAAGTAAATATTAAAGATTTGATGCATGCCTTCTTTTCAGCTTCATCCTGTGCAAATCTTTCATGTGGAATATAGACGCCGTTCTTTTCCCTAGCTGCCCGGAGATCTGCATAGATTGGAATACGATAAAGAGTAATAAGCAACATTGAATAATTCTTGATTATGCCACAAATTATGGGTAATGTTAGTGTGATTCAAACCTTGTTTCATTTTCTCGATTTCCAAATACATATCTTTGAGCAGCATAGCTTTAGACATTTTCTGATTAGCCTGCAATAAAGTAAGTAAAATTCAGATGCATGAAGGGTATCTATAAACAGAAAAATGAGGTTATAGAATATCATCCATGCTGACCTCTGGTTTGTTCTTGATGTTTTTAGCACGATGTGCGTAGTCTAGAGTGCTTAATGTTTCTTCTAGACAATGAGCAGACGGAGAAACTGTTGCAATGATGCAAGTTTTGGTCTTCCCACCAAGTGAGTCTCTTAGGAGTCTTGTCAGCTTACTGTCCCTGTAAGGAACATGACCCGAATGTTCCACAAGTGAATTAATGCAACGCCCCAAAGTGAGCAAGCTCTTGTTAATTTCCCCAGCTTCCCTTGCTCTACCCTACAATCAGAAGAAATGTTGCCTTATTAAAAGATAAGGTGGCAAATAAGAAAGGTTCAATCAGTTAAAAAAAGAAACTTGGCAAATAGATCAAGGAGGTCCAAATATCTAAAAGTCTACCCGTTTTTCCAACTTCTAATAAAAAAATGTTTCTTTACTTACATCTCGGGCGCCCGAGCGAGATATATTTTCTGATCCAGCCAAATCAACAAGATTAAGCTTTCCGTATCTAATAAGTTCCTCACCACCAACAGTTGCTTGTTTGACATGTACAGTTATTGTGAATACTGAATGAGAACGGCTACAAAATAAACAAAACAAAACCATGTACTTAAGTAACAAGATCCTTCTAAAACAAATCCAGAGTAAGAATCAGTTTAAGTCTACCTGCTGTGCTTATTTAACAGGGTATCTGCAGTACGCCTTCTGGCAGCACCTCGTTCTAAGAGGTTATAAATTTCATTTGCGCTGTAAACGGCTTCTTCTTCCAAACCTCTAACAAAAACACAACCTTTCCCATCTTCCATTAATGAAATCGGCTTCTTTTGCTTCTCCTCCGTAGATCTTGAGTAGTCTTCGGTGGTAAGAAGGTCGACTATTTCTTCATTGTAAAGTTCCAAGAAAGTAACTTTCATGCTATAATCAGCATTTTGAGCCTCTAAGGTATCGAAAATTTGACGAACTGCTCTTGGAATTACACCAGCCTCAGCAGGTAACTCTCCGCCCTTGAATATGAGTAATTCAGTTAATGCAAGTAAAATTCCGTAAGTTGTAACTATTTCATAAGGTACATGCAAAAATTAAAACTATTTCAATTACCTTATTTCTCATCCCTCCCTCCATTGTGTATGTTTTACCCGTTCCAGTTTGACCATATGCAAACACAGTGCAATTGAAGCCCTCAAGAACTTCATTCACAATAGGAAAAATTGCTTGGTCATATATTGATCTCTGCTGTGCTTTGGGTCCAAAAACCTTCAAAAAAACACCAAATAATCAGTAACTTATCATGTCAAAACTAAGCTTTACATCTGTCTTAAACCGGCTTATAGTACACAGATTAAATGACGTACCTTGTCAAAGGTGAAGACTTTGTCCACTTGCTTGTTAGCAACATTCTGCAATATTGATACTTCTCTTTTGTTTTCATTACATGTTATTGCCTTTGGTACATTGCACTTTTGCTCGTCCTCGCTCAAGGGCCTATTAGTACAGTAAAACGTTAATACTTTGAAGATAATTCTAATTCACTTTCGTGCAAGTACAGCACATCCTAAATTATGCATAGAAGCATAGCAAGTTGGCACTACCCTGACTTAATTATCCCATAGATAAAAGGTCGGTTACAAATTTACATGCTGAACTTGATAGATCCGATAATATACATAAATCCATGGGCTGATGTCACATAATAGCAACATACTTATCTCTGTCATTATACACAATGTTGTGTAACTTTATTCAGTTTAATTCGGTAAAAGGGTTTCATTTTCACTATTTCTTATGTCACAAGGATAAAAAAAAATCACTATGTTGCAAAATAGTCATTGTTATTAAGGTAAAATAAACGATGAGAGCTGAATATTTAACCAAGTCCAGTGACTAAATTTGCACGATTTTAATAGTATAAGTAGAACCATATTGGTAATTGTTACTATGCCACGAGGTAAATTATTCAGTATGTTACGCAATGGTCATTGTAAATTTGAAATTAATTTTAAAAAAAACAATCAACAATAATAATGAACAGATTATTTAGTCTAACGACTAAATTGTCACGGTTTTAACGAAAGTGCTGGACTAAATAAAAGAACATATATGTTACCTGCATCTAAGCAAAACTTGAATATTAACTTCACCCCGATCTCTCTCAACTCTACTCGAATTCCAATCAATACTTCTTGAATCGGGTCTCCTCCGTTCAGGTCTAGGAGTATAAAACGGCATCGGATTAGCCATCATTCCAACTCCCACTTTCCCACTCTGATCCGGAGTCATTGACGATGTACTCCTCTTATACTCCATCTATACAAAACCCTAAAAAAACAAAAAAGATAAAACCAATCACTTTACTTATTTTTTTTTTTACCTTTCATATAACAAGAACAACGATTCAAGATCGAAACTTGTTGGAAATAACTCGTGTTTTTCACTGATCAAAAACCTGAACTAACAGATCAAATGTGATCCTTTTTTTATCACCTATGAAAAATCCTAAACTAATAAAAACAACACATAGATTACTAAACTTTATTTTTTTTTACCTTTGATCAAACTAAGGTTTTACAGATGATTCAAGATTGAAATTCTTTTATTAAAACTATGGTTTTATCGCCTATCGAAATCCTAAACTAAAAACACAAATTAGTTTTTAGTGTTTTTACACCCCTTTTTCATTTAACCACCACTAAGGTACCCTCGTTAGGCCGCGCACATATGAGTCAAAGACACGGCCTCCCCGGGTAACCTAAACATAAAAAACCTCATCTTTTACAAAAAAAAAACACAAATTAAACTATATCAGTTACTAAATCTTTTACCTGTGATTGAGATGAAGGATGGTTCAGGATTGAAAATTTTACAGTTTTTTACTGTGTGAAACTGTGTGTGTGTGTGTGTTTTTAGGTTGAGAATGTGAATTGGGTGATAGGGGGGGTTTGATTTGATTTTGATTTTTGAGTTTGAGTTTTTGCTAACGGCTACAATTTATTTGACTAATTGTGGACAAGGTGGGACCCACTTGAGTTTTTTTATAAAATTTGAATGTTACAAATTAAGGCGCCTTGCCAGTTGCCACTATATAATAAACGGGCCGGATCAAATCTTGTAAAGCAACTTAGACAAAGTTAATTGGACTCATACGATGTTTCATTTTCACATGTTTTTTTTGGGATTATATATATTTTCTTCAAGTTTTGTGCCTATTTTTGACATCGAGACAGGATATAAGGAAGTAGAATATAACATATGTTACTCGTATCTCAAGATAAACTCGAAAGCAAGGAGGCTGCTTTCAGGGTGACCTTCGGCAAGTGAGTGCGGTGAGAATGCTAAAAAAAATGCATGTGTGAAAATGACCAAAGAAAGTGTGAAAAAAAAAACATGAATAAGAATGCAAGAGACAAAATATATAAACAAGCAAACAAGCAGAGCAAACATCGAACCGGCTATCTCATTGGTTCTTCGTTAGACCAATACAAACGTTTTAAGAAAGAGAATGACATTTTATATGTTACTGGACATAACTTGTTCAAATATAACAATATATCGCATAATTTTATGCCATCCATAATGAGCTTATGATTTCGACGCAAGAGGAAAAAAACAAGATAAATTATGAAATGCATCATACGACTGCTCAATGGGAAAAGTAAACTGTGGCATCGGTCAATCCATTGTGAATAGTTCTATGTCAACATACATATATAAATGTCGTCAATGCTCATTTTATTATTAAACACAATGTTATAGGTCAATGAACCTTCTTTTTCCCATTTTATTATTAAACCAATAAATGTATGTCATAGTGGGATGATGGTTTTGCCATTTTTAATTTTTAATCAAGTTTAATGGGTTATGAAGGTTTGATATAGAAATGTTCAATACTAATTTTGCATTGTGTTGCACCCTCAAATATACTATGCATTGAGGATTAAATAAAACTTTGCATTATACTGAGTTATTTTTTTTTTAATTGTTTAGTTTGTTTAAAAATTGTAAAGAAAATAAATTATGAGTGGTGTGGCCTAAATAGCATGTTATGAGTGAAGGGTGTTTTGGTGTGTGAGTGTTTAAGAACTCACCGAAAAGAGAATTTGCACGCCACCATACCCTAAGGCCATTCATGATAGATATACTAATAGTACGTTTATTTCTTTTATTTATTCAGTGTTACTTTGTCTTCTTCTCCATCTTATCTTTTTTTCACATCCTCTTTTTTATCCTCTTTCTTCTCAAACCAATTTAATAACCTAAATTCTACGTTAAATTTTATGGTGATAATCATTTAAATTTTATAACACCTCTTTAACAAATAGTTAGAAAGACGTTACTTAAATAAAATACAAGTATTATAACTAAATTTTACACTTGAAAGAATGAATAAGAAAATACCTTTAGGTGAAAGTAGGATGGAGGTGGTGGTGTAAATTTTGTTAAAGTGTTGGGTTTATTTATAGTAAAATTATTGTCTTGCTTAAGCAAGTATAGGTATACACCTCCTCCTTTATAGGTTAGATGACTTAGTTAGTTAAGTATGAGTTGACAGTTAAAGAAAATGACAAACCAATCCTATAAATTGCTAGTAAGCATACATAGTTCATAATAGTGAATTGATACTTACATCACATTTTTTTATCCAAACACCGTATCACAATAATGCATTATAAAGTGTTGGTTTAGATCGTAAAATATTGTGAATGCACAAATTATGACCTTCTTTATACGTTAAAAGTTATAGGATGATGAAAAGATCACCCCATTTATAATAGTGGTATTACTTGATGATTATTATACTATTTTAAATTTATCCAAACACCATATTACATGAACTAACAATGTACATAATAAAGTGTTAAATTTTAAACCATGCATTCACTTAATATAATTTGACATTTTCGTTAAAGCTATCTATAGACATATTTAAAGTTTAATTTGTTTTAACAAGGTCAAAAATTTTATTATGTCAAACAACTTTTTTTTTTTTAATTAATAAAAGAAACGCCATAATTTTTACATAACATAATATAGATGTTAAAGTTGCCATCGTGGCGATGCCAATTGAAGTTGGGCATTTCATCATGGAGTGTACTGTTGACGCCATTGCCCTTAGGCTCCAGAGCCCGGAGCTTCCCAATAGAATATTGTATTGCGTTAACGCTCGCACAACTAAAAATGTCATAAAGACTGATCGACCAGACTTCAGACAACACCTTATGGTTATGTCGAGTGTGACTTATCCTAGTGAGTAAGAGTTTTATCGAGAGAACCATACCATAAGGACTCTTATTTTCTATAACTTAACTTGAATAAACAGGTCGAGTGACTTAAAGCAAGATTCATACATGATTTATGTGGCTGCTCCTCCTTCCACATATATCATGCGGATTAGGTTTACCGCAATTTTGGCATCAATAATCAACGGAGTATCTACTTTCCTCTTAATTCATTGTTATCCATGTTGGCCTCATTATTTTGTCGAATGCTCTTTACCAAGTGTTGCAACTTTTCGAGGGTGATGGTTTCTTATACTTGCTTCTTTAATTGGTAACAGTCGTTCGTGAAGTTCCCTTCGTTTTTTGGTAGTCATAGTATCTATCCGGGTATTTCTTTTCGGCTTATGTGGTCACTGACGGAGCTGACACGAACTCGTAAATTTTATTTATCAAGCTTTCTTTTTTAGGCTTTTCGTGAACGGGGTAAATATTTACTTAGATATTTAGGCATAGGGTGAGGGAGCTCCAGTGGGTCGTTCGATGGTTCCTTTCGTATCCCTCCGGAGATTTTTTTCAATGGCTCAATTGACTATTTTACCCTGACATATACCATTAAGGGATGTCATGTACTTGAAGTTTAACTTGTGAGGATGATAATTTCCAATAGTATTGTATGTACAAATATTCGTGTACTCGTATGGATGTGTGTTGATAGATCCAATGCATGGACCTTTATGAGGCGGGAGAGGTCTCACCCCAAAATTTACGACACCTAATGTAAATATTGTAGGTTTTAGGGGTAATTTAGTTGAGGTTATAAATAAATCTCCGATTTGGCCCCCCCAAAATAAATTCGGCCCCCCAAAAATAAATGGCCAAGTTCCGCCACTGGATAGATCCGAAGGATATTTTGACGTGTGATGTGATACTATCGATTAATATCAGTGTTGGGTGATCTATGTCATAGTGAGATATGAGATGGGATGAGGACATTGTTCGAGGGATCAATAGATTAACATGTCAATGTCGCAAGGTCCCGTGATCTCTGGGTGTTACGAGCTTTGAGTGTTGCAAGCTTCAAATCTAACTTCCAGTGTTGCTGGAAGCAGAGTATCGGGTGTTACTAACTTTGAGGTTTCCTTGTCAGAGCCTGCTAAGATAAGCAAATTGTTAGCCTCGCCATGCGCACCCACCCGTGACCAAGCTCCGGCGTAAGAATAAGTACCTATATAGAAAATAAGAGAATATGAGTGAGAGAGAGTGTAGTAATGCTTACCAAGTGAAGTGATTGAAGGGTATATATAATACTGTGCGACACACCTTTTTAACTGGCAGTTCGTGGCTCAAGTTTGTTCTGCGAGTAATACGCTAGACGCGCCGATCCATTCAAACTCATAGGCCCGAGCAAGATGTTTTTGGTGTTATGTTTCTTTGTTCACGGTGCTTGCTTTCTAATCTACCGGTTAGCAGATTGCTCCATTTCAAGGTGCTAATGCCTCCAAAACTGACTGGGTTCCACCTAAGGTTAGTATCTCCTGAGGACTGCCTTTGTTAAAAATGGCTCAAGACGGGGACTGAATTATCGATACATCGTCAAGTATTGACAAGGTATGATTAGTAGCAAATTTAACAAACCATAGAGAGTGGTTTTGCACTTTACTCCATATTATATTTATATACCTTTCCCAAATATAATGTAATCAAACTAAGACAAGTTAAAAAGAAACATGTAAACACAAAATTGGGCGAAGGTATATTAATCTTGATTGTAACATCATAACAACATTCGAAACAAATTGGACTTGTTTTATAAAATTGAAGTTTTACGTAAACCGATTGCTTTTGGAGTTGTATTTAGTAGTGTAAATTTACACTTAGGTTGTTCAGAATAGTTGTTATAACAATAACAGTAGTTGTAAGCAGTATCAATTTTTTCTCATAGATGTAAAGATGGTGATAAAATGATGTGCTAAAAAGCTAACATGACGTTAAGATGAAGGTAATCATTTAGGCTTAATAGAACAAAAATAAAGGAACCGAATTTTATGTAAGGGACGATAAAACTAAAAGAGTTAATTTCATAAATGGTCCATGTGGTCTGTCGGGTTTAACAGATTTAGTCCATTTACTTTTTTAACGGGTATGGTCCCTGTGGTTGCGACCCGTAACGGGTTTGGTACCTTGACCAATTTTTCCGTTTGTTTGACCGCCAAATTTACAGAAATGACATAAATACCCTTAAAAATAAGGTCTATGTGGTTTGTGGGGTATAAAAAATTTATTCCCTGTTTTTTTTAATTACGTTTTGTTCGTTTTCATACGTTTTTAACTGTTTTCGTCTGTTCTTTTAAGTTTTTATCCGTTTTTCTTACTTTTTCGGATGTTTTTATCCGTTTTTATACGTTTTCGTCCGTTTTTTTCCGCTCGTTTTTATATGTTTTTGTCCATTTTCTTACGTCTTCGTCTGTCTTCGCACGTTTTGGTCCATTTTCGCACGTTTTGGTCACGTTTTTTTTCAGGTGACGAAAAAAATTCAAAAAAACCCAATATTTTTTCACGTTTTCGTCCATTCTACAAGAAATATTTCAGAAAAAGATTCAAAAAAAAACTTTAAAAACAAATTTTGGAAAAAAAAATTCGAAATTTTTTTTTTTGAAAAAAATCCGAATAAAGGATTAAAAAAAATTGAGAAAGAATTTCGAAAAAAATTTTGGTTTTTTTTTTAAAAAGATTTGAAAAAGAAAAGAATTTCGAAAAAAAATATATATTTGAAAAAGGATTACAAAAAATTCGAAATTCTTCTCCTATTATTTTTTATTTTTTTTCGAAATTCTTTTTCAAAATATTTTTGTTAAAATTTCTTTGTAATCCTTTATTCGATTTTTTTTTCAAAAACATTATTTTTTCCGATTTTTTTTTTCGATTTTTTTTTTCAAATTTTTCTTTCGATTTTTTTTCTGAAATATTTTTTTTAGAAACTTTTTTCATCACATGTGAAAAAATGTGCGAAAACGGACAAAAACGTAAGAAAACGGACGAAACATATAAAATCGTATCAAAACGTAAAATGGATGAAACGAAATGAACGGATGAAAACAGTTAAAAAAAATGAAACGTAATAAAAAATATGGACTAAATTTGGTATACCCCACAAACCACAGAGACCTTATTTTTATGGGCATTTTTGACATTTCTATAAATTTGACGGTCAAACAAATGAAAAAATTGGTCAAGAAGCCAAACCTATTACGAGTCGCAACCACAAAGACCAAACTCGTTAAAAAAAAGTAAGGTGTCGTTTGTTTTTTCTCAATAAGCACTTTTTTCCTCTTTTAACTTCTTTTGTCTGCAGGAGGGAAGATGTTTTCTGTTTGTTTTTTTGCAGACAAAAGTGATTTTTTTCACTTCTTTCCTCTTCTAAATTTCGACATTATCTTTCACTTACTTCTTCTTCACAAACCCAACATCTCTTCTCAATATCTTACATCTTTTTACGTTTCGTCCGCTTTTTATGGTTTCGCCCTGCTTTTTTACGCTTTTGTCCGCTTTTTACGTTTTGCCTAATTTTACGCCGCCCGCTTTTACGTTTCGTCTGTTTTTTACGTTTTCATCCGTTTTCTTAAGTTTTCGTCCGCCTTATTACGTTTTCATTCGTTTTCGTCTGTTTTTTAACTTATTCCTCCGTTTTTTATGTTTTCGTCCGTGTATTTACATTTTCGTCCGCTTACCGCTTATTACGCCGTCCGCTTTTACGCTTTCTTCCGCTTTCTTTCGCTTTTGTCCGCTTTCACGTTTCGTCCATTTTTTTACGTCGTCCGCTTTTTTTTTTTTTTTTTTTTTTTTTTTTTTTTTATTTTTTTTTTTTTCTGCTTCATCTGTTTTTATGTTTTCGTTCATTTTTACGTTTTCTTCCGCTTTTTATGTTTTTCTCCATTTTCGTCCGCTTAACGCTTTCATCCATTTTTACGTTTTGTCCATTTTCGCTTTTTGTTCTGCTTTTACGTTGCCTTTTGTTTTTACGTTATAGTCGGTTTTTTACGTTTTCGTCTATTTTTTTTACGTTTTCATCCGTTTTCATATGACTTCGTAAGTTTTTTGTACGTTATTTTACATTTTTTACATTATCTTACTTAATAAAACTTATGATAATGTAAGAAAATGGACGAAAACGTAAAAGAAATTATGAAAACGTAAAAAAAACGGATGAAAACGTAAAAAAAATGACGAAAACGTAAAAAACGTACGAAAACGTAAAAAAAATTGACAAAAACGTAAGAAAACGGATGAAAACGTAAAAAATAGACGAAAACATAAAAAATGATTAAAACGTAAAAAGTCGAAACATAAAAAATGATTTAAAACGTAAAAATGACGAAAATATACTAAAGCGTAAAAAAAAAGAAGAAAAACATAATAAAATGGCCGAAAACGTAAAAAAACAGACGAAAACATAAAAAAAACGATCGAAAATGTTAAAAAAACATACGAAAACCGTAGAAAAACCGAATGAAAACGTATAAAGACAGACAAAATGTGAAAAACGGACGAAAACGAACTAAAGTGTAAAAAGTCAGAAAATGGGCCGAACTTATCTTTCCAAATTCGTTAGCAAGCCCAATTTACAAGAGCAAAAGCAAAAGAAGAAACACTCGAAAGTCACGTCACGTGCCCTTAAAGCCACTAATCACGTGCCAAACACCCAACCCGAAAACTCAACCACAGTTACTTTTTCCCATTTCCATTCCCTTTTCCCCCAAATAAAAAAAATCTAGGGCTTCATTTTCCCCCAAATCATAAATTATCACAATTGGATCAAAATTTATAAAATTGAACGCATGTATTCTATAATTGAGTTAACAGATCGTGTGAAGTGATGGAAACGCAACGAATAATGGAGTTTCCGCATAGAATTATGGATAAAAGGCCCAGAAAACGGCCTCGATTGGCTTGGGATGTTGTTAGTGATACTCAGCATCTCAATCATCCAAACAAGGTCTTAATTTTATAAATTTTGATAGTGATTGATGACGTCATCAACTTTTTATAGATTTTTGTTATTCTGTTTGTTAAGTTTGTGAATTATGTGAAATTTGTGTTTTTGATGATCTTAATTTTAATAGTGATTGATGACGTCATCATTTATTATAAATTTTGTTTAGAAGGTTGAGTTTTAAATGATTTTAGTGAATTTTTTGTTTAATTATAAAGTAATTTTACAGATTAGTTTGTTAGGAATTTGTGTAAGTTATATAAAAGGCGTATTCGAGCTTTGTATAAACTTGGGATTAGATTTAGGAATTAGATCTGTTTTTGCTTGATTTTATAATATTTGGATAGATTGTGTATATGATATGGTTATGGATCTGCTAAGCGTATAAACCGCTAGATCTACGAGCGACTTGTACAGAATGATAAGGATGTGTTAGTTTTTGCAAGTTACAAGTTTTGAATTGAGATGAACCGCATAATGGAAATATATTTTCTGATTATACTTCTGTAAAAATAACTAGTTTGTGAAATAGTGTTAGGATTTGCTTATTTTGTAAATATGCGATATACTGGATAAAAACGATAGTTTGTTGAAAAAGTTTTGATTAGATATGATGGTAAAAGAATAATTCAATTTCATCTCAAATAAGTGTTTTGAAATAAGCAGGGTATGAAAAACTTCTTATTCTACCTGCAAACAAGCAGACAAGCAGTTTGTATGATACAAAACTGCTTCTTTTTAAAAGTAAGCAGAAAATAAACAATCCCAGACACCACCTTATATGGAAAATAGAACTATTTTGTTCTCATTGCTACATGAGATGCAGATTTCTGGTACTCTTTTCAGATACGTAACTCTGAATTAATAAGCCTTGAGTAATGGAGTAGTTAGTTGGTTATCATACAAGCTTACAACTTGGATCTATAGTATATATAGATAGATTTACGAAAGTGTGTTGTTTAGATATCATTGCTCATTTCTGATGCCTCGATGCTTGTTTCTGATTCAGGTACCTCCCCCTGTATACTGCAGACAGGATTTTGTAAACGGGGCTGTCCCCATTTTTTCTTATTCGTCAATTTATTACAAAGGAATACCTCACAATGGTTCTCTCCATGGAGGCCAGATGATAAAGAAGGCCACTATACTTTTGCAGTGGGAGAGAATATCACTCCTCGATGTAAGTACACTGTAGCTGCCTAAAAGTCATTGTTTTCCATGTTTTTATTCAGCACGGTAATTGGGTAATAATATAGAGGCTTTTTTGACTGACACAACTGTTTTATATAAGAGGATTCTGGATTATGGTTATCTTATGTAATTAGTATACTTGTATATACGTTGTTTTATAGTTTACTTCATCTAATTGATTACGTTAAAATGTCATGCATTGACAATGCTTTGTTTCTCAATTGCAGATAGGATATTGAGCAAAATGGGCGAAGGTTAGCTATTGTCTAGTATTATGCATCTTCAAGACAATCATAATCTTGGAAACCGAATTTCTGTTTCGGTTTGTTTTTCTGTCTGGAGTTGTAACTAATCATCTTTGTGATTTTATTGATGAAATCAACATAGGTACTTTTGGGCAAGTTTTGGAGTGTCTGGACAATGAAAAGAAAGAGCCTGTAGCAATAAAAATTGTCCGTTCAATAAGCAAGTATCGCGAAGCTGCCATGATTGAGATTGACGTTCTACAGAAGCTTGCCAGGCATGATGTTGGTGGCTCACGGTATGTCTCTTTTATTTCTATTAAATTATTGGTTGTAGAAATTAAAGCCATGGTGGTGTAAGCGGTTTTATTTTTGCAGTTGTGTGCAACACGGAATTGGTTTGACTATCGTAATCATATTTGTATCGTAAGTATCTATTGGTGTTTGCAATTTGATTAATATGCAATGAGAAGGACTCTATGTCCGTCATGCTTCGATTTTCTGTGAGTTAAAACTTATGGATGGGTTTAAATGGTCTTAACAGGTTTTTGAGAAGCTTGGTCCAAGCTTATATGATTTTCTCCGCAAAAACAACTATCGTTCATTTCCCATTGATCTTGTTCGGGAGTTTGCGAGACAACTTTTGGAATCTGTAGCATGTGTGTGCAAAAACTAGTACCATTTTTTCAATTTGTTTTCTGTCATTTCTTTTTGTAAATTTGCATGCAAGATGTGTCTTTATGATGAATGCCTGTTATTTGAATGCTTTTATAGTCATATGCCATATCGCCTCTCATTGAAACTGCACTGTTATATTTCTTTTTGTCTTTGTGTATTACTAATGTATATCACCGTCTTTTCTTCTAGATGTCTAATTTCTGCTTGATATATTTGTTGCAGTTATGCATGATCTACGCCTTATACATACCGATTTAAAACCAGAAAACATTCTTCTGGTTTCATCAGATTACATTAAGGTCCCAGATTATAAGGTATCATCTGCAACATATATGAGTTATTTATAGTTTTTACTTGTGTCTAAGTTTACATTGTTAATTTGTCATTAGAGATGTAGAGCTTAGGATTTTTCCTAATATTTTCATCACCCTTTTACTTTTTACAAATTCACCTCTTATATTTGCACATTGACCCGCTGACTTGTTATTTCTCATGACCATACATCCTGCATTTTTATGCCATCTGATAACATTTGGATTGATGCATATTTGAAGTAATTTGGTACCTTTTGTTTGTAAATAAAATGGATTTTTTTTATGTGCTTAAAGGATGTTTTAGCAATTATATTGGTGCTATTGTTTTGTTTCTTAAAATCTAATTAGTGAACAAACTTCTGATAGCTGTTTTCTCTTTACTTTCATATACTCAAGTTTATACCACGATCCGGAAAAGATAGTTCTTACTAAGAATTTGCCAAAATCAAGTGCTATTAAGCTCATTGATTTCGGAGTACTACATTTGAACACCAGGATCACAGCTATGTTGTATCAACACGCCATTATCGGGCCCCAGAGGTTATATTGGGTAAGTTTCGTCTACTCTAAGTTCATGTGGCTTAACATGTATATAATCCTTTGAATTAAATGTTTTATTGTGCGAGGCCTTGGATGGAACTATCCGTGCGATTTATGGAGTGTCGGTGCATACTTGTTGAACTTTGCTCTGTAAGTCTTAACTGGATGCCTTCTGTAACTTTACTTTTCTTAAAGCTGGACATTTTGAGCCATTTCAATTCATGGGTCGATTTGGGTGATGTTTGCTCTCTAATAAGTCAAACAGGTTAAAATTAAAAAGTTAAGTTAAAACGAAAACTAGTCAAATGAGTCGAATAGGTTAGAAGAGTCAAAAGTTGTCCAAAATGTATAATAATAATACATACAAACTTTAAATCATTTTTGTCTAAAAAATTAGACTATTATTGCAATAACCTAATATTTATTTAAAAATAATAAAAATTTGGAAAACCATCTTTGCAGTCAACTAAACCTGTTTGAAGTCGACGCATATCAATAACTACCATTTGACCCAAACCTGCCTCTAACTTTTCTCTTTTGCATTTAATGTTAGTAGTAAGGATTTAATATTTGCTTTCTAATATATTTACTCAATTTGCTCATTTGCAATCAGGGCGAGGCTTTGTTCCAGACACATGAGAACTTGGAACATCTTGCTATGATGGAGAGAGTTCTTGGGCCGCTACCTCAGCACATGATTATGAGAGCCGAGTAAGATATACTTTATTAGTAACCATAGTTATTTATGCAAAAAAAAAAAAAAAAAACAAACAAATTTCTTACATAGCCCTGAACCTTTGCAGTCGCCGGTCTGAAAAATATTTTAGAAGGGGTGCTCGATTAGATTGGCCTGAAGGTGCAACCTGAAGAGAAAGTATGAGAGCGGTGTGGAAACTCCCACGCCTGCAGGTAATTAAGAAGCCTGACATATATCCGAACAATTATAAATCTAACTTTAAGTGGTAGTTTAAAGTAATTATGTGGACATCATAGCAAGTTGTTATTAGATTGGTCTGATACATTGTTGCACAGTTTCAAATCAAAATATTAGCAGGCAGCTAAAAGCAAAGCATAAAAGCTATACCTAAACCATTCAAACGTAAAACACACCTAAACTGAAAATATTGCACTTTAGATGAGACATAGGTGTGTATAATTTTCTGTTCACTTTGTGTCGTTAATTTTTTTCTTTCTTGCAAATGTAGAATCTGGTAATGCAGCATGTGGATCACTCAGCCGGAGTCCTGATCGATCTATTGCAGGGGCTCTTGCGGTTTGACCCATCAGAACGGCTTAAGGCTAGGGAGGCTTTAAGGCATCCTTTCTTCACAAGAGATATTAGACGTTACGGGTACCCTTTGTAATTGGAAAATTCGACCCACCCTTCTATTGAGGGTAGCGAGTCTCTTCTATGCTAAGGAAAAAAAAGTTAATATAAAAGTTGTCATATTTTATCTACAAATCGAGTCTTTTGATGTTGGTCTCTGTTACACCACAAATTTATTTGGTTTTTGTCTTGTGTTTGCTTGTTTGAAATCATGGCTTGAAGTCTTTTCGTATAAGGTTTGTCTTTATAATTTAAATGATTTTTAATTCGAAATTTTCTCATTTTGTTACTGTCCAGCCTTTTGTTCTTCTATTTTGAAGCTAAAGAGATTTAAATATGCACTGTTTATGGTCTATGAGTTTATAGGGCTTGACGGTCCGTTAAAACCAAGAGCTTGATGTTCAATAGCTCATTATGGGTGGTCATTTTGGCTTTATTTTCTGTCAATTCCTCTGTTATCTACTTATCTCCACATTTTAATAATGAAATCAAATATGATGAAATTCAAAGGAATAAAGAAATACTTTTTTATTTTGGCCTCTCCATGAAAAGGTTCAAGTTATTTCACTCGGTCGCTGGACGTAAGTCAGGCTATACCAAATTCTAGTGGTGCAAGACTGTAAAGTTGTAACTGGGGTTTTATTAAGAAAAGATCAGGCTCAAAATAGAGACAGCTTGAAACAAGGAACGGACCTGATGGTTTTATTTAAAAGATCTGAGCAACGATGATCAAACTGGGTTAAACAGTACAGTTCGTTACAAGTCACCTTTTGACTATGTTTATTAACAATCTATCACAACCCAATCTCTACTAAAATATTATTTTTCTTTTCTTCACCTACACAACCGATTTATACTTTTTACCAACAACCCAACCCAACCTATACATACACATACACCCAATCTATTCTTTAAGAAAAAGAAAAATAAAGAAATAACCATTCACTGTACGGTACATGCGACAGATTGAAGGTTGGCAATCTAGTTCTTAGTATGACCCTGGTTGCTTCATTAGGTGCTTATTTTTATATAATATTGTTTTTACGTCTTTGTGTCTTTAATAGTTTAAGAACCTATACCAATAAACATAGCCTTACGTCCTTCATGCTTTCCGTGAATATCTACTGTTTATGTTGTCGTGTGTTATACGTCATTTAATTGGTATTTTGTTTACCTAACAAGAGTTGCGCGACATTATATTTTAACTTTCTAAATCTTAACTTTTCAAAGACTGGCTAAAATCTTTTATGTGTATCATGTTGTAATATTTGTTATTCTCATAGGTACAGAACGAATCGAACGTTCGTTGAACATTTCACGAACCGCTTCGGTAAAAGTTCGCTTATGTTCGTTTATTTATTAAACGAACGAATACGAACCATATTTTACGCTCGTTTAGTTAAATGAACGAATACGAACAAAAGTCGCGCTCGCTCATTTATGTTCGTGAACGTCCGATTATGTGTTCGTTAACGTTCGTTTACGCTTATTTATTTATTTATATTCGCAATCATATTTTTTAATTGTATAATTTTAAAATTGGTTTGTTTAAACAAAACAACGCTTATAAAATAATATATCGTGCATAAATTAGTAAAGTTTATGTTTGTTTGTCTATGCTCATTTACGTTCGTTCGCTTTACCGCTCGCTTAGTGTCTTAATAAACGAATATGAACAAGAAAAATTCGTCCGCTTAAGCGCTCATGCTCATTTATTCGTCCGTTAAAATTAAATGAACGAACATGAACAAAGCTCCGCTCGGTCGTTCGTGGCTCGCTTACATTTCTAATTCTTGTTATAGTAAGGCATATTTAGTGCTAACAACACTCATAGGTTGTCAACATCCCTGATCCGTGACACCCTCCCCTTGCCGTTCCTCTTTGTCACCATGTTAATCAACGATGTGCATAGTTTTGAGATAGATGGTGGCTGTGGTCTGTGGAAAAGAATGTGGTACGATGTTGATGATGTTATTAGTGAGTGGGGTGGGATGCGGCTATTGTCACAGACTACTATACTGTAATAGATATAGACTGGAATTGCGTTAGGAAGTTAGTAGTATTGTGATTGGTAAAGCTGGAAAATACCGGTTTTGACCATAGCAGTTTTGACGGCATAGAAAATGACCTGTTTGACGGCTTAAAAAATGACCCGTTTTGACCTCACAGGATACAATAACCCGCTCAATTTATCACATTTACCAAACTCAACCAGGATTGGGTTTTGCTTCGACACACTAATTTGTGAGGACTATTCAAAACCATTAAATGAGGGCATAAGGCTCACTATTTGTAATGTGTGATACTTGTACCGCACACGTATATTGGAGACGTGGTTCAAGTCACTTCGACATATAGCGTGTTAGGGCAGTTCCATATAAAGTCAAGTTGTCTTTTCTAGTCTAAAGTATGGTTTATCCTTGTGCTTCTTCCCTTCTGACCTTTTTTTTGGACAGGCAAATACGACTTGATGTTCTTAGTTCGGGTGATATCATTGTCAATCTTTATTAGCTCTTGCTAAGGGCTACACCATCATTGTAACCCTTTTTTGCTGATTCAGTGGTCTTGCCAATCGTTGGCTACGTTCTATATCTCTCATTGTACTAGCGTGCAGTTGTCTCACTATAGTATTGAGCGTTCGACATTCTTCCACAATACTTGTTTGGTATCGGTCTTGATCCAACATTACCTTTTAGTTAAGTTGTCTTATTAGAGTTGCTAATAGGAAACGTGAGCAGGGTTTACACACTTGTGGGCAACCTTGTTGTACTATATCGAGTACATTGTTGCAGTAGCAAGACAAGAAATTGAACCGTTGATTTACACAATCGAAAAGAATCGAAAACATGTCCTAAATTATTGGTTGGAATTCCTTTTTTGTCCCAGCACACTTGTGTTTGTATTAGTGTGTAATTTCTACACGACACGATAAACGACACGAACCCGACACGAAGTTAAACAGGTTTGGGTTGAGTATAAACAGTTTGGGTCAAAACGGTCAATCCCGTCTAACCTGCTTAATAAACGGGTCGTGTTTGAGTTGAGTAAGATTAAAGCGGCCAACCCGCGAACCCGCTTAAATATATAAGATCTTAAAATAAAATATATAACCCTGGTTTTATGTTAGATGTGATTAAATGTATTTTATTACTTACTTAAGATGAGTGAATTATAATTTTACGCTTTAGATATCATGAAAATCGACGCTTATAATTTAGAAAATTGTCGCATAGTTATTTGTATGTTAATTTTATCATATTTAGATCCTTATATCATTTCGACATTTAAACTAGTTAAATCGACAAAAAGCTTTATTCACACTTGACCTATTTACTTAAATGGGTTAAACGGGTCCAAATGGGTTCTCATTACACATTTGACACGATTAATAAAAAAGGCTATCTAACCCGCCAACACCCGAATAGTGTATTCAAAGATTGGATCACACCCCTAGTTTGTATCGAGCATAATTAATTATATACGTTTTTCATAATGGTCGACATCTTATTTCGTAAACAAAAGCTGCATACAAAGAGTACACCAAAGAGTCTCACAAATAATATTTTTGGGTATAATTTTTTTTTTTCTTTTAATTTTTTAATTAAAGGGTGGTTTGTTTTATAAATTCATCATCAAATGGTTAATTAACATGCATCTCTTGAAAATATTTTTGCATATTAATCGTCCACTTTGCGTCTTTCATTTAACTTTGACCTTAAATTTTTGTTTTAATAATACTTTATGCAAACTATATGAATAGATTGAGTTTTTAAATGCATTTTCATTGGTATATTTTTATTAAATATTATATAACACAAACAAAAATATTTCATCAAATGAAAAGAAAGACTTAAAAATTAACATGCATCAATTAATTGAAAAATAATAATTATTATTTATAAAGACTGTTTTTCTATTGAAATATAGGAATTAGATTAATGCGAATATCCACAAGTACTAAACCGCTTGCTATATTGAGTGTGTCGGCAAGGGAGCGTGAGTGACTCACCTTACCCTCACTCACTCGCTAGTCACCATGCCTACCAAACTCACTCACGCGCGAGTCTTACATATCTATGCAAATTAAGGTGACTCGCTCACCTAATTGATAAGTGTGCAAAATTTGATACCGGTTTGTTTATGAAAAAAAAAATAAAAATAATAATAAAAAAAATAAAAATAAATTCCCCACTACCCCATTAAAAAAAAAAGGTATGTATAGTTTGTATATTAATTTGAGAGTATGAAGCACGAAAGTAAGGGTGAGCAAACGGACCGGATGGACCGGACCGACCGACAAAACCGAACCGAAACCGACCGGACCGATGGATCGGCGGTCCGGTCTCGGTCTAGGGTTTTTGCCGGATTCGGTCTCGGTTCGGTCCGGTCCGGACCACAAACCCGAAATTTAGCCTTGTTTGACCGGACGGACCGACGGACCGACCGAGACCGGACCGGACCGACCACATTCGGTCTCGGTCTCTTGCCTAGAGTTTTTGCCGGATTCGGTCTCGGTCCGGTCCGGTTTTTCTCGGTCCGGTCCGGTTTTCGACCGATGAGCAGCCTTACACGAAAGTAGTGAACAAACTTTTATTCATTACATAAAAAAGGAGACTACGTTACATAGAAAATTAAATCGCGATACATAAAAAAAAGACATATATTAAAATAACTAATGATAATCCGAGTGATCCCAGGTTTGAGAGTTTTTGGAGTCGTAGCCATCGTCGTAAAGATACTCAGACGAACCTTCAAATCTGCTCTCATCCCACTCTGCATACAAAGCATCGAATTCTCTGTCCCTACGTTCTTTTTCCTCCCTTTCTGCTTGCTCCATACGAGCAGCTTCCTCCATCTCTAGCAATACTTGTTCATCTTGGAGCATAAGTCGCTCCCTTTCGGCTAGTTCTCTTTCTGCTTGCTCCCTTTCTTCTTCCTCCTTAAGAGCAGCTTCCTCCAATTCTCTAAAAAGTTCATCTTCATTAATTTGTTGGCCGAAGTCTTTTTGCTCGGGAAATTATTGGTCAAGTATTTTTAGACATTATTCGAGAATTTGGTAAGAAATTTTATGTGTGTGTGGCTTGTGAGTGTGGATATATATAGAGATTTTTGAATTTGAATTTGAATTTGAATTTTGTATTCGTTACATTGTAGTATCCGAATTTAAATTTGAATTTTGAATTTATATTAACTCACCTACTTGTGTTTTGTTGTAAAATAAATAAATAAATAAAAAAGGTTAAGGTGAGTGAAAGTGAGTGCGTTGTCCACAGAAAGGTAAGTGGAAGTGAGTGGAAGAGAGATGAGAGAGAAAAGTGACGTGACGCTGATGTGTAAGGTGAGTGTGTGCATACCATGCCATCAAGCCTAAGACAGGATGGAGTGGTGGTGATCTCTCACCGAGTGAGCGCTCAGTCACGCGTCAACCCCATTCCCACAAACACCTTTCACGCGCGAGACAATGAAAAAGGAAGAGAAAGATGACTGGCTCATCTTTGGTTCACGTTCAAAAATTGTAAGGCCTCTTTAAAAACTAAATGTTGGTTTTAATTAAAAAAAAATAAAAAGTTTACACTACCCCATTTTACGCCTATAAATACCTCAAAATTTACCATTTTATCCACATCTTTTCATATTCTTACTCAATCAACATATATTTCATTCTTTATTATCCAGATGATGCTTTTGTCACGCGACTAAGAAGAAGAACAAGAGGTTGTTAGTCGGAACTTGAATTTTATTAGAAGAGCGGTGTCGTTTATTAAAAATTACGACGAGCAAATCGACCGACAAGGAACATTATAAGGCGAGACCGTTATGGTGCTCATGACCGCTTAGTTGCCGCCTATTTTAGAGCGAACCCGATGTACGATGCATATACATTTAGGAACATTTCGAATGAGTCTTTGCCTTTTCAATCGGATAGTTCATGAGGTAGCTATTCATTATCCATTCTTTCATAATAATAATGATTGTCCGAAGAGAAGACATTTCCCATTGATGAAGTGCATTGCCGCAATTCGTCAATTGGCATACGATACGCTTCGATGCTCTAGACGAATATCTCGCAAATGATTGAGAAAGTCGGTCGTCTATCTCTTGATCATTTTTGTAATTCTGATATGCATATTTTTGGACCAGAGTATTTGAGGAAACCGACTATCACATATGTTGAAAAGCTTTATCGGCATCACAAAGAAACACATGGTTTTACGAGGATGTTAGGAAGCCTTGATTATACTGACTGAAAGTGGTTTGATTGTCTGAATGCACATAAAAGGGTGCTTATCGGTTCAGTTATATGCTCTTCGAAGCGGCCAGACCCATGACTAGGTCTTAAATTCTTAACATAATTTTACGAATCGGATTTTAGGGTGTTTATGTCGGTTATCGGGTTGCTTGGTTCGTTAGTTCGGTTAATTTTTTCCTTGAGTAAACAAAAACCGAACCAAATTTAAATTCAATTTAACCAACCCAATTTGAATTTGGTTCGGTTTCGGATTAACATGAATAATCCGAATTACATAATTTATATATTTTATAATTAATTATATACCCCGTACGTCCTAAAATAATTGTCCCCATTTGACTTTTTAAAGTCTTAATTTTTCAACTTTGATTCTTAATATTTTTGTATGTGTTATATAAAATTTAAAAATCAATCAATTCATGTATTTTGTGTCAATTATTATATAACATAACCAAAAATATTTAAGACAAAAATTATAAAAAAAAGTCAAAAAAGATCAATTATTTTAGAACAAAATGATTATATTATTAGCAAAAGAAAATATTTTAAGCTTAAAATGTTTTTAGCTTATATGAGGAAAAAAATCAATGAATCTTTATATGTGTGCTAGAAGGGTACCCGCGCAATGCGACGGCGGGTACCCGGTAACTATTTTTATGGCGAACAAATGTATTTCATGTGACCGTTTAAGCATAAAAGCGGCCGATATTTTTTTTTAACTTTTTTTTTCAACCATTACATAATAATTCAAATACATTTAAGAACATTACAAATAAAACTTCAAATAAAATGACTAAACTACTAATTCATCAACACATTTACCATAACTTGATAAAACTACCGGCCTATGTATATTTGGATAAGCCCATTAGTGGTCCAAATTTTCGGATGGTCCAATTACTAATCCATCAAAACATTTACTACATGATGATAGGGGTGTTCACGGATCGGGTATCCACAGTAACCGAAAACCGGAACCGAACCGAAAAATCGAACCGAATTAGAAGAATCGAACCGATTGGTCATAACCGAACCGAACTAAATATTCGGTTATCGGTTTGGATATGGTTATAGAAAATGAAAACGAAAAACCGAATTCTTATAAATATATATTTTTTCTATGTATTAATATGAAAAAAATACTAAAACTCTTTTTTAGTATAAATATAACATTTTCTATGTATTTATATGAAAAAATTACTAAAACTCATTTTTACATAAATATATCATTTGAAAATAAATTTTGTACTAAAAATATATATAATTAAATAAAAAATAATTAAAATTATGTAATTTGGGTTATTCGGTTCGGTTTTCGGTTATAGGGGTTCAATTTTCAGTTATTCGGTTCGGTTTTTGGTTCGGTTGAGTCAAATTTGAATTCGTTTCGGTTCGGTTTTCGGTTTGACCCGAAAAAAAAATTAACCGTACTAACCAAACCGAATAATTCGATAACCGAACCGATGAACACCCCTACATGATGATGATAGATTAAATGGGCCGTTACACTCACAAGTCAATATGTTTTATGAATATTAAAGTTGTCACAATTAAAGACATTTAATTTACATTTGAATGTTGGGTTGTTAATTTCAATTTCCAATTAAAGAAATGTTTTTGGTCTCAAAATTTTTAAGACTTTTTTATTTAGAAAGTCCCAAACCCTTTATAAAGTAATATAGATCTGGATATATATAGTTATATGAATTTGGTTTTCGGTTCGACTCAATTTATATTTTGTCAAAAGCATAATTAAACCTAAAATCGAATATCTAATTCAGTTCGGTTCGATTTTGACAAATTCCGTTTGGTTGGCCCTGATTTATAAGTGTAGTTGGATTAGGATTTGGATTGGAGGTAGGTTTAGAAGAGAGAAATTTATTTATTTAAATATAATTTATAATAAATTTAAAATAAAATATATTATTTAAGTTATGAAATAACAAAAGTTATTCATATACATAGAGAGAGACAAATAAACAAGGCCCACAAAATATATTAGGGCTGAGCGTCGGTCCAATACCGACCCGAACCGACAAAATCGAAAACCAAAATCATAAAAAACCTAAACCAAAACCGAACCGAATATGGTCGGTTCGGTTCGGTTTTGTGTCGGGTCCGTCGGTTCGGTTCGGTTTACGTGTGTTTGTGCATGTTTTTGTCGGTTTTGGGTCGGACCGAACCAAACCAACCGGACACCGAAAATCGTAAAAAACCAAAACCGAAAATGAACCGAAGGGTTGTCGGGTCGGTTCGGTCGGCTTTGTCGGTCCGGTTCGGTTCGGTTCGGTTTTGAACCTTCCATGCTCAGCCCTAAAATATATGAATCAATTTGAATCCCACTTAAGAAGTGCTCATCTGTCATTTTTAATTCCATCTATCAAATACACCGTTGGTCCCTAAACTTGTCTCGGAGGATCGCGATTAGACGAACCTCGCCCTTTTCATCGCCACGGGTCCAAACAAGAGCTATTAAATGCCGATTCGTCCCTTGACCACTAACACCTATGTCAACGGCTCTTTCTCATTAGTTACGGAGGGTAATATAGTCCAATCACATTTATAACTCAACCTAGTTAATTCTAACAAACGGTTTACCGTGATACCATCTTGATCGTTTCCGCCTTCTTCACACAACCCTCACACACACTTTAACAATGGCATACAAGGAGCTTACTTGTACGGATGTAATCGATGAGATGGTAAAATATGTGAAGGCAAAATATGGGGATACTTGGTTAAAGAAGATGAAATGTCCGATGAAATGTTTGATGATTTATGCAAATTCATGAAAGAAGCTCAAGTGATGAAAGGTTAGTCGGTTTTTTTTTGTATTTGTGTTATTGCCATTTTAAGGGAGGAGCATAAATAACTCCTATTTATTTGATGTAAACCGAGCGGTGTCGAATCATCAAAAGAGGGATTATAGCAAGCTAAAGGTATCTCGACGATATGGTTGACTATGCTATGGCTACTTATGGAACAAGTGGGATATAGGAGATGACATTGTCGATGTGATACTTGAAGACTTGTGGGAAAAATATGGGAATAAGGAGTCTCGTAAAGGTTAGACTTTAGAGTGAGTGTTTACAAGCTAAGAAAGTTGTAATGGGTCAACTCGATTATTTCGCTTTGTCTATCTTTCTAGATACTAACGTGAAGGAAATGAAGTTGACGTCATCATTATTTCGCACACATCCGATGATGAGTGTGGGAACATGTCTTCTAAGACCACTAATTCGAAGGTTCCACTTCCAAGCTTCCAAGGCTTCCGCTCCCAAAGTTGTACTTGGTCTTTGGCGGCTGTGGGATGCTCCAAGACAAATAGGAATGAGTGGTATGTGCCTCCCCTAAGGACCTCAAGTCTCCCCATGAATAACAAGCCTCCCATCAAGAAGTTCACCTGTTATTTTTAGTTGTTGATGTAATGAAGATGTATAGTTTTGGTCGATGATGGTTAATGAAAACGATACTTGTTAACATGTATGTGTTTGCTTCATATGGTGTAATTAGGTGGTGGTGTAGGTATATTTTGGAAATGTTGTTTTCATTTTGTAGTTTGCACTTGCATATCCGGTTTAGGTGGGTGCTTGGGAAAACCCATTTTGACTTATAAGGTCAACATAAACCAAATTATTAGAGGATACCAAACCGAATTGTTAGTTTTAAAATCTCGCTTGTTTGACTTATAAAGTCAATGATTCAAATTGTAACCAAAATTCAATTATTATAACAAAAGAAGCACACACATATCGCTTAAAGCTACATTTAGACCGAAAGACAACATAACATTTCTTGCTAGGAATTCACGCGATAAATGACTAGTAGGTGATCCATTTGTCTGCTCGATTGCGCTTGGTTCAACCGGTGTTTGTCTCGGCGTTCTCTATTTGCTCTTTCGATTGCGGTGCTTCACGTGGTGTTTGGCTTGGGCGCCTCCACTTACTATTTCGGTTGTAGGTGGTTCACTTTGTTCTTCATCACGCCAAGGATGCACCAACACTAGTAGGTGCGAAATATGTAGACCCATCACATATCCACCACTATCTCCTGTGGTTGTGTTTTCCTTGTAACACCATCTCTACCAAGATAAGATGTGTTTCCCTTATCTCAAGGCACACCGGACAAACATACCACATGAAAGCTCTATAAGGTGGACGCCTTGCAAAAAGGTCAATCCACCATGTTTTCCTTTGAAGCCAACAATCAATGCATACCATTTGACAACCATTTTCTACATCCATGGTGATAATATGGTGGTATGATAAACAATTGTCGACTTAAGATGTATTATATAAGTAGATGGGAGTTGTGGTTGTTGAACAAGTAGATAAGGAGTAAAGACAATATAAATTCTTACAAGCTAGTCAACTTATAAAGTCAACAAAAAACAAAAACATGTTCAAACATAATATTGTCGATATTACAAAATGGCTAGAAGAGTAGAAGCCTACAACCTTAGAAAACTGTTGAATTTGTGACTTTCGAGCGTGAATTTTATCCAAAGATATATGGATGTCTTGGATATAACTCTTCCACAGACACTCCATAGTAAGTCGCCTCATAGTCGCATCTTCAAGCCAATTTTTCCTCTCCCATTCCTCTTCAATTCTTTTGTACATTCTCTCCTCTTCCAAAACTACTGGAATGCTTCTTCATCCAACTCGGACCGCTTCTTCATTTTCCTCCAAATTTGTGTGTTCTTCTTCTTGCTTGTAAAGAGCATTATAAAACTCTTGTTCCATAGTCTTCCTTATATACTCTTCATCCATCCACTTCAAAAGTAATACATTTGCACATCAACTAGAATGTAAACACACTAGAACAATCGTTATACAAATGACAATTAAATGAATACATGTTGCCTTCGCCATCACAATGCCTTTTTCTACCTCGAACCTTACTTTCCTTTGTTGGTTTTGGTACCGATCCTTGTGACAATTTAGACTTATTATGTCCAACAGTTTGACAATTGGAGCATTTAATGCATTTACGAGCTCTAGATTTACCCATTTTGACTCAATTTCTCCGAAAGGGTTGGGTTTATGTATTTGAATTCAAATTTGTGGTAAAATGTGAGAATAAAGTGCTTGCTATAAGTTAATGCAAGATAGGATGGGGACTAAAACCCATGTCCCCTACACTCTAAATCTGTTTGACCAAGGACCATAGTTCCACCAACACCCAATACAATCAAAACCATATAACAACTCTCTTAGACGAATACAACAATTAACAACATAATTAACGAATTAAAACACTAGAACATAACATATAGATTCATTAACTTCATATTAAAACACTAGAACATAAATATTCAAGACATATTTTTCCAAAAAAAATGGGAAAACATAACCATAGCATTTCCTTCTCAACACTTCCTAAGATGATCAAGGAAGTTGTTCTGTCACACACTTGTGAGTGTGTCGAGATCATCCTCCTTATCTCCAACACCTTCAAGACATTAGCCTTTTGCATGTTGCGAAGATCCTCGATAACCTTGTAGTTCATCACCGTAGTTCGAAAGCCTTCGATCTCGAGATGTATTGTTGGGTTTCCTTCATACCCGAATCAAGTCACCAAAGTGTTTTGGAGTCCTTTAGCAATTTTGATGTCCTTATCGCTTTCTCTCGATAAAGAGAGAAATCGAGTCAAACATGTAGTCGGAGTTCAAGATTTGGCGAGTTCTTCAAGTAATGGGAAGTCGGCCATGGGAGGTTGTTTTTGTGATTGTTGGTATGCAAATGATATAGTGTATTAACCAATAAATACCAAAACAAATGGACGCTCCAAATTCGTGGACTAATTGTGAAGTTAGTAAACAGAGAAAAGTCAAGTTTGTGTGACAAAAATACGCGGAATTTTAAGTGCACAAACGGCTAACCGCCAAATTGAGGGACCAATTGTGACATTTTAAACGAAATGAAACGACATAATTTATAATAAAGGGTGATGACCCGCAACTTGGCCTTTTGCCTTCCTTGATACGCATATACACAATTAATGTGGTTGGAATCACCAAAAGAACCCAACTAACAAGATCCGAAACCATAAACACTATCATAATAACCCGACCCATTTAACAAAACCCAATCAAACGAAACCTAACATACATCCACACTCACGCATCAAACACACATCTAGTCAAACCCATTCTTAAAAACCAAAACTAAGAATGAAGGACATAAGCATATTCGCTCCACGCTTAAGGATGTCAAGGAAGAAGAAGAAGGTGAGGTCCTGCTCGTAATCCACTATAATGGGGTTTTTGATTATAGCCCACTCGGTATGAACGAGGTTCATTAATTAATCTGTGTGCCTTTACCAAATGATAGGGATATATTTAGTTCAAGCCTTGATAATGTGTTATCGAGATTAATGAACAAAATGGGCGTTGTTTTTCGTGATCCTAAACAATCCCTAGAAAATGGTTTGCATTTGATTCATCACGATGTTGATTTTCATACTTTGTTTGGAATGGTCAAACAAATGACTCGCTTGATATCTTCATAGCTCACAAGCCCCAAAAGTTAGCACAATTTTACTTAAAAACATCGTTTTGAAGTTGTGGGTTGGGTAGAGCAGGATGCTAACTTTAGGATGCTTAGTCAAACACCTTTAGGACTACAAGTCAATGGCGGGGATAGCTAAGGAAAAATGCAGGGAGTGGAACCGGGACACCAAGAGTGAAAGGTGGGTAGTAATCAAGGACGAAGAAGGGTTGTAGCTAAACAAAGGGACAAAATTAAAGGAAAGGAAAATGAAAGATGGTTGATGAAGAGGAGGTTTTGCCCGAGAAAAAAGGGAGAAGTTGTTCAAGAATTTAAGCGAGGTTTAGATGGGAAGGGAAGGCCAAAATGGTTGAGTTTGCGGTGGTTTGATGTTGAGAACTTGCCTGGTTTGACTTGGAGGGAAGGTCGAAAGGGTTGGTGGTGTCTGCTGCAGATGTTTCAAGCGGTGTTAAGACACCCTTTCGAGCAAAGAAAAGATTACAAACTGCGTCCTAGCACTCTTCGCCCAAAGGCGACCCTAGGTGATGTTTCGTTGATGAATACCATGTCATGTGTTAAATTCCATTAACTCCGTAACACTACAGTTCATAACTTATATGTTTGTAATTTGTATACTTGTTTTTGCGCACAAGGTTGCGTGAGCATCATCAAGTTAGGCCTAACGCTTTTGTCTGCTCAACAGTTTCGGATATCAATCACGGTTGTGTAGATCATTTGAAGGTTCATCAGTTGAACGTTTTGAAGTTGGGCCCAAATTCATCTTTTATATTTTGTAACGAATTAGTAAATTAACATGTATCGATAATGACTCCGTGGTATCGCTTAATGTTCCGGCCCATCAAACATCGTATATAGTTGATCGTTATAAGTCAACTAGCTAAGTAGTTAATAATGTATAAATTTGTTTGTTAATCCCAGGTAAATTTCGTGAGCTATTACTTTCTTTACTGGGTTGACTTTTATGAAGTCATACTTAAGTGGTGAGGACTCAGAACACCGATATTATTTGTTCAAACAATATCCCTTTTTGTTTTGGTGGAATAGTTCTTGGGTTAGAATTAACTAGGTTGAGTTATAAATGTGATTGGACTATATTACCCTCCCAGAACTAATGAAAAGAGCCGTTGACATAGGTGTTAGTGGTCGAGGACGAATCGAGATTTAATGGCCTTGTTTGGACCCGTGGCGATGAAAAGGCGAGGTTCGTCCATCACGATCATCCGGCACAGTTTAAGCGACCAACGATGTATTTTAGCTTTTTCTTTTAAAAATGAAACAAACTGATGTTACATCAATACAAAACTCATTTCAAAATCTCAAAAGACCCATAATTGTTTTCGGTTTGGTTTTAGGACTTTTGGTTACTGTGGGTAACTGGGTATTACCCGAAATGTGAACGGATTTATTTGGATTTTTACTGTGTCACTGACTTTGTGGAACGTGGGCCCAATTTCACGTGGGTTGAAGCTACGTGGAAAAGAATCAAAGATTAGCTACCTAAAAATCTTCCTAACCCATTTTAACCAATCAAATTCATTCTCTCACGTGGGAAATGGGACCCACGACCATCATACTATTTTATAGTAATATTTTACTATTTAATGTTAAAATAATAGTTAATTTCCATTATGGGTGCTTTGTCACCTTTTGTTTCTTTCTCTAATGAATGCAAAAAAACAATTAATCCATGTGCTTTACAAATAAATGGTACTCTTTCATATCAAAATAAACGTTGTTCATGTTTAAATGTTTTTTGATTGTTTCAAAACAGATATTTCTGCCCTATATTTTCATCAATTAGTATAAACTTTAATCGAAAGTAATGATATGATTAATTGGTAGAGTGTAACTATGATGAAATTAACAATAGCTATATTTTTTATTAGAAGTTGTAAGCATTAGCAGTTAAAGTAGTTGTTTGATTACAAAATTACCCGGGTAATGTAGGTTTAGCTAAAATTGTAATGCGCAAAAGAAATTAAAGTAGAGTTAATACTTTTTTCAATAGCCTTAGAGAACGTAGCATTTGAAAAATCTTTAAACGTCCTTTTATTCTAGACACGACGCTAGATATTTTAAAATGCTACAAAATGCTCCGCGTCTTGAAACTATTACACAAACACGTCTAGCTTTTAAATACATGGAAAGATTTATCAATGACAAATTGATCACGAGATGAACATTGCAACTTTTGTCAAGATTGCAGAAGATGGAAATTATTATCGTACGTGCTTTTACCATTTCTTAGAAGATCATAAACATATGTTTTTGTTGGAACCTAGAAAAACAATTAATACAAACAACAAAAGTGAAAAGAAGATAACGAGAGAGTTCTATGGATCTATCTACCATATCTTGAAATATTACTTAAATAAATGAAAAGAACTCACCTAAAAGCATGTTTAAGGCTGGGTTTAATTGGAGGAGTTAGACGCGTCCTCCCATTAAGGCGCTTTTGTCACTAAGAGCTTTAAGTAACATAACATCGTAACACCAAAAAGTAAATGCTAAACATTATTACATTTTCATCTTACAAAGTGTTTTACTCACATAATTTTGTCAATTATTAGAATTGACGGTTTCGATCTGAGACATTTTCAGAGAATGAGTCAGAAAAAACTATAATTGTGGTGTGTAAGAGGATTTGTAGGATAAAATTGTAGGATAGGATGTAGATGTTGAAGAAAGTTCTCATACAAAAAACTGTCATCACCTTAGCATCATGTCACTTCAAAACCAAAATATTTAACATAAAAAAAAAACACCTTTATCATAACACCACATTTTGGGATCCACTTTAAAATAAAAATACAAATTACGGTAAGTTGGGCACATAACTTGAGCATAACGCGGGATGGGGTATGGTAACTTGGGCATAACTTGCTTTTCCTCCCAAGTTACTACAATAACTTGAGTTTTAACAAAGACCATAACGCAACCTGTCGGTATGGTAACACGGCTTTAACATTGTCCACATACGTTATTATGTTATTGTATTTTGTGCTCTAAATTAAAACACATCTGCCTCACCCCACGCGTTAATGATGACAAAAATGAAGAAGTCGGTCTATGCATAGACCGAGTTGTACAAATTTGTGTTTAAGTGGTGTATGTTTGGATGGTGAAGTTGATTGTCTTATTACACCTTCTTAGTGGTGGAGTGAAAATATGATATAACGCTGAGTTGACGGTGGTCATCACTACACTCATTGCCTTGTTGGCACCCCAAGACGCGTCCAACACTCTTAACATTCATGCATGACCCATACGTTGGTGGAGAAGAAACGACACAAGTTAGTTGATGAAATGACCGACTTGCGAAGTCAGTTATTCGTGTGTGTGCGTTTTTTAATTGGTTTTGTAAGGTATATTTGTATATAAATAAGATATATCTTCGATAATGAAGTTAATGGTCTTATTAGTTCTTGTTAGTGGTGATATTAGTGGTAGAGTGAAAATATGACGTGACGCTAAGTTAACATGATTTTCAGACATCTACGAATAAAATACTAAATAAACATGAGAATATATAAGGGTAAAAAGATTTCGTCTTTATTAGAAGGATTTACATATTTAAAGGATACCCCATATAAAACCTAGTCAGAATCATCTACTCAACCTACACTATTCTTATTTACTTTCCTCAAGAACCGCCCAGAAAACTACTTTAAAGAGAAACAAAAGTGATTTATTTTGGATATAAAAATATGGCTGATACTTCTGCTTCTTCATACATTCATTTGGTAAGTTTAATTTATACTTCATTTCTTAACATTTATCTATGCATCAAGAGTATACATCTTTCACATGTATCATATCATATCATAGGCTCATACTATTTATGCATATGCATGTGAGTGATCTTACATATTTCATATGTATCATTGACACCTAGAGTTGTTTATATATGCTTATTATGTTTTGATACATGAGTAAGCAATTGTGAAATATGTTTTCTTGAATAATTGATAAGCAATTTTGATGTATCTATTAGATATAACTTAACTTACTAATAGATAAGCAACTTAATTTGCAGGTACATCATTTAATAGAAGAATGTTTACTATTCAATATGAGCAAAGAAGAATGCATACAAGCCCTATCTAAGCATGCAAACATCATGCCTGCCATCACTTCTACTGGTACTATATTCCACTCTTTGTAATTACTATTAAAATTCCATATTGTTATATACACCTTAGGAAGAAAACAAGCAATCATATATATTTTAATTTATAAAGTTCACCCATATTTTCTACTACCCTAAAAGAACTCTATTTAGGTTCTAAAGTTCATCCAAATCACAATATATTTGCTTAATTTCAATGTTTTTCTACTAAATATTGCAAGAAGTATTTGAAGTCATAGCATATTTGATAACTTTTGATTGTATGTTGAGTTGTTAATATTAGCTAGCTAGCTAGTGGGAATACTAAACAATACTTTAGTAGTAAATCAGTCTATACAATCAATTGTTTATTGTATAAAATATAATTAATCTGACAGATTTCATGAATGGGTCCTATAAAAATCATATTAGCTATATTGTTTCTTTATTAGAATGATAATTGTGTTTTATAAACATATGATATAATATTCATCATGCAACAAGTTTTCAATCTTTCGGCTAAATATTACTGTATAAGAACTTGAAAATGAAATAAGATAATGTTTATTAATATAAGTTTCGTTAAAAACTATGGCCTAATAAAACACTTCAACGTATATGTTGATACATATCTCAAAGCAAGTATATATGTTTTTCGTTTGTAACAAATTTACTCAAATTTAAATTACCATAGGCATAACATTGTTAAGGATGCGAGAAGTTGAAAATGGCAAAATAGACAACTTAAAAACAGTGTCGTTGTGATCAAAGGGGTAACAAAACCACTCATAAATATACTAGTTATTGATTTCCATATATTGTGTTACCATAGAAGCATGTCATTTACATAAGTGTTTTTGGTTTCCATTTATCTTATGCACATGTTTCATATGTTATGTGAATTTAGTGTGGAGTGAGCTTGAAAAGGAGAACAAAGGCTTCTTTGAGGCATACAATAGCACAAGATCAAAGGATCATGACACACAAACAATCTCTTATCCATCATCTTCTTCTTCATCGTCGTCTTCATCATAGTAATCATCGTCAAGTTATGTACGATGAAGAATTTAGATATGTTGTACCTAATGTTTTAGAGAGTTTTTCTAGTTAAGTGTGGTGTAATTTGTGAAGTAGTAGTATTAGTATGCTTAGCTAGACCGTTTCATGTTGTTTTAATCTCAAATGCTCGTGATCAGGTCATAAAACGGAGTTCTTTTCGGATTGAATGTTATATAGATTGAAGATCAAGTCTCGTGGTAAAGTCTTGTACTCGGACTGATTGTATTATGTATCGATTGATAATGTCTAGCGTTTAGTTATCTTTAAGAAAATGTCATGTGTAATTATGTTTTTGTCTTGATGGTCATGATTCAAGCTTATAAACTCAAATTTTAATACACATGTGAGACCTCTAGGTTCACCCTTATCTGACGTTTGAATGCCATATCAACTAGCTTCTGATACGTTGCTCCAACATTTTTTTAAACCAAATGACATCTTGGTGTAACAAATTAAACACTTATTCCGTGCGGAAAGCAATTTTCTCCTCATCTTCCCTGGCCATTTGGATATGATGGTAACCCTTGTAGGCTTCTAGAAACACTTGTGTAGGAAACTAGGAACCCCATGAGCGATTCTATTTTTCAATTAATTTATGGCAAGGGATATAGGTCCTTCGGGCAAGCTTTATTGAGATCCTTGAAGTCTATACACATCCTCCAGCTCCAATCTTCCTTCTTAACCATCATCGGGTTAGCAACACATTTGGAATACTGCGCCCGCTTCACAATATCTGCACGAAGTCTGTCATTCACTTCCCCGCTTACCACCTTCCGCCGCTCTGGAGAAAGGCTCATTTTTTTGGACCCTTGGCTCAATGTATAGATAGGTGTTCAAACGATGTTCTATTATAATTCGTGGAATGCTAGTCATATCCGCTGGAGTCCATGCGAACACGTCCACGTTCTTCTAGAGTGTTTGTATCAACATTTGTTTACACTCGGTAGACAAATTTCCACCGATAGTAACAAGCTGCTCTGGATACTGATCGTTTACTACCACTTTTTCAACACTGCTAGATTGAGTCGCTCTTTTTTCCACCTCATTAGTCTGCAACGGTTCTTTTCTGGCCCTCCGACAACGTATCACTTCGTCCTCACCAGGTTTCACCTTCATCGGAACTGGTGAACTCCTCTGGTTGATCACTTAAGGAGTTGTCTGCACCAAACTTGAATCAGTCACTCTAGCTTACTCGATTTGACTTTGTGATTCTTCAATCTGTCTGCATACCCTGATAGTGTCTCTCGTGGTAGCTATCGTAGCTATTCCGTTTAAAGTTTGAAACTTGATCATCGAGTGAATGGTGGAACCAACAGCCCCCAGGCTCCTCATCCTTGTCCTTCCCACTATCTCATTGTTTGGAGATGAGCTTTTCACTACCACAAATTCATCAAAATTGTCCTTGTTCTATCGTTATCCCCATGGTGACTTCCAAATCGATGACTCCTACAGGGTAGTTAACTTCTCCGAAGAATCTTGCGGTGATATCTTGGACTCCTTGAACCTTGATCTTGTTCGATAGCTCGATTCCGAAGCAATGCTCGTACATGATTTCGATGAGTTGCCCCAGATACATAAATCCTTCGCACCTTGAAGCCTTTAATCAATGCCTCAACCACGATCGGAGTATCAACTAGCCGGTACCGGTGCACGGATGGAATGCTATTTTGTTATTTATCCAATGTGCAATCATTTCAAAGGGCCTCTTTCAGTAACCACAATACCTCACCATATTGATGACATTTGCTTTTCTTTTAACAACATCTTTATTTCTCTTACCACCCTTCCAGACGTCCTTTACCAAATGATCTAGCTTTCCCGAGGCTATCGCTTCCTCAATATTCTTCTTTCAGTGATAACAATCATTCGTATTGTGACCCCTATCTCCATGGTAATCACATAATATGTTCATGTTCGCGCCTTTCCGGAGTTCCCACCAACGGAATGGGTAGGGAAATTACACTATCCATAACTAGTATCTCTTCGGAGTTTTGATCAAAGAAGTGAACCCATCTTTCTTTGCATAAGGAGCACATGTCCCCATGCTTCGCTTTTGTACTCTCAATTGTTTTGATTTCTAGACCCACTTTGACCACCGAACCGATCGATTTGTTCTTTCCCTTGTCCCACTACGGAGACCTGACGATGTAGGTGGTATCAACTACTCTTTCTTCATCGATGAAGACTCTTACTCTTTCAAACATTTTATCCACGGTCTTAGGAATTTTGCCATTCAGCTTGCACCCGATGTCTTTGGCCGTGCATAAGTTTTGATATCCTCAACACCGGAGGCACGCCCTTGATGTAAGAACTTTCTGCTTTAAAGTAGTCCATAAACGCCTAAAGTCCCTCATTCGGCTTCCGTTAAATGCCATGAATATCAGTCGGATTCTTTGAGTATCTCTTATGTTTCAAGAATCCTTTAAAAACCTCCTACTCAATTCTTTAAATCCATCCACACTCTTTGGATCCAGATTGTTAAACCAGTTCCTTGCCGTACCCCAAGGTTTGGCGAAAAATCTTACACCACACCGACACAGGCCACTCTTCCTACTTTGCTGCAGGGGGGAAAAATGCTAATGTCGTCTTCTGGGTCCTTGTTTCCTTCGTACACACGAATGTTTCGAGGGAGCTTCTCCCTCTGATGCCATATGAATCGTGTGATTCGAGAGGCGAAGGGCATGAGCTTGAGTCATTTGTAAGGCATGCTCAAGTCCTCTGAGCTATCTCTAGACAAACTCTCGTACCCCAACTCCGAACACGACTTCCTTCGGTAAGATCTCGCGGAGCGAGACCTTGATCTTCTAGTGCTCTTTGTTCATGACTTGTTCCGGCCCATTGACCTAACTAACCGATGAGACTTGGAGGTAACCCTTCGCCCTGAAGCACTCCTTCGGTGATTTCGAGCGGATCTCATTCTGCTTCGACTCCTCTCAGACTTGGAAGATCCATTAGAGGAATAACCCTCAACCTTTTCAACCGATAGAATCCTTTGATAGCTTTATGAACCTCCACTCTCCAAATCTCCATAGGAGTCTTTTAGGGGTTGCTTTCTCTTTGCCTCGATTGTCAAGTTCTTTAATCATAGTTCGTAACAATTCAATATTTTCCTTCACATAGGCGTGGAAATTCCTTATTGAACGGGTCCGGTGGAAGAGAAGGGTCCTCCGAAGGAGTTCTCCGTCCCTTGCACTCCGGCGCTCATGCTTTCCTTCCTCCGTATGAGAATGCCCCATATGATTAACCGTTAAGTAGAACATGTAGATTAAAATAAAGGTCCCACGGATGGTGCGAATGTTTGAGCAAATTTTCGTAAACGCTCTCTAGTCGCGGTCCTTCGGAGGTCTTAACTATCTTTTTTGTCCCTAGGAAGAAATAAGAAAAGGGATCGTTAGTTCGCCCGGGTTTTTGTTCGAGACCAAACTCCGATGTGAGAGTAAGCATTTGTTGGGCATGAATTTAGTGAGAGAATTTAAAGAGATAGTGTTAGGTCACTAGTTTTACAACACAAGCTTATAGAGAAAGAGATAAGGCGATTGAACAAGCTAAACACACACACACACACGTATAAGTAAAACCGGTTAGGCGTAGAGAGTGAGTGAAAGAATAACTTGAACAACCAACCCTCAAATGAGGGTTTACAATAGTTTATATAGGCAAGGAGCTAGGCAACACTCCTCTCCTTCCCTATTCCTTATTGGGCTTGGACAAGCTTATGGGCCTTCTACATAAGCTTGACCTTAAACAAACATAAAGGCCATAACAAAGCTACCTATTACATATGAAATATAAATACTTGAAATCTTTGTTTAGGAGTGATTCCAACAATCTCCCCTCAAGTATATATGAATGTAAACGGTGAAGGCGTTGATGTAATAGTAGGCGTGACGTCTTCGACATTCTTCTTTCTTGTGAGAGGAATTGTCTTGATTCGAACAATCTCCCAGTGTAGAGATAGTTATCTTTGAACAGTTATGTTTTGACGTCATCATTAACTTTTTCTTTGATCATTGTTCTTTGTGGTGAAAGTGATAGTATGTTGTTATGCGCATCGATGCGCCTCAGTGCCTTCACGCTCCAGTGTCTCCACGTCATTCTTCAACATGCTCACACGCTCTTTGACGTTGAAATCAATACTTATGAAGTTACGTAAGTCTTTAACTTTGTAGATTCTTTGATTGATGAAGAATCATTCGATTGTTGTGTTGCATTCGAATAGAACTTTCATTAGTGATGATGTTGGCGTGAGCATGAGAAGAATCAAGACGATCATCCCGCTCCCGAGCTTCCATAAGAAGAAAACATTTCAAACGGTTAGTAATAAGTGGTTTCCGACTTACAAGTTTGAACTTCGAGAGTGTTAATGACATAGTGTGAAAACACAACTCTAATTCTTACAAAGGCCGTCCTCGAACCGAGTCCCACAAGTGAGATAACGCGATGTGCAAGTACATCTGACGCTCAGATGAGTCGACGAGGTACATCAAGCATCACCTCACGATCGTAGACCGTTTGAGACACACTCAGCGTAATCCACGGGAGTTACCGAAGTGACTCGTCGAGTTGTTTGATGTTGACCCGGCAGAGTTTCCATTCAATCACCGAGGATCACGAGATGTGAACCTCTCATAAATGTTCTCGACAGTTGCTAAGATCATGAAGGACTCGATATGAACCATCGAATCATCAAGATCTTATTAGTTGATCAACAAGTGATTAAATGTCAAGTGTTCCTAAGAGATCTTTTGATGAATCTCGTGGCTCTAGACTCAATAGTGCGTTTTGGTTTTCTGAGCGGAGACTAGGAGAGGGTCTCCTTCTTCAATACCGCCGATCTCAAGAGAAAGCCAATAGTTTATGTAGGGTTCCCTGAGAATGAAACAAATTTACATTGAGAGAAACTTGAGTGGCTAAGAAGGTTTAGTGCATGCGCCTTTGGGTCCATGACGACTTTTAATCTTCAATACCGGTGTCACTAAGTGACAACCAAGAGTATATGAATTGAACCGATTGTGCGCCCTAAGTTGAATAATCTAGAGGCTATTTCTTTTCACCCTTTACTTTACATTTCTTTTGATTCTTCAACTCCTTCTTTCTCCGATTCTCATTTTCTCCTTTTATAATCATTCCTAAGGACTTCTAACACTAACTAATGGTAGTGTCCTTGGGTAGATCCTCCGGCTCTGGCGGATCATAGGACAGTTATTCCTAACCTTAGTCACCTTATAACTCCATGACTATCCTATGTTTGCCATTATAACCATCGTAAGTTAAAATATCTCTCAAAGGGTTTGTAAATGAAAACATGTTTGAACCACAGTGAGAGATAAGTTTTGCATAAATACTCCCCCTCCACATGTGCTTAATAGTTTTAATGGTTAAATGCATAAAGACGAAAGAGCGCCGACTTTATGAATTGATCCACTAAAGATAGACAATCTCCGCGAGACACGGTTACGTTGAATAGTTAAAGAGTTACATTGTCGCTTTTAGGTGACAACTAGCTCTAATAACTACCTTGAAGGTGTAGACAAACCTCAAAGGTTGTCATACCCGTCGAGTTCATGTCTATCAAGAGCTTCTCGAATGGTACCTTCTACTAAGACGAGT